>JAPMOR010006953.1:639504-673972 GCA_026543865.1 Argiope aurantia
TCCTAATTATTATACATATTTTGTAAACATGTTAGAACAGGAAGGCTCGAAGAATATTTCTAAGCATAATCTTGAACAATCGATGTCAGTGACTGGATAAGAAAGTGAGAAATATACTTATATTGAAGAAACACCCACACTTCAAAAAATTACAACAAAGCAGGCTGAAGATTTTCTGTCTTGGGATTGAATACATTTCAAAACAAAAGAGAAGGTTCCCTTTTCAGCATCTGACAGTTGAATTTACAGGAGCCATTTTTCAATAAGAGAATGTATCATAATACTTCAGTAATTGGAACTTGCATTTCTCTACTTTCTCTAAAATCCTTTTTTTGTTGATTGAAGGATGACATCAAACTGAGAGCATTCAAATTCTTCAAGGATGGAAGCTGTCAACGAAGAAGTCGGAAACTAATGCGTTTTTTATTTTCATTGTACAAGATTTAACAAGATTGTACAAGAGAACTTGAAGCAGCTGTTAAATAAAATTATTTCAAAACGCCTTTGGATATCTTGATACAATTTCCCACACGTTAATATAAAAATAGGGAAATAAACATATGTATACTAATAGCAAATTAATGCCATTGCATATTTGATGAGAAGTAATATTCCTGTAAGACACTTCGTTCATAGTAAAATTGTTTTCGTAATCCGGAGTTTATTTTTTGACGTCATTAGTTGTTTCTTCCTTGAAAAAAATTCTTTTAGCAGAATTCAGCAATTCAGATCAAATAGAAAACAATATCGGCAACGGTAAGTTTTATATTCAGTGATCATAGTTAAAAGTTTTATATTCAGTAATCATAGTTAAAATAATAGCTATTGTTGCTTAGCAATAGCAAGCATATAAATATTAACTTAAGAAAATGTTTATTATTATGATCTACTCATTTTCTTAAAAGACACTTTGATATTGAATCTGGTTTTACAAGATAATAAAAACATTTATTCCAATTCAGACTAATTTACAAATAATTGAACAGCCTATTTTGAAGTGTGATCATGTCTGAGATTATTCGCTAATAATTTTTCAAAATTTATTTGAAATTTTGTTGACAGTATTTATCTACCAGTTACTTTAATACAATATAGAGGATGCTTGTAATTATATATTTTTCTTCTAATGCATAGAATGGAATTTTTTAGACAAGACTGAACAAATTTCAGCAGTTCTATTGTAGTTCATATCCTCTGGACAAATCATCCTTAATTATGAAATTTAATTATGGAATGAGCTTATAATAAATTAGATAGTTCTATTAATATGTTCAAACATATTTTCCTTTTTTTTTTGATAACTTTAGAACAAGGGTTTTCAAGCCTTTGGAAACTACATAAAGAATTCAAGTTGCAATAAAATCTTGGCTGATATAAATCCAAAAAGTCATGGTCACTTGTGTTATGAAATTATTAAAGTAAAAGCATAAATGATTACAAAATCATCAACAGCATTTGCTGAAACCTTTTAATATTTTTCTCGAAATGTCAAAAAAATATATCATTTCATTTTTAAAGTATAGGAATGAAAAAAAAAAATGAATTTTTGACGAATGCAAACTAATTGCCATAAACCAGACGTCAGCATGTTCTAAAAAATGTTAATTAATAATTTAGTTTGTTTTTAATCTCTAACGCGAATGAGAAAAACATATAAAATGGGTTTTAATCGATACTTTTCCCAATTTCTCAGATTTTGCAATTTTTTTTCTGGAACATAAATTATTTTACAATTACGTTTAAGATCATTCTCAATTTATCCGGGGCCGCAGTGGCCTGGTGGTAAGGCTTCGGCTCATAAGCCGTAGGGTTTCAGGTTCGTAGACCTGATTCCACCGAAGAACCGTCATGTAAGGGAGGCTGTTGCACATTAAATTCGTCAGGGTCAAATGTCCTTCCCCTGGTGTGGTGTGGAGAGGGGGTGCCAGCTCAGGTGTCATCCTCGTCATCAGACCGTGGTTCAAAATTATGAGGTCCGTCCCAAACTAGCCCTAGAGTTGATTTACAAAGAGACGTTAATGTAACTAAACTAAACTGTTAGTTTATCCGTTACACATTTACGGAAAAATTTGTTTCCTCAATCGGAGAGTTCTCAGAGAATAAAGTAAGAGTAACCCCGGAAGCTTATCATAGCAGTACTTAGTCCTCCAAAAGCAATTAGGAAACGAAAAATGAAATAAAATTTTCATTTTAAATCCCATAAGTCATAAATTACAATCTGCCCAGATGCTTATACGCTTCTGCAGCTTGCAGTTAATCATACTTAATGAAATCGATCAATAATGATTGATCTCAAGATTTAATAAAAAAAATCAACATAATCTAAAGCAATGTAATTTTCACAGAAATCAATGACCTACTTAAAAGAGCAATTCATATATTTTAAATATGATTTTTAACATTTTATAAAGTTATATGCTTTACTCGATAGCTACAAAACTGCTAAAATTTTATAATTACATTCAGAATTTTACACTGTTTATTCATGTTTATTTATTACTTTCGAAATATACGAAGTATAGAGGAAGCCTTGTAATCGTCAAAAAATTTGAACGGGATTTTTTGACGAATCTCCATGTTTTAGATCTCCCGGAATTTGAAAAAAATATTTAAAAAATGTATGTCCGTCAGTTCGATCTATTTATGACAAACACAAAAACGCTTGGAATTAGACGAATGAAATTTACTATATGGTCATTGTACATACACACACACACACACATACACATGCACACGCACACAAATCTATTTCAAGGAATTCTGTCTGGCTGGCTGCTCTAATATAAGTTAATTTGATAACTATAAAACGAAGAGAACTAAATGGGTAAAATTCGGTACGCAGAATGAACTTCTAGATTGTAGGCACCTATAAAATTTTGAGCCAAATCAACAAGAGGTTGAACATCTGTCCGTCTTCCCTAGCAGATGCATGTAATGCTACGAACTTATGACTCAAAAACACAGTGGCTTAAACATATCAAATTTAGTAAGTGATTTTGTGACTACGATAATAGTGCTGTATAAAATTTTGGTTTTAATCGGTTGTGATAAAATGCATCTAAAATACAAATTCGAATTCCGGAAACTATAAAGAGCATGGGAGAGATAAATCGCCAAAAAAAAAAAAAAAAAACAGCCAATGACGACAAGATGGTTTCAGTAAAAATTCACGTCAAAATTTAAAAATTCTTAATTATTGCCCTGCAAGTCATTCTCTGTCTTGCCCAAGGTCCATTATTTTTTGCAGGGGTGGAGATAACGTCTTTATTAGAGAGTATACGAGAAAGTATTGGAGAGACCACTCCATTGGTTAATTACTTTTGATTATGTAGATTTCCACTGGAAATATACCAGCGATTATTACTTAATAATTACATATTACATTCCTTATAATGCACTTCTCAATAATAGCAGTGCACTTCTTCAGTCGCTTTTTTTATCCCTCATACATATTTTGAAGTTATGTTCATTGGCATTTTTCAGACTCATTTGTTAATTACGTGTTTATGGCACCATGATCAGATTTTTTTCTTTGCTACAGAAAAAAAATCTATTTTATTTATTCAAGTGTAGGAAAAATCCTTATCTTAAACATATTTATGTTTTATATTCTGCTTCAGGGTTTAATCAGCAGAGATAATGAATGGGCATCAAGTACTTCTTTTAGGGTTTTTTGTAGTATTATTTCTTTACTATCAAATTAAGTAGCTAATGGCTAGGAAATGGTGTCAATCCGAGTAAGTTGTAATGCGAGGAGAGATATTTTAAAACATAAAAAGAAATAAAAACGAAATTTTTAACTTCGTTTTTGTTTCCTTCTTTTGGAGCAACTGATTGTGTATGGTGCCAGGGAATAATGGATTATATCCCTGAACTCCATATTATATAAATTACATTTGCTTTATGTATAGAAACTTACGTAACTTTGAATTGTATTCCACAATCATTGTCTGAATGGCAAATGTTTCAAGATTAATCGGCATGATAGTAGCCAAAATTTTAGTGGACTCGTATACTTCCAAGACTGGAGCAAGCTTGAATTTAATAATGGAAATATAGAATAATTGTATTCTGAGTTGGTCGATTTGGGCGGAATTAGAATAGACTAATGGCTTTATAGTTCATCAGAATAATAAATTGAGAGCAGGCGAACGCATTTCAAAGTGCCAGTATTTTCTTAATCGTTTGATTAATACGATTCTTTCCACCAATGGCAGTTTTCCGGGCTTTGATGTGTGCAATTATGTGTAGTTTGCACAATTAGACTCACTGAATAGAAGCCCATCCCAATCAAGTATATTTCTTTTTGCAAAATTCCCAGTCATAACGAACACCTGCCAACACCGCAGTGCAATCGAGCGCAAACGATATAGGCCAAGCATTAAGTTTTGATACCGGAGAGAAGCTTTGTTGAATTAAGTGTAACATCAATATATTTTTCATTTAAAAAATAGAAAATCTTAATCTAAGCATTTTTTTATTCTAAATAATTTCTAGATTCTTTTCTCCAAATAAAACTGTACTTACACTGGGATATAATTTTTTTTCTTTTAATGAATTACATCAAGAATTTTGCTTCATTTAATTTTTAATAAATTTTTTTCTTAATTTTGATACATTCAAAATCTATTAATAATATATTTAGATTATGTTGAAAATCCAGAGAAGTACATTTTTACTGCTTCTATATTCCGACTACATTATAGAAGTAATCTTAACCAATAAATTACCAGAACATAATTTCTAGGAATAAGATCAGGATTAATAGAAGATTTCTTTCCCGTATGTTTTAAGTAAGCATTATCGTTAGTTAAATCAGTATATACACAAACAACAGTTAGAAAAAATTAGTTTTTTATTTATATGTAGCTTTAATATATTTACAAATATGAGTAAATGCTAATAATATATATACATATATATATAATATATATATATATATATATATATATATAATATTTATTATTAAAAAAAATATATTTTTAAAAATATTTTTAAGCAAAGAGCTAAGGGTTTTTAATTTTTAATTTTTTTTTTTTTTTTTTTTTTTTGTCGGTACACTATTTTCTCTTATTTTTCAAATTTAGCATCTGAGGTATTAAAAGTGGGGTAGCAGCGCTTAGTCATTTTATCTATCTATACTTATATAAAGCGCAATGTGTGTGTGTGTGTTGGCGCTCCACAGGCCAGACCGTTTGACCTACAGATACCAAATTTGGTACATGTATACCTTGGAGTTCGAAAATGTGCACCTGGGGTTCCTTTTTTTGAATTTTTAATTAGAATTTTAATTATTAATTGAAAACTAACTTTCCCGCCAAAAAAAAAACTTTTCATTTTCCCCACCGCCAAATGTGTAAGGCTTCAGCATTTTTTCCCCACGCTAATGAGACTTAGGCTTAACATTTTTCGGCCGATTATTTCAAACGATTCTGTTTATATTCTTAATGTTTGATGCATTTAAAATTAAACGTTGTTAATTAATCGATCTCTTTGATTCATTATGAAGTGCTTTTGAATTAAAATAAAACAGAATAAAGGAAATTAAAAATTTATAATCTGCACAGCGTTACCCCAACTGGCGTAGAAAAATTCACGCATTTGCGTTACCGTTACTGGCGTTGAAAATTCACGCATGCGCATTGTGTTTTGATTGTTTACATCTATTTTTAATGGAAGCGGACTTGGTTTAAATTATTTTTAGGTTAGTTGTACGCTTTTGTAATTAAATTGTATTTATATTAGTTTAAGTTCATCGTTTTTTAAGTAATATTTTTAACCTGTTTTCGACCGATTATTTAAAAAGATTCTGTTTATTTTCTTAATGTTTGATGCATTTAAAATTAAACATTGTTAATTAATCGACCTGCTCATGATGAATCTGAAAAAATTTTATTCACAAATTCTTGAGATATTACATAAATTAAGAAAGATATTCTTTAGTGCCCATGAGGTTTAAATGCTCAGTGACTCTGTTTTTAGTAATCATATTACAAAAAAAAAAAAAATGCTTTGTTTCAGTAAAAAATATTATTAGATTAATTGAAGATTAATCATTTCCTCTTTAATTTAAAGCATAAATTCCACGGAAGCTAACAGAAAATTAGAGAGATACAGATTACGTTATGACTGAAGGGCTTTATAATATTATGAGTGAATTGAAATTTGAAGTTTTAAAATATTTTAATGAAGAAGCTATTAAAGTAAGAATTACATAAAATATTTAATTGTTAAAATTTTAACTATCATTAAGATTGGCGAACCGGCTGGTCGCCAAAGGCGGCTAGTTTTAAATAAGGTGATTAAATTGTTTTATATAAATTTTAATTTTTATGCTCTTTTCTATGTATAATGTCATTCTTAATACATTTAATGTTTGTGGTATTATTTTTAAGTATGAAATAAATATCGGCAGCTTTTTTTATATCATCTTAACAATTTTTAACTTCATTTTTTTCCTTTCGAAAAGTAAACAAAGGATTAGGTAACACAAATACATAATTTAATACCCTATCTATATCCATCCTATTTATATGCCTTATAAAAATAATTCTTTAAGTATGAAACTTAAAAGGATTATACGATATTGTAAAACCATTAACAGCATTTTATGATTTTGCTTACACTGTAAAACTTTTTATTTTCTTTGTGGGAAAAACAATGAATTATTTATTGAAAGAGAAAGAACAGTAATAATGACGATGGTCATGTGATTGTTCGGTTTAGGATTTAATCTGAAGGCTACACGCTACTGTCATTTGATTAGAAAAGTATTTCCTGAGACGAGGAAGTACTTGGCGTTTTTCCTTTGTAGATGGAATATCGTCCATTTATATTATATGTTTGAATATTCTGTTGGTTGAATAATATTTCTTATTGTCATACTTACTCATGCTCAATAGTTACGAAATATAATACACATTAACTACCTTTTTGATTTCTTTTTTCATACTTGCGAAATACTTCTGTTTATTTGCTTTTGTGAAAAATTTATATATTAAAATAGGTTTCAAAAGCAATTTTTTTATCCAGCAGGATTTATGTGTTCCTATGTAAATATATATAAAAAATGTTAAATGAATATTTGTGGCAATCGATTATTGATTATGATAGCTGCAGATTCGAAAAAAATAGATTATAATTTGAAAATAGGGATTCGATAACTAAGTAAACTAACTTATTGGAATAATAAGCAGTAACTTTTAAATGAACCCTTAAAATTATAAATTACAGACTAGTGTTTATCTTTAATATACAATTTAATTTATATATGCACTTCATGACATACATGTTTGTCTTTTTAGAATGTTTGGCAATATATCTCTTGAAAAACACAGCTATATATCAATAAGATTGAAAAAGTTGAAAAAAGAACAAAGTACAATTGCTTTCGGGCATTACTTATCTATAATATTCTGTATGGTTCCTGATAGTCAGCAAACATAATGCTTATGAATATTTTTCAGTTAGCAGACAGAAACAATCTTAACACCATGTAACGAAAAAAAAACCCCGCCTAATGAATAAATGCAAATCTTCAATTATCTTTTAAATGAAAAAAAAAATTATAAAATTATTATATGAAAAAATTATTGTTAAAATTTAATTAACTGATTTCCTAATATATAATCTAAATATTTCTGTTGATTCAGCTGCCTTACATATTTTTTAAAAGAAATGATACCATTGAAATATGTAGATTTGATAGCTAAGATTTTGTAGTGTAAGTTGACAGTTTATCAAGTATCCAGACCAGAGCATCATTTTTTTTTTCTTTTCTATTGCGCGTCTCTCGCCCCTTCAATCTTGTGTAGCATACAAAGAAAACTAAATGAAGGATTTACAAAATTCAAGAATTCAGCAGCCTTCTATAGAACTACCCACTTTTTTTGCAAGAAAAACACATAGAAATAAAAGTGCAGCATTTCTTTCTCTTTCAAAAACAGATCAATGTAGAAAAACACGTAGGGAGCCCTGTTTCAAAGCAATAACAGAGGTTTGGATCTTTATTGAAAGTCAACTTTGTTCCTAGAAATTTAATAAAGAAGGCCAAAAGTTTGCCTTTTCATTTACGCTATGAATGGATTGTATAAATATTTGGCTGAAGTTTAAAGATTTACGAAAGAGGGTTTCTTTCCATTTTACCGATATTTATTTCTTATACTTTATTTTGTTTTAATGGATATAGTTTTTCTCCTACAGTATCGATTTCAGATATTTACATCCTTAAGATATGCAGGTTTCTTCACGAAATGCACAGAATATTTCCCAAAGAGATTAAAAAGAAAATAAAATAACTTAAGTTTAAGCTGTTATTTAGATGTATTTGATTATTAAGACGCGCCAATTTTTTTTATAGGAAAATATTTTTTCCCAAGAGAAGAAGAAATTTTCTTTTGAATTCCATTTTAGTATATAAGAAAATAAGCATATTTGCTACTCGATTCCATACTTCAAAAATATTATCACCTTATTTCTTACATTTGCTCTTTGATCCTTTTACTTTCTATGCG
This sequence comes from Argiope aurantia, assembly GCA_026543865.1. NCBI lineage: Eukaryota > Metazoa > Arthropoda > Arachnida > Araneae > Araneidae > Argiope > Argiope aurantia. The sequence goes on from JAPMOR010006953.1 coordinate 648,018, forward strand.
AAAACATATGCACAAGCAAAAGATCTTGAAAAGGTTTCAGTCTTTTTATGTTAGAGTTATTTATTCTATCTATTGTTTCTCATAGGAATTTTATATTTCTGGCTAAAATTAACAATGTTTTTTACAATTGAAAAAAAGCGAATGATTTATAATTGTGAAAAATGAATTCGAAAAGGGAACAGATTTTGGCATTTTTGCTATCGCTATCAATTTAAACATTTTATTATCACATACCTTAATGTCGAAAAAATAGTTTTATTTTCAAATTTATTATTTGGCGATAGTAATGTGAAAAAAAAAAGTTTGTAGAATCTGACAGCATACTCTTTTTCAAACAAATTAAATAAAATAAATCATTATTTTATTTTGTGAAATTAAATTGGTTAATTCAGCAAACTTGTGTCCCTTTCGCAATTTGCCTAATATAGTTCTGTTTATTCATACATGATTGGCTAGCCCATATTAAATAGTAAAACTTACATATAATACACTCGGCGTTGGTTTGTAAATAAAGATACTTCTATTAAAACACTAATAAAGAATTTCTACATTTGATTAAAAGGATTCTTTCAATCATATTTAGCTGTTGCATTAAGGCCATGATGCCATATGTGGATCATGTAATAACGTTTGTACTACTTTGTATCCTTTCTAAAATATTTTCGATAACTCCATCTAGAAAAAAATCACATTATAAAATTTCAAATATAAATGATTCAAAAATTTATCAAATTAAAAAGCAACCCATTAAAATAAATTAAAATTAATTAGAATCAAAATAACTTATGACTGATAATTTAAAGAAAATAAGGCATTCTATAATTCTAAATTCATTATCTCCTTCAAATTAATTCTGACTATCATCAGGTCTAATGATATTGCGATTTTAAAGCATAATTTCCGTCGTAAACTATGAAATGTTGGGAAAAAAATTGATTTTTAATGAAAACCAATTATTGATTCTCTATATAGTGCAAACTTTTTACAAATACGATATATACTTTCTAAGAGTTTCGATTAATTTAAAAGAATCTTTAAATTATCTAATTATTTCGAATTCAATCGCACCGGGCTGCTTATTTCTTTAATATGACTTCTTCTATTCATCGAAATAACTTTCCGGAAAGAAGTAAAAGGATGAAAAACAATTTTGTTAAAAAATATTTCGCAATCAATAAGTCTAATATCTCTACTTTAGGCTGAAAGAAAGCTCGAGGAAACTTTTTAGAAGAGTTTTGTTGTTAAAAAATATTTTCTAAACACCATCATTTTTTACTAAATAGACATGATTAATTATTATTATTCATTTATAAATTTAGCTAACGTTATTTCTAATATTTACATCATAAGCAAGAAAACAAATCACATGTATACTAAATATTATACTACTAAAATAAATCGCTTCAGTTCTGTATGAAAAATGTTACTTATTTTTAGAAAGAAAAACAACTCTCGAAGTTTGATTTGTAGAATCAATATTAAACATATCATGAAAATAATAAAATTTAGTAGAGTTCCTTGAAATAATTTTCGTGGGCTCTAATATTGCCTTGCGACTCTGAAGTGCACTGAAATAGTAACTTTAATACGTAATACAATTATCTACAAAGTAATAAAATGCTCGAAAAATTGACGTTTTAATAAATCCAATCAAGTGATTCTCACATTATTACTTTTTTCGTAATTAAATTGTTTATGGCTTTTAATGTGATAATTCTTTATTTCACATCTTCTTAAAAGCTTATAAATAACTTCAAATTTCTTTCTTCTCCTCCTTTTAAGAAGGTAGAGGAATGTTATATTTTATAACTGTGCGAAGCTTTGAAGACTATTTTGTTATCAAGATGAATGAGGATAGAAAATGGTATATAATTTTTATAGAAAATGGTATATAATTTTTATAGAAAATGGTATATAACTTTTATAGAAAATGGTATATAATTTTTATAGAAAATGGTATATAATTCTACAGACTTCAATTTCACATAAAACTGATGGAGGCAGTGTAACGAATTTCACCTAAAACGTGAAAATATTGCTTGTCTTCTTAAAACTGGCAATATTTTTATTGTCATTGCATGGGGCTAATATTTCTAGCATATTAATATTTGATTAAATATATGGTGAATAAATTTAATACGGAATACTCAAAACTTAGTTATCTTTAGGAAAGAAAGTAATCGACATTTTATTTTTTTATCAAGAAAACAGAATTAAAGTATATAAAAGTCAATGAATTGAAAAAGAAGAAAATATATATTATTTTACCGACGTAATATTGCGGTTTCGCAAAATGACTTGTCGAAGTATTGAATTTTCTCGGTCTTCCAAATGATTATAGGTAAAAGAATTCTTCATGGCAATCCAGAATAATGCATTCAAAAACTAAAATGACCCACGGAAATACTTGTAGTCAAATGAAAATCGATTTGGATTGAGATTACCCATAGCTCCGGTTTTCAGATTTTAGAAACAACGAATTTGCATTAGGTAAAAAAAAAAAAAAAAAAAAAAAAAAACTTGGGTCAGCGTCATATGTGGTATATTAAGTTTCTAAACTTTTACTATTCGAAGCTTACTATTATAGCTTAAGTTTCTAAAATTTTACTATGTATTGCTTAAGTTTCTAAAATTTTATTATGTATAGCTTAAGTCTCTAAAATTTCACTATGTATAGTCACCCGAGTTGACTTTTATCATCTCTTGCAGTTATTTTTGCGAAATCTTTATTAAATTTTACTTGTTAATAAAATGTAGTGTTAAGCTCTACTTTAAACTTTATATTAAGTCAAAATTAATATGAGTGTTAAATTGAATCCAGATTTAGAAACAACATTATATTTATCCTTTTAGTAACAGGTCGGAATTTATTATTTTCTACATTTTTGAAGAAATCTGCCTGTTGTCATAGCAAGACATTTACAAATGTTTAGGCTCTTTTTGAAATATCAATAAATATGATAATGAAATGATGGAATCGTACTAGAAAAAAGAATTAACATGTTCTAATCAGTTAAAAAATGTGCCTTTTTGAACAATTTATTTAATTTCGCGTTTCATGTTTATAAGGATGAATTATTTTAATTGATATCTAACGCACTTCCTGATGTTCTACGGTTCTGAAATTTCTTGAACTTGTGCGTTCTTAATGGCAGTATTCTATTTTAATATTCTCAGGCACTAATTATAAGTTAATTTATAAATTCAATTACATTTTTTTTCAGTTCAAGAGGCGTCACCTGAAAGTAAATTCAGAAAATGCTAGACTCTCTAATATTTATAATATTGGATTAAAAATTAGTTGAAAAGAATAAAAAAAAATTTGATTTAAAAGTAGAAAATAATTTAAATAAAAATGTTCTACTCCTTTATTTACTAATAAAAGGTCACTAATTTTTGATACTTAATTGGTAAGATAAAATTGTTTATTCTTTCTTCCAATCGAACTAAGATTTTGCCGTTTCTGGAACAGGGAAGCCCCCTTCTTCTAGATATGCAGTCCGCATACTAGAGACAATTCAGAACAGTCCATGCACCATTAGTATACTATCTATCGTTTCCAGTTCAGCAGGTAATTTTCAAAGAGCTATGAGTCAAACTGACTTATCTTTTGCAAAAGAGAACAAAGAGTGTAGTCAATCTCACTCCTTGATTCCGTCCAGCATTATATAAAAGTAATCAATTTGAATCCTTGTCTCCATTTTGTTCCCTGTGCATCTTTGATCTGATTTAGCTCAGGATTAAATAATTTGCTGATTAAATTTTTATTTAGAAAAAAATAGTGGAGAGTGTGTTATAAGAAATTTTAATCTCTCTCAAAAAACATTGAAAAAGAAAATGAGTACTTTATAAGCTGAGAAGGTTTTACTTTGTGGTCGAACAGTATGAAAATTTTCATTATCAAGCATTATCAGGATAACAGCCTAATCCTTAAAAGGATTACTTATAATTAATTTTTTTCCGGTTGGTCTTAATAGATAAAATCAACTAATACGAATTTTTAATAGATAATCTTATGATTCTTATGCAGTTTATGATCGTCTAAGCTAATACTATTATTTTTTTTACTAAATTCTTTCAAATTATCTCGTTTCTCAAACACAAGCAAAAGCTTTAGATCTTTAGAATTTATTCGTTTGTTTAACCCATAATATTGTAATTATTTTATGATTTACTTTACTTGATTGTATATTAATGCGCTTATATACTTATCAACCAATTATTTTAAGTTTTATTATTTTACCTAATATTTTTTCTTTTAATTCTCATGGGGAAGTTTTTGTAGTAAAAAAAGCAGTTCATGAAATTTTGAGTTTACAACATTAGAAAAGTGTATTTAATTATTATAAGTGCGTTTAATACTTTTTGTTAACTCTTTTGCTTTAGTAATTCTTAGATTTTGTGCTAAACAGGTATGTTTTATAAATCTTTTGGTTTTAAAAATGGCTAATTCATCTTTACCGTTTTAAAACCGACATTTTTAAAAAAAATTCTTCCATTTAAAAAAATTCCCAGTTCTTAATGCGATTTCAAGTCCGTGTGAAAAAAAAATTATGTGATATTTTTAAAAAAATTGTAATCAGATATTTTATCAACTTAAGGAAACACTCGAAATTCAACAACTTTTAAGTATACACAATGCTTATAAAATATTCTAAGATGGCAGTGAGCAGCTATTATTCCTTTGATATTATCTCAACAAAAACTTTTCAATTGCAATAATTCAAATTCAGTTGTTGAATCAGCCTTCATGCACTACAAATATATTATTAGATCATTGAAAATTTAGTACACATCACGGTAAAGCTGAATTTCAGAATATTTTATTTAAATCACTGTATTACTCAGGATTTATTAATGAAATGCCACATTTTCTTCAAACAATCGCAACAAAACAGTAACAAATATCAAATTCAAGAAGAAAATTCTAAAATAGGAGATAGCATTCCTCCAGAGTTTTAAATCTGGTCCGAAAGTATTAGCTACTCAGTTGGCCAAACGCTTCAATTGAACAATTTTCTTATCAAGACGGGAATCTATAGCCAAGAGAAAGGAAGAAATATAAAACTTTTCCTTGCTTCCAAGTGATTTAGTTACACAGGTCATCATTTTGGAGCAACGTATGCCCCCAAATAGAGCAGTCTGGAGTGACCAACAAACCAAATAAAGCGAAGAGAAAGTTGAAGCTGGACTGGATTGTCATCGCGTTCGACATATTGCTGACCCAAAGTCCACTCCGGTAAATGCTGACTTCTCTGAAATATTTCTTTTTATTTCCTCTTCTTACAATGGTTAGCTAGATGGTTTTAGTATTGATAGGGGTGAGCGAGAAAAGTTTCTGACTAAACAAAATCGAAAAAGGATAGTTGGGTGGGTCTCAGATGAACAGTTTCGGACTTCATCCGGTTACTAGAAAATCAAAGGCTTTCCTTTAAGTCAGTGAGGTGGAAAAAAATGACTTCTCCATTATAAATGCACAAAGATATAACTTATAAGTTTTCTTCATAAAATAATTTTTCCCTTTGAAAGCGAGATAAATTAATCCTTATGAAATCCTTAATTTTTGATAATAGATTTTTATAAATGCGTGCTAAATGCAAAATTTTTAAAAACACTACATTAATATATTTATCGCATCTTCAATAAAGGGTTCCTTCTTCATCATTTCTGAAGGGCATCCAGATGCAAGAAATACGTTCTGTTTCATTTTAAGTTAACATTATTCTATTTTTCCTCATGAGTTCACAGAGAAAAAATATATATTGAAATTTGTACTAAATGCAAAATCATTAAAAAAACACCACATTAACATATTGATAGTATCTTTAGATAAGGCTTCTTCTTCATAATTTCTGAAGGGTATCTACATGCTAGAAATACGTTGTTTCATTTTAAGTTAACATTATTCTATTTTTCCTCATGAGTTCACAGAGAAAAAATATATATTGAAATTTGTACTAAATGCAAAATTATTAAAAAAACATCACATTAACATATTTATAGTATCTTCATAAAAGTCGTCCTCTTCTTCATCATTTCTGAAGGACATCCAGATACAAGTCATACGTTCTGTTTCATTTTAAGTTAACATCATATTGATCATTTGATCATTAATCATATTGATAATTTGAATTTTATTCACATTTTAAAAAATAAGATAGATATTTTGTGAAAATTGAAATAGAGCAAAACTTTTAAAGCAGTTGATTGAAAAAGGACAAACAAAATAATATCACAGAATAAGTAGAGTTTGATTTTTGAAGAAGAATTTATAATTAATGTTGTTTAAAAATGTTTGCAAATTAGAAGACTTCAGTTTTTCAAAAAGCATTAGATAAAAGTTTTAGTTTTATATTATTTAAATATTTTACAGCATATGTCACAAACATTCTGTTAACATGACTTAAGCACTATGACAAAAAAAAATCAAACTACATAAACTCAATTTCATTCAATTCCCCATACTTTAGCAGCTGCAGATTTTGTAAAAGTAAAATCATTGTTTTGCTGATCTCTGTTATTATAAATTCGTGAGTTTTGATGAAAGAATAAATCCACATGCACACTTCTGTATACATGTAGAATCGTATTTCCACATTTCAGAAGAAAAAAAAATATTGAGATTAACATTCTAAACAGAATGTAGCGATGAATTTTATAATAAATTATTTCCCTTTCGAATAGCTTTTGAAGGTTGTTCCCATTTCCAAATGATAAAGATAAGATAGTTTAACAGTTTTACCAGGAAGTTATTCCCTGATTTGAAACGGATTGTTGTAAATTGCATGATGTAAATTTTCCTCCCCGTATAGATTTGATTCCAAAGTAGATTCTGCTCTAAAAAGCGTTAAAAAAAAGATTAGACTACTCTGTATGCCTCTTCCCTAATGTCTTCAGCATAACTAATAATTCATTTCTTCATTTACACTTTCTATATTACTAAATTTCCTTTGATAATAAAATGTTTTCTTATCATTTTCTTTTTTGAGTGTTTTAAAAATGTATTAAAAATAAATTGAAGCTATGCTTCTGAAATATGTAGATATTTTTTGTATGGTTAATTGTATACTTATCAATGCTTCTACATTACTTTTGAAAATATTGAGAAATACATTTGCAGTTAAATAAGAAATTTTTTCTTGGTTTTACAAACAGTATTTATTTGGAACTGTAACAAATTGATAAATTACAGCATCATTTCAGGCAGCGTATTTTGATTATTTATTAACAAGAATCACTATTATTTTTCTTACAAGGCCTTATTTATTTATTTTTTTATAAAAATAAGACACATGTTAAAATATTTAGATAAAAAAATGCAAATATTTTTTCTTCTGCATTTTATACAAATATGTATTCCCTGTTTTAACAGTAACCATTTGTTTTATATCCTGTGACAAAAACCATCTTTCTCCTTTTAGGGATAGTATGGCTTATTTGATCAGAGTTGAACTTATTTAATAAAATTCTTTCAGCAAGTAATTAACGAAATTCAAATGAATATATTTCTTGGCATTTTACTTTTTAAAATCATTAATTCAAGTACAGGATGATCAAGAAATAACAGGAGGTATTCGGAACCCTGTAACATGTTATGTACTGGATGAAATATAACAAAATTTGGTCACCATACATATTAATGTATGCAGTTTCGATATGTCAATAAAAAAAATTTAGTACCAAAAAACGCCAGTAGGAAAAATTCTGGCACTGCAATCGAAAACTTAATCATGTCATTTTTATATACGGGTATTTTGTAACACAATATCGAAGATAAAAAGAAAGGTTACGGTAATTCAAGTCATTCAGCAAAAATTCGTCCGTCGATGGTTTTGTCTCTACGTGAACGTGCCTTATTAGTCAAACTGTTTTAGAAGCGATATGAAAATGCCAGTGCTGATCTTCGTGAATACCAGCGGTTAAAAATGCTACGTAGGGGACCGATGACCATAACTAACTTACGAATAATGGTTGAAAGGCTTGAAACAACAGGAATTTTTGGTGCGCAACCAAGCTGAGGGAGGTATCAAGCAGGAACAAGTTGAAGAAGTTGCCACTGCCGTTTATTGATCAAACGATAGCTAAAAAGCAATGCACGTTCAATATCACGACAAACAGATATCCTGTTCTCTGCAGTGCAGAAGATACTGCGTAAGATCTTGAAATTTTATCCATATAAGATAACACCCATTCAAGAATCCCAGGAGGCAGAAATACCCAATTTCTGTTTGCTTTGAGATTTTTGGCTCGATTGGAAGTGGATGAAGAATGACCGTGGCGGATATTATGAAGAGATAAAGTTCACTTTAGTGAGAACAGACGAATAAATGTCGATATGATGTGAACCATCGTCGAAAACCTTTCAATCCGCTTCCAATCGAGCCGTAGTCACAAAGCCATCGACGGGAGAATTTTTGCAGAATGACTTGAATTCCCGTAACCCTTCCTTTTATCCTCGATAGCGTGTCACAAAATACCCGTATATGAAAATGACGTGATAAAGTTTTCGATAGCAGAGCCAGAATTTTCCCTATTGGCGTTTTTTGGTATTAATTTTTTTTCTTGGCAAATCGAAACCGCATGCATTAATATGTATGACGGCCAAATTTTGTTATATTTCGTCCAGTACATAATAAGCTACAGGGCCCCGAACACCTCCTGTTATTTCTTGATCACCCTGTATATTTACAAGTGGGAAAAATTGCTTGTAATACAAGGTTTAGATCATCTATTGCTAAAACTATTTTCCATATATATCGAATCGAAGAGAATTACTCTTTGAAAGAATGAAGTCTTATTATCTGCTCTTGGCATGATATTCAAGACCTAGAACATTTAAGAACTTTTCTTGAGACAACAAAAGCGAGAAACTGTTCTTACAGTATGAACTTAATGATACGAACGTGAAAAGAAGAGAAGGGATAGTAAACATAGAATCTGACAGCAAAGAAACAAAATGATCACTATGGTAATTTTTGATTTCTCTTTAGGTGATCTTTCAGAGCTTTTTGCTTTTGCATCTTAGCAGATTTTTTATATTCTTTTCTGAAATCGGCTTCTAATTTTACTGTTGCATTTGAAATTAGGTCTTTCATCCATCAATAGCTTTTAAAACATTTAGTTTATTGTAAAATTTTAGCTAGAGATTTGAATTAGAGTATATTTTCATTTTGTACCAGTTTTGCAGAAATAATGTGATCATAAATTTGTATGCTTGACAGTAAAATATTATAAGATGTATTCATGAAGACAATTTTTCCTTTTAATACCTTACTATTGTCAGTAAACTGATTTCTAAATTTAAAAAAATTCTAAAGTTCAGCTGAACAGAAAATCAAGAAAGGCTTTCTAAATTTTATAAAGGTAGATGACGAAAAGAATGCGATAAATTCTTATCAATAGAAAAATCGTACAGTTTACTTGAAGCTAATGCTTGATTTAAAGAAAACTGATGGTTATGAAGTTATGCAGAATGTAAATTTTTGTTTGTGAAAGGACATATTTACTTTCAAGTGTTTTTGAGTTCTGTGAAATTTCTTAATATTATATTTCATGTTGTTTTTAACGTCTATATGTAGAGCCGAATTATTAAGTGGGTTGAGCAGGCAACTGTCTATAGGCCTGAATGTTTTTCCTTGCGGTATTTTCAAAGTAATTTATTATGGTACTTTCATTTAAATTGCAAGGGTCTTATATTTGAGTTTATTCAAATTTGTTTTAAATTTTGTGACTATTCTAACAAAACTCTTAATTAATTACTTTTTTCAAGTTTTATGTCATGCAGCTGTTATTTCTAATTTATTTTTTGACAAAAGCGTTTCTGTTTATAATAAAGCGAAAGTAGATGGTATTAGGGGATTTATATACATGTCGCGAACCTAAGCTAAACAGTTGCATATTATCTAACACATTTTGTACGTTCATTTTAATTGAAAAGTGAATGCAATTTTTTACTTTAAAGAAAGAAAATGCTTATTTGGCACAAATATTCGTTTTGCTGTTAAAAATTGCAACATTCCGTTGTCCAAGGCAAATTTACATAAATTTGATTTTTGTATATTTTAATATTTAATTTCACTAATAAGTAATTTCTTATTAGGATTACCTGTAAACGTTTTCATTTCACCGTTGTGTGGTATCAACTGTTTAAATCCTCTAAAGGCATTTAATTTTGAAATTCATTTTCTACTGTAAAGTTTGATTCGTGCAGCTTCCTCCATGACCTTCCAAAAGAAAATTCAAATCTAATAAAATTAGCATTGATTATATCAAACTATTCATCATAATTAAAAGGAAAAAACTTCCCAAAATAGAAACACTGCATCATCGCTTTTCTAGTAAATTTGTTTAATTCTGCTTTATTACATTTTCCAATGTTTCACTTGAGGAAAGAGCTGTTCCGAAACTTTTGTTTCACGTTAGGATAATCACTGACTTTCAAATCAAATCCACGGGAGGATTGGTTTAAAAATTGATTCCTTTAAGTGCTCCACACTTCAAAATTCATTAAACCGTTTTATTCTAAGTGATGGCTATTATAACAATCACTCTCTCTTTACGGAAAAAGCAAGGAAGCTATCGATTTCTTCGGGAAAAAAGCTGCTTCTAATAGATTCTAAGATAAATAGAAAGCTTCTGCAGTCCTATCTGTATCGATACAAACTGGAAGAACTATGTAAAGTTCGTTGCTGAGCTAATTATTGAAGGCATCGATTTTAAGGCACTTATCTTTCGGAAGCACGCTTCTGTAGAAGGCAAAGCCCAATAAATCTTTTCCTCTGACAATCAAAGAGGCAATAAAATTTAATCAGTTTTATGGAATGCCCACTTTGAGACATCTTGCTCGCGAAAATTTTCTGAGTTTTTCCCCGTTTCACTCCCTCTTCATGTTCCCTTCATTGCATAGATACATGAATGTCTATTGATTTTGGTTTTCTCTCTATTTCTTCTTCGTTTTCCTTCCTTCCTTAAGATGTCGCTTACACTGACCGAAAGTTCGCCATCTTTGTCCAGAGTCCTGTCACTCACAAGAGACAATACTTTGAATTTCATCCGATCTAGCGATGATGGACTGCTGTAAGAGGAAGGAACATTTTTGGTCATGTAGCTGCAAAATAGTTTCAGGTATTAGCAAAATCAGTCTAAGATACCATATAAAAAATAAATTTAAATAGCAAGGTAGTTTTAATTATCATAAATAACTTTCGGAATTTATTTAAGTTTCGAAAATAATAAATATGTAAATGTTACATTTTAGGATGTTATGGAAGATAAATTATTTTTTAGGTTGATATGTAATATTTTTTCCCGTCATTTAATTTCAAATATAAAATTAATTCTTCCTTAATTTTAAGATAAAACTACTTCTACTTTAACTTATTTACTACTCTGTCTTTTTGACTTCTCCAAGCCTCCCCAAGAAGCACAGTTTGTTGCACAATATTGTACAATATAGTTTGATATTATATGATATTAATCAATATTTCACAATGTTATACAATATTGCGAATATTGATCAATGTCTTACATATTGTACGGTATGTGTGTGCTACTAAGATCAGTAAAGCTGCTGAATTAACGAAAATGAAGGAATTCCCAGTTCCGAATCGCTTGAAAGCTACAATTGCGTTTCTCAAGATCTCTTTGTGCGTTGGACGTTGCCTGAAGATTCGCGACGCTCTATACAAAATATTTTTGTAATAATCGCGATTTCATCTAATTATCTTCGAACCGTAGTTTAAAATAATCGTATATAAATATGTATAACATCTATAACCAAGGACAGCTGAAGATGATAAAATATAAAAAATAAAAGTAATCTAAATCACACGTAAATGATGTTTCATCCTTTTTATGGGGCTATGGAAAGTTAATAAAAAATTTCCTTAATTTAATGATTTAAGTTTTATGGCATATATATCGATAATTTGTGATTAAAAATAATTCTTTTCAAATACAACAAGTATTTTAAATTAAATTTGAATCATATTTAGGACTACATTTTTTAATTGGATGACTTGATTTGACCCTTTTGACTTCCTGATATTGTCAATATAACTCGTTACTGATTACCGATATTTTCAGTATCAGCTCAACATAATATTCTGGCAATCAATTTAAAAGGCAAGGAAATTTCCTAAATCAAAATTAAATTTTAGAAAACTATCTGGTATCAAAAAACTGTACCAGCAGAAACAAAAGTTTTGAAATTCGCCATTGTTGCAAAATTATGTGTGAATGAAACATCTTTCAACATGCCGATATGCCCTACTTCCTTTCATTTCATTTTCTATTTCATTTCTTTTGTCTGACATTTGATTGAGTACATTCAAGAAAACTATTTTAATTTTTGGATTGGAGTTTAAAATTTGTGATGATGATATTTTTAGTTTTATCATTGGATACACGATCCTTTACATACTCTTTTGGGGAAAGAAAAATAGTTTGTTATAGTAAAAGTAAGGATGTAAGGATGTAAGGAACTGTAAGGATTTTGCAGTCAGACCGAAACTCTCAAGTAATTTTCTATCAGAATTGGAGGTAACTTACTTTTGCCTAAAGGGAGAAAAATTAATTTAATACTCTACAACAAGTTGGAACACATTCAGATAAAACTGAAACTGAATCGAACAAAATGCTAAAGTATTCATAAATGCAAATCATCACTAAAAAGAATATTCACCATTAATTCGAACATTTTGATGCTAACATCATTCACGTTTGTGTTCCATATTTTTCATAAGTTCTGGAGGGTGAATATAAAATTTATTCGTTACTCTTTATAGAAGTATATAAATCAGTTACCCCTGTTGAAAGAAGGTTCTCTATTCAAAATTTAATGATGCATGTATCTGAACAGGAGCAGAAAATACAATTTCGTTGCAGAATTCATCAGTGTGCAGCGAATTTTAAATTGCACTTCACACTTTAAGCGTAAACTTTTTCATACCTCTTGAGGTATGTGTAGAGCTTTGGGGTTTTGTATTTTAAACCTAGTTCCAGCACAGATCCACCGTGTATGCTTTCCCTTGAGGGAAATATAATATTAATAGAAAAAATAAAAATTCAGCTTTTAAACATAGGCTTTTTTACTAATATATTAATTTTTGAATCCAAAATAAGGATAAAATGTGAGGTTCCAATTAAATTACTCTGGATGAATTAAAAATTAATAATATTCAAAATATTGTTTTATTTTTAGTGAATATTAAAGAATTTTTATGGGAAATTCACCATGCCTTTTTAGTGAATATTTAGGATTTTTTTTTTAAATATGAAATTCACCATGCCTTAGTATTTTTATATCGCCGCTTTCATCAACTCGCGCTTTTACGATTTGGTTTTGATTTCATTAATTTTGATACAAATTATTTTCCATTTTTTTTTGAAAAGTTAAAAAAATCAATTTTTTTTAAAAAATTATTTTTTATTTTTTATACTTTAATATATATTGTAGATCATTGTTATAAATACATTGGAATAAAAAAATCCATTATTTTCATATTTAGTTCCAGATAGTGTCAATCGTAAAACTGCATTTGTGCAAAATTTAATAATCATAATGCATAAACAAATTAATGTAAAGTCGATTGCGAAATTTCGTTTTTACAAACATGAAGCTTATCAAGTTAATTAAAAGCTTGCAGATCCGTTGTTTTCATTGACTAAGATGATGTTTGGTTTCGTTACCAGAGATTAAAAAAGTTAAAAAAAAGAAAAGCTTCTGGGTTTTTTTTCTTATGAGACGTGACCTGTTTCAGCGAATAATTTTAAAAAAATCGTTTTTTCATTGCCTATCAGTAAAATTTACTTCAAAATAAGGAATGATTATTTTCAGTTATAATGAAATTTAAAACAGATGATAAAATTATGCAAAGTATTTGATTGCATGAAATGACCATGTTAACAAAAGAAAACGATGTAATCGATTTTTAATTACTTTGATTTCAGAAACCAGCTGATAATTAAATACAAAATAATCCTTTTCAATTTCAATTTCAACAATCCTTCCTTTTCAATTTTCTCTACTTTAAGTACGTGTTATTCGTTAAATATCTCAATGTTGAGAGAATCTCACTTATGTCAAAATATAAATACAAAGAGAAAAAGGATTCTCTAACCTTAAGGCCTTATACAGTGTTTTAGTGCAGTTTTAGAATATTTTTGTTTTATTATATTTATTTTTGGTTTTCTCTAGTAAACCATTTGAAAACAACTGAAAAATGCTCATAACTGTACAAGTTATAAGGATTTTAGATGCAACAGTCACCTAAATTAAATGATAAATTCTAGCTAAGGTACATGTTATCATATTCGCTGTATATTAAGTATATTTAATATGCTTAACATTTAAAAGCATGTTGTTTGGTAGCTTTGGCCTGTAAGTTTCTGTCTCTTTTTATAATAAAGATGATTGCGTGTATGTGTTGGCTCTTTTCAGGCCTAGACTATTTGACCCAGAGTTCCAAACTTGATACTTATATACTTTGGAGGTGGAAAATGTGCATCTAAAAAATATTTTTTAAATTTTAATAAATTAAAAATTAAGTATTTTATACAAGCAAATGTGAAAATTTTATAGTTCATAAAGATGCTCTACGCCCCATCTCTGCTTCTATAGTATCATCCACCTTATCACTGAATATTTCCCTCGCGGGGGCACCTCGAAATGAGGATGAGATGCTTCCAGAATGGTGGTTGGATCTCGCCACCCTGGAGGGAACACGAAAAGGTGGGGGGGGGGGGGTTCCTCCCATCGATGGAGCGATGTACTTCTTTAGGGAAGGGTTGTACCGTGGCCGGTAATGGCTCTTAGGACTCAACCACAGTTACCGCCACTGTTTCTGTTGCGGCGGTCCAGCAATTCACTATTTACTTTCCGTGTGCCTTTCGGGCGTGTAGGAGAGCAGTGACATGACTTATCACTGAATATTTGGAAAACATGTAACATTTTTAAAAGGGTATTCATTATGAACCATTTATTAAAATTCATTATGAACCATTAATTATTTTAAAAAAAATCTCCTTCAAATAGTATTGAATATTTTGTTTATGGTTTTTGTTTTGCTTTGTTTTTTGCATAACAGAGGCAATATTTGACTTTGCTACATGAAACATAATTAGAAAATATTACGCCTTTAATAATAATGCAAAATATTATTCTATACGAACCAATACATAGAACACAAATTGTAACTAAACCTAATAATCAGCACATTTCCTAATGAAATAGTAATATAAAAAATCAGTTACTCGAGAAAGTATTTTTCAAACTTGCTTATTTACGGCTTACTCCCACCGGAAGGCATCTCAGATATGAGGATAAGAAGCTTCAGGCATGGTGATTGGTTCTCGCCACCCGCGTGGGTACAGAAATGGTGTGGGAACGACTACTTCCTACCGATGACGAGACGGGAAGGGTTTTTCCGTGGCCAGTGTTGACCTTGAGGACTCAACTACGGTTCTCGCCAATGCTATTAAGTCGGTCCAGTCACGCAGATTTATCCGTGTGCCTCAAGGCGAATCGAAATAGTCAATGTGTGATTACTTACTATTTAATATACATAAAATTGCATACGTATTTGATGTTCATAAAATTAAAATTCAAGGTTGATTATATAACAGTAAAAAGGAATTATACATAATCGATCCATTTGTGGAGTTTAACGTGGGTGAAAAATAACAAAACAAAAAAATATTAAGCAATATTAAAAACCAAACAGTTATTAAATCAAACGGAGATATGGAATGCGTTTAAAAAACGTTAAACACATAATTGAAAAAAAATTTGCTATTCTAAGAATTTTACATATCAAGCCATTCAAATAAAGCTTCAGGAAATATTAGTCTAGAAACAGCGTGTGAAATTATTTACTTAAATATACGAAGTGAATCAAGAGTTAAGAGTTTCATTATGCCTTGGACATGAATCTCGAATTCAAAATTGATGGATGAAGGATCAAGTCCCGATTCTGCCGAAGGTAATCCAGAAATTTACATAAATTGTTGATTACCAGGTTATGTGCCTGATAGGTATGTTTCTTAATGTGAATTTGAGATAATTTTGAATATTCCATCCCATTAATGATATATCTCTCTGTAAAATGATAAAATTTCTCAGTGTGCATAGATGCGGTTAGAAATTATTAAGTTCTGGTTTCTCAGGTCTAACTTATTTTTAACATAGCAACTTTCTATTAAATCTATTATTATTATAGAAGTTTAAAAGCAAAATATTATGGTGTATTAGAAAATATATGTTTCTTGTCTTTCTGCTTGGATGAATGAATGAATTTGAAATAAATAAAGAAGCATCAAAACTGCAGCTAAAAATAATTATAATTTAGCTGGTACCCGGCCTCGGTGCTGCCGCAGAAGAAATAATTTTGGTGATATCGATTGAAATTTGAAATAGCTATATTGTTTAATTAGGAATGATAGAAAAAATGATATTTATTTTCTTGTCTCCAATGAATGCATTCATTAAAATTAAAAGATATATAAAAGAGAAGTATAAATAATATTTATTCGATTGTTTTAACTTTATTATTTAAGGCTTTAAGGTAGTCAATATTTTTTGTTTTTCCGTTTTCAGCAAAATCAAATAAATTTCTTGGCTGCCCGATTCGTGAACATTTAGTATACCACTGGCCATGTGAAAAACATGGATTTTCTAGGTTCAATCCACACTTGAAGTGATTGATCTTGCGCTTTGCTGATAGTCATCGAGAATGCAAATCGAAAGAGGAACTTCAATCGTTTGAAATCAAAAGAACACAATTCACACAAATAAAAAATTTATTTTTATATATTAGATATAATAATTTTACCATGCCAATAGCCTTCACGCAAATGCAAGCAATAAATTGACAAAGTTTTATCGCAATCGTATGAATGGCAAGGCAGCGCAAGAAATGCGAACAAACAAAATTTCATTTTTATATATTAGATATATAGAAAATTTTCTTCTAGATAAAAAATGCGGATTTCTAAGGAAGTCAAACTTTGTACCACTGAAATTAATATCGTGAGGCTATATTTTAAGTATCTTTACATTATTGTTGTATAGCAAAACTATGCTTTTATTTGTTTAATTTCTATAGATTGTCAAGGTTATCATCGACATAGGAAAATAAAATATTAATTTAAAGAAAGTATTAAGAGTAGCGAAATTAAATTTTCAGGATATAAAGCATTAGTCACTTTATCGCTCTTCGGAAAAATGAACTATAAAATTGAATTCCTAGAAGGATTTATTATTTCGAAAGAAATATCAAAGATATAGAATAACCTAACGAACTATCAATAAAGATAATCATTCTGTAAAAACGAAATACTTAATACAATACTTAACATTAAATTATCGTCTTGATACAAAAAAAAATCCACCGTGAAATATTGAAGGTGAATTTTAATAAAAGCTTTTGTGGAATCGTGGATTATTTTAGTATAGCCAAATTAAATATTAAAGCAAACGAACAGCGTATCTACTTGCTTTTACACTATTCACTTTCGGAACTAATTAATTCTTTTACCGATCATCCGATTAGTTTTTTATATGAAAATTGGATATAACTCTGATATTTTATTTAACGACATCTTTTACAAACAATATATTCATATAGATAAAAAATATCGTCAAGTATGTTTTAGAAACTATCTCGGAAGTGTTTTTCCTTTATGCTAATGGCTTGGAAATTACAATACTCATAAAATATCCCAATTTCAATAATTGTATTCTTATTTGCTAAGAGAGCTGTAAAACTTTAACATTTCATCTGCTTATAGTGTATGTTGCTGTATTATTTATGTAAATCTTTTTTCTTATCACTTATGGTAAAAAGCTAACAATTTAAAAAATATATATTTATATAATTTATAATCTAGTTTTGATGAAATACTCTACTATGCTAAGTAAGTAAATTAGAGAGTTGTACTTTTGACAACCTCATTATTATTTTTTTATTGACTTCATTTAAGTTTTTATTCTGTTTCGAAACTGCTGGTACCCAGCGTGTTGCTGCCACAGAGTAAATAATTTTGAAAATATCATTTGAAATTTCAAATAGCTATCTAGTTAAGTTAGGAATGATAGAAAGAATGATACTTATTTTCCTGTCGACATTGAATATATTCATTGAAATTGAATGGCATATAAAAAAGAAATATAAATAATATTTATTTTATTTTTTTGACTTTACTATTTAAGTATACTTTAAGGTAGACAATATTTTTTTGTTTTTCCGCTTCAACAAAAACAAATAAATTTCGTGGCTGTCCGAATCGTGAGAATCCAACATATAACTGGCCATGTGAAAATCAGGGATTTTCTAGGTTCAAAGCAATAAGTTGCAAATTTTTATCACCATCGGATGAACAGTACGGCGCAGCATAAAATACGAACAAACAAACATTCGTTTTTGTATATTAGATAAAATAATTGTACTATGCCTGTAACCTTCGCACAAGTGCAAGTAAAACGTTGGCAAAGTTTTATTACAATCGGATGAACGGTTCGGCAGATCATAAAATACGAACAAATAAAAATTATTTTTTATATATTAGAATATAAGAGACTAAAATTTTCAAAATTAACACTTGCATTATTTTTTAATATTTTCAACGATGGTCAGTAGTACGGACGTCAATAAAACACCTCTATAAATTGAATATTTAATATCGCATCATCACAAAACTGGTGTTGATTGAAATGGTTCTCCAGAGCAGGTTTGTTTAGATAGATAAATTGATTTACAGGGATAATTAACATAGTAAATTAACTAGTATCTCGAAATTTTCCCATTACGTTGAACAATTTTCTCCGCTAAATCGATTGCTAGTCTTGAAATAAGCTCACCAAAAATTTTTAAAGCTTCTAATAAAATTTTGGAGAGTTGTAAGTTTTTAAAAAAACGACGCTTACAATACATGAATAAGCAAAGCTTTCGGTGATATCATAGAAACTATTATATACTTATCCAATTTTTTGGTTTTCATTAAAAAATATAATTTTACTTTAAAAATAATGAGATAAATTCAGAGATAAAAAAAGATAACATTTCATTTTTACAAATTTTTAAGCACACATTTTAGGAAAAAAATGTATTGTGACATGGTAAAATTTTTACATGAGAGCAAAATTAAGATAGTCAAACATCTTAAACCTTAAAGTTGTTGCATATGTGAAATAATTTTCAAAATATTTGAAAATTCGGCTCATTTCTCACTTTCTAACCTTGTCACACCTACCTACTTATTAAGGAACTGTATATTATTCTTAATTGTTTCTATCGATCCACTCATCGTGAAGCACGAATTTTAAATGTCATTACAAAATTGTTGTGCAGTATCTAGATCAGATAATTTTAATATAAAGTAAAATCACTCTGCTCTTTAAAAAATGTATATATAATTAATGTTGATATAAAAGCTAATGAATATCAAGTAGAATTTCAAACATTTTTTTTTTCAATCGCATTTAAACAAAAAGTAATCATTTTGTTGAAATGTGATTTAGAAGGAAATATTTAAATTTTACTAACTTTTGATCTTTATAAAAATTTAGTTGTCAATGTTTAGTTATGCAAACGATGGATATTGATACATTTTTAAATATAATTTAAATATTTTTGAATTCGTTTGATATAAGGATAACAAATAAGAATATAAAGCTGCCCGTTTAAAAATAGAGTCAAACAGCAAAAATAGTTTCCAATTTTTGCTCAAAATTTAAAAAAATATTTGTAATGAATATAATAATGAGAATGTTAATTTATATTTATTTAACATACCTTATTTTTAGGAATTACTCTTTTACTTGTTCCTCAAGTACACGTATTTTAAATTTTTAAATTAAGACACTATAACCCTAAAAGATCTTAATCATTGAATATAAGTTAAATAATGGTCAACTATTTTCCACAAAGGCTGAAGTGAACTTCATTTTTTCGATGGCAGGAATAAGAGTGCACGTTTCGAACCTTTAAGGAGAGCTTCATTTTGAGCAGCAACGGACTAAACGGTCTTTTGACAAATATCCTCTCTTGTGAAGAGAATGTGGACCTCGTTTCTTTCAAATGACTTTCGTTTCATGTCTATCCTGAATCTCAATCACCCGTTCATCTTTACTGAATGTTTTATTTTATACCTCTACTAAAATTGTCCTTTATTCACTTAGGTTCAGGGTGATAAGCAATAAGCACCATTGTCATTCTCATTCAAAACAGACAATAAAACACTTGTTCTCACCCAGTAAGATTATTACACGAATATTACAAAAAGAAAAAAATAGATTTATTTAAAAATCATTTTTAAAGTCAAGAAATAGTATGTCGAAAATACAAAAAATTCATCAAGACAAATTGTCTAGTTAATCCATATCACATTTTTCTGAGAATGCTTCTTCATTTTGTTTATTATTATTTTTTTTTCTATATTTTGTTTAAATGCACTATTACACTTTACGACTACTGGTTGGGTAAAATCTCTAAACTGGTCTTGGGTAAAATGTCTAAACCCAAGTCATTGTATTTTGCATTTTCTCCATTAAGATAGAAGCATGGCATTCATTTTTATGGAGAATGTATAAACTTAAGATATTGTATATGCTAATAACACTCTCCATTAAGCACGAAAAAATAGAGGTCTAGCATGTATTGTATATTTCAACAATGACACAAAACTCTGTCTATAATTTTTAGTAGCAAAATGCAAGAGTTAGGAGATGAGATTGAAAAATGACTCCATTGACGACAAAAATATATTTTAATCATGGATAAAACTAGTTTACTTATTTATATCCCACTTTAATGAATGAGAAATTTTAATTTTGTATTGTTAGATAGGGTTCATGTTTAAAATGGTGGAAGAAATTTCCAGAGAAATAGGAACCGATATTTAATTAATTAAAACAATTATTTTAATTTGTAATTCAAAGTTATTAATTTCTGCCTTCGACTTTCATCTACTGTTTATTATAGGAAATAAATTTTTCACGTTATTGAAATACAATCGTAAAGAAAATTTGTATAACGAAACTAATTAACTAAATAAAGCATGTCTTTTGAATATCACGTGGATATAAAATGTTAATTTTATTGCTACATTCCTAGATGTAATGGTATAGTGTTATCGATGTAAAGATAAAATAGTCTTTCAAATTTAATGCGTTTTGGACACTTTCTCGGTTTTGAATCTTTAGCAAACAACTTTTGTTCTGTAATTTGTGAGTAAACAATTGTTAGATAGTTTTAAAGTGAATTAATTCTGTAAAGTATAATTATTATTTTGATCACAACAGTAAGATAAAGTCAGTACTTAATTTCACATGATTTCAGTTCCAAAATATTTACTCTGAAAAGCCACCTATCAACTTTTTCCTGTTTTGCCGATACCTCTTTTGCAAAACTGGGCAGGATTCACTAAATTATGTTGTTGTCTTCAGGTAAAATCACCAAGTCCTCCCAGAGACTTTTGAAGGTTTTCTATCGACGTGTGTGAATTATGAAGCGAAAATACTAATTATCTGATATTGCTGGGAATGATGTAATTTTGCTCTTAATTGTGTACTCTGGCAGCGAAATGACAGAAATTGCTAGTGACTCAGCGAGACTAGCTGTGAGCAAAATTTGGGATTGTTCAAGAATTTTGTTCAAATTCATATTTTGTTCGTTATTTCTTCAAGTTCATTCTGGATTAGAAATTAACAAGATGAATCCCACACTATGGCACATTCTTTTAAATGGACCCAAGGGATGGTAATCAGAGTCAATATCAAAATATAGAAGCTTTAACTATATATTCGGGTTAAAATAGCTCACACTGAAGTAATTCAGTAAAAATTCTTGAAATCTGGATATTGAGTGGGGGAATGTGACAACATACTGAGCGCTATTGAATAATTGAATTTTTAATGCGCCTTGTCCCATTACGAAGTCGAAGTATGTTTTCGCTTATTCTGTACAATAATTTAGGTTTAATGATTTACTTGATCTTCTAAACATTTCTCGCATTCTTATACAATATAAAACAAGAGATAATGAATTTAACAAAGTCATCTAGCTGAAAATATAATGTTTTGGCTTTGGGGATAAATACTCTGCATCATTATTTTTTAGACATAACTATACAGGATATTACACAAAAATAAATCCCTTTGTTCAAGGTTTTTATACTTTCATTTTCGGTAGTTATCTCTTTCCAATCTCTGAACAGAAATGAAGTCGTTCAATTCAATAAAGTAAAAAAGGGGATTATGTCAGAAAAGTTTTAATTTGGTACAAATTCCTGCAAAATAAAGTTCAAAGAACACTAGGAGTCTAAATACGGAGCAAAGACAAAAAGTTCTGAAAAATATAAACTGATATTTATTTAAAAATTAAGTAAGTATTACTTAATAATTACTTAAAATTAGTAAAGATGTTGTTAATATAAATGTTTGGTTTTCCAATAATTATTTTTTCAATGAATAAACCAGTTATATGGTGAAAAGCAGAAGAAATTGTAAAGTAAATATTTTATGCAACAATCTACTATATCAATATAAATTATAATTAATATATTTTCTATGATAAGTTAATGTGCAACTTATGCTACCAAAAAGTATATTGACGATCTAGTGTTGACAATTAGAGCTTCCAATTAATTATTTCATGTTATAAACCATCTATCAAATCTTAAATAAGCATAATGTCAAATTTAAAAACATATAAAGTATTTTTTTTACAATTATTCATTTAGACTCAATATTTTAAATTGACACTATCGCAAACCCAAAATTTTGATAATGGTGACCAAGTGGCTTTTAAGTGAACGAAGACGACATGTTGTGTTAACATGAATCTTAGATCATATTCACATGGGAAGGTTGTCACCAATTCGACTGACAGCTGAAAACACATCGGTCGTTTTAGCTAATCAGGGCTGACAGGAGGCGGGGAATATTCAGCTGGTTTCGATTTTACGTAATTTCGCTCTCTAAAGAGATGAATATCGTCGCCAAAATAACAAGAAATTAGTTGAATAGTTTGCATTATTTGACATTAAAAATGATTCAAGTGCAGACAAAACCTAAGACAACTGAATATAAGAGATAAATTTATATTAAGTATTTATCAAGAGATGAATTTATATCAAGTGTCATTTGTATATTGATTCTAATTATTTTTATTCATAATGCTTTGGAGTGCCAAAATGAAAAAAAAATTTAAGTTGGCGATTAACGTTGGAAATATACCTGATAATAATTGTAATGAAACTTTTGCTAAATCTTATCGATTGAAACTTTTTCTTTCTCCCTTCCTCTTTTCGAAAATTTCATTAGATTAAATTAAGAGAAATTCATTAAGAAAATTTCATTAAATTAAGAGAAATTAATTAGCAGATGTGGTGTTTTATTTCCATTTGTCTAGAATTCAAGACCTTTAAAATGGATATACTAAAAAGAAAATGATAGGTGTTCTGAAGTTTTAAAATACTCTGTTTCTTCTTCAAATTTCTATACAGAATGCCAAATTTGCAAAATAAAACTTCGCTCCCTACTTTAAAAAGTGTTACATTCTTATTGTAAGCTAGATATTTACATATAACCACTAAATACACTCAGTAACTGTTAATGAATAATGAGTTTTCATATTTATTCATTTCTTTTATGCATTGCAGTTGTTATTAAGATTATTATCCAATAAACATTCGACATTGAGAAAATTATTTCGTATTCATCATATTTATCAATGAGTAGTGAGTTTTCATATTTATTCAGGGCTTTTATGCATTGAAAATGGAATTAAGATTATTAACCCCATAAACATTCTAGTAAGTAAAAATTATTTCATATTCAAATAATTTCAGGGAAATACTGCCAATGTATTTGTAATATGTTAAATTCTTTCACATATTCCATAAATTCATTTAATGCTATTGGTATTTAGTTATCATTACATATTAATGTTTCGATATATAATGCTTTAACTGTTGTGTATCAATTATACGTAATAAGTGATAATTAACATTTCAGTGTCTTCAAATGTTAAGTTAATCAAATAAAAAAAAACTTCTGCAAGTTAAATTGTATAAATTATATTATTACTTATTTAATGTAAATCGTAATTTTAAAACTTAATCAACAGTTTATCATATAATGCCTAGCAGTGTCTTAAAGACATGTTCAGTAATTACACAGATAGCTGCTAATTTTATAAATTTTCATGAAATAATGTATGTTTGATATTTCGCTTATAAAATGCAAGTAGTTTCAGAATTTAAAAATAAACAACACCTTTAACATAGAAATGATATTGAATTAATTGAATGTATGTAAGAAAGGAGGAAAAAAATAGAAATACATTATTTTAGTTTGATTAAAAAAATTCATGAAAGTCTATTATCGAATTTAATTCTATTTTGAAACATCATATTTTATTTGAAATGTCAATAAATTAACTAGTTTCTGTATTCTCCTAGTCATACTTTAAATTCTCCTTCTAGTCCGAGTAACTGACCACTAGTTAAAATAAATTAAGCCTTTTTTAACCCTTGAAATTAATTATATTTGATATGAAGTGATATTTCCAATATTTAATTTTCTTTTAAAATGAATTTCTTCTGGATTTTGTTTATTTTATTATGCTGCTGCATTTGTCGCAGATCTTATACCATTTCTTTTATGATACCCATCATTAAAATTTTGCTGTTTGCTCTTAGATTATTCTTTGCTTCTGTCTTAATATTTTCTTTCATTTTTTTTTACTTTCCCGTATACGAAGTATAAAAAGACAAAGTATTGTAATCATAAAAAATTCTAACTCGAGAAGAATTTCCATGTTTCAGATTTCTACGAGTCCGAAACACACAGTTTTGAAATGATATCTCTTGAAATTATATCTTTACACCGAAATTGTAGTTTTCTATCAAATTTTGAACGAAATCTATTTTGGAAAATTCTGGCTGTCCGAGTTTCCTAGTAGAAGTGAATATGATAGCTGCAGAACCTAATGGTATAGGATACATAAATTTGATTCACTGGCTTAGAATCTAAATTGGAGAGCTTGTATCAAATTTTGAATAAAATCGTTCAAGGGTTTGGCCGTCTGTCGATCTGTATTTTTGCATGCATGTGAACTCTATAATTTAAAAATATAAGAACTTATATAAAAGAAATTTGGCTCGTAGCCTTATAATCTAATGTGTAGGTCTATATGAAATTTTGAAGGAAATTTGTCAACGGATTGGCCGTCTATCTCTCTGCTCTATCTATCTCTCTGGTATAGGATAGGCCGTCTATCTCTCTGGTATAGGATACATAAATTTGATTCACTGGTTTAGAATCTAAATTGGAGAGTTTGTATCAAATTTTGAATAAAATCCTTCAAGGGTTTGGCCGTCTGTCGATCTGTATTTTTGCATGCATGTGAACTCTATAATTTAAAAATATAAGAATTTATGTAAAAGAAATTTGGCTCGTAGCCTTATAATCTAATGTGTAGGTTTATATGAAATTTTGAAGGAAATTTGTCAACGGTTGGCCGTCTATCTCTCTGCTCTTTTCCATGCGTTTAAAAACAATAACTCAAAAACGTAATGAATTAAATATATGTAATTTGGTATGAAATCTTGGGACTACAAATGTAGTTCTGTATCAAATCTTGGTTTCAATTGGTCAGAAACAAGGGGCTAATAATACATATCGGTTTTCTGGTATTTTTAAAGAATCGCATGCCAGGGATAACTCGCCAAAAGAATAGCGAAAGATTGCATGTTAGATTTAGATTCTGACCAAAAATTTGTAGATTCACGCCAAACCTCTATATTTCGTAACTATTGTTCCCCATTGTCATGCCAGGCAACCAAACCTCTTATGCGGGGGAGGGGGTCAGGCTGTTCACACTCGAAGTTTAGGGGAGTTCACTCCGATCACCCCCGCTATTTCATCAATTTATATATATATATATATATATATA
>JAPMOR010006953.1:674372-743668 GCA_026543865.1 Argiope aurantia
TTCATATGTTTTTTATGTCTCTACTTGTGCTCATAATTTTTTTATATTTGGATAATCATAATAATATCCATAATTATTTCTATGTAAAAAGTTGAAAATTTTAATATTTTAGGAGCCTTACGTAACATATTATAAATTCTATGAAATTTTGCGTATTCTTAGTTTCACCTTAGAACGTCAACAAATACGCATTTTACACAGAATGTCTCTTTATAAATGAGCTTAGATCATGATAACTTAAATGATTTTGATACTAAATTCTAAAGAGATTTGTTATTATAACAGAGTATTATTCAGTTTTTTCAGGCTTTTAATGAAAACTCATTCTTGCATTTATTAATTTATCTATGAATCTTCATTCGAGCAATATTATTCTTCCTCAACAAAATGAGATAATAACAGTTTCAAAGATATATGTATTTTTAAGACAAATATTTATATCATAAAATTAAATCAATATTGTAATTTTCTTTTCGAGTATTTACCAAATATTTGATAAAAGTATAAAAATATGAACAATTAAGGAATATAATTATTTTCTAATTTCAGCTTTTTTCTATTTTATTCGCTTAAATTAATAACAGTTGTAAACAACAAGAAAGAAACTCGAATTAAGCTATAAAAATAGTCAAAGCAATTAATTAAAAGTTTTTAGAAATCCTATTATTTTAAATTAAGCTTTGAGTTTTTGCTAACTTTAATAATTAGCCTTCCGCTAAGGGATTTAGCATAAAAATTTCTTCTGTATCTAATGAGAAAATGTTTAAAATCTTTAATCACGCTTTTAAATCGTAACTCGGTTTCTTTTTTTTTCCGTGTTATTTGGGAAATATTTTACGATCTTTCAGTTGCAGCTTCACAAAATCTAGTATCTTTTAATTTTTTTTTTATGCAACTTTATTCCAAAATTCAAGAAAACGCCAAAGTGTATGAAAACTGATCAATCCGTATTGTAAATTCTGTGAAGAATATATTTGTAATTTTCTTTGTGCAATTCATTTTAAATTCATATATTTCAGTCTGGTTATGTAATTTATAAATCCTCGTATTATGTTGCAAATTTTGGAATCTGTAGTATTGAAATTTCGTATTTTAATATCACGAATTCGAGTTGGAATTCTTTAAGAAAATAAATTGATTTAATTTCTTGTTAAATATTTTCATTTCGCCAACTTATAATGAAAGGTAAATTCTTAAAGGAACCTATCACCGAATGACTTTTTTGCATTAGAATACAAACAAAATCTATGTTTTGTTCTTATTATGTATTATAATGATTCGATCATATTATTTTCGAATCTCTCATCAATTAAATATTTGCCAGGGAAATAATTAATTCATATTCCTAATGTTTACATAGAATGAATACAATTTATTTGAATCTTACTGAATATATTTGATCTGTTTAAAAAACACTGTAGACATAAGAATAAATTATTATTGAATCGTAATATAGCAAGTAAAATTTGTCTGCTTGTTCGTTCAGTCAGTAACTGAATATTTCTTAGTCTTTATCAATTCAAAACAATTAATCATTTCTTTTATCTTTCGTATTCAACCAACCAATTCTTGTATCAAAATCATTGCAGATACAAGAATTATGTACATTATTTATTGGTTGTAGCCAAATCCTAAAAAAGGGAAATGTTACAGTTTCCTGTAAAATAATCAGATATTTATAAATAATGGTCCATGAATGTGGAGGGAGAAGGGAAATTTTTTGCAAAAATAAACTACAACTTGAGCGAACAAGTTTTTGCTTTCGGGGTTTTCGCCTCTTAATATCTTTATAATTCATAATACGGGATTCAGAAATGCAATGAATATATCGATTATAGCCAATAGAACTCCCTCTCGATTTCTAATTTCCCTCACTTGCTAATGGACCTCTTAATATTATAGTTGCCACAAAAAATATTGAAGATATCATTCCCTTTCATGTGTTTTACAGATGATAGCAAAATCATCAGTAATTGCATTTGTATTTGCAATTTCGCAATTTATTTTCAGATTTGTTGCGTTATTTATAAGTGCCTTTTCTTTTTCCAATAACACTTCCTTCCTCTGTTGATTGAGTGAATACATCTGTAAATCTCGTGTTATATTTGTTATTACATAAGGAATTATATTTGTTATTACGAGAGACTCAAAATAGATTATATGCTTTTCCATTAATTTGATGAATCAGGCGAGAAAAATGTTGAGTTGATATTCGGTTTTGTTGTATAATGTACAGATAATAGCTTGAGATTCAACAATTATCTCTTCTCAAACTGTTCCTTATCTACAGCTTTGATTAATTTTAATTTTGTATTTGTTTTTTTAAAGTCTCATTAAAAAGTAACAGCTTCTTTTTAATTGAAGACTGATGATAAGAGTTTAAATTTTCATTTTAAGTACTTCATCGTATATTTGTATTTAGATTTAAAAATATAATTATTTTCTATCCAGGTATATTTTTTTTAAATCGTTATATTCTGAAATTCTATTCATGTTTAACATTCAATTTTTATTGGTGTTTAATTATGCTGTTTTACTTACTTACATGTTTAAAGTAAAAAAAAAACGACTTAAAGCAAAATGCACTCAATTAATTATAGAAAATCTCATCGTATATATGTTATAAATGTTGTATGAAAAGGTAAAAAAATATGAGCTAGAAATGTACTTATTTAAATTAATGGCACGAAATGATACATACATATAATTAGATTAAAAAAATCGTCCTGCTTGCTAATAACGAAGAGCATAATTACGGACTAGGTTTAAATGCATTATGGTTCTTAATGACTTATATTATTTCATAGTATATTACGTATTCTGAATACATCAATTTTTTAATCATGCAACTACAATTTTTACTATCAAAATATAAAATTGATATTTTTACAACTTTTTAGAAGAATGTTTTCGAAAATTACAGCAAAAGATACATAAGTTGAGATTTTGAGCCACTGTGTGAGATTTTCATACTGTCCTATCATTAGCACACTCAAACTTTATTGAACATCACTCCACACCTACTCGAAACCTTAATCAGTTGAATGAGCATAGAATGGAAGCAGCAAATATTGAAAGACGTTAAATTGAAATGCAAATGCAAAACTAACTAATAAATATACAAATACAAAAATGATAACGGAAAAAATAAAAACACATAGAGCAAATAAGAAATGCGCATACAAAAGAAAAACGAATACAATTACATTTTGAAATTGTTATTTGACATATTTTCTTCACTAAAGAGTTTACTGTGCTGAAAAATGGGATAAAAATATTTTATTTTATTCATACTTTTTATTCTAAAATAGTTCGTTCAAAAGAACTTTCAAAAAAGATGGTGAGTATGTTTTGATGAAAACTAAATATTTGGTCAAAGGGTAACAAATGCAAAACAAACAGTTATAAACGTTCTAAGTTAAGAAATGAAAGAATGTTTTCAACTTATTTAATCTAATATGAACTTCTTTTCTTCCTTCGTATTTCATAAGATGCAGGCAATAGTTTTAAAAATTTAAATGGACGTTTTTACATTAAAAGTAAAGTTTACAAACAATTTTACTTTAGGAAAACATCAATAGTAATATCAGTTAGATTAAATGCTATTATTTTTTTTTCAAACAACAGATTGCTTCAATTTTCCTCCAAATGAAAGAACATTTTTTCTTTCACCAATATTAAAAAAAAAGAATAGATTGCATAGTCATAAGGTTTGAAGATATTTACAAGAAATAAAATAACTTTATTATAATATTTAAGTAACATCTGGG
This sequence comes from Argiope aurantia, assembly GCA_026543865.1. Classification (NCBI taxonomy): domain Eukaryota; kingdom Metazoa; phylum Arthropoda; class Arachnida; order Araneae; family Araneidae; genus Argiope; species Argiope aurantia. The sequence continues at coordinate 678,143 of JAPMOR010006953.1, forward strand.
AGCTTAAAAATTATTCTGCTATAAAAATATTCTTTGGATGCGCTTTCAAATACATTTTATTTCTTAATTCAGACGATATGTATAAATATGATGCATATTTCAACAGATAAATTCAGTAGTTAAAACGTTCTATCAAATTAGTTCTCAAAAATTCTTATTAAATTGTTTAATACAAATTAGATAAAAATGCATATCTTTTTGTTTTTTCATTAAATCATTATACCTTTAAATAATCTTGATATCTTTAAAGCGTACCAAAGCACAAAAGTCGATAACGTAATAAAGAAAATATTTTTAAATACTTTTGGCTGAAAAGTATTTTAATTATCTGTATTATTTTATAAGGCAGCTTTTTGAAATATTAAATGGATTAACCAGAAAAAATATATTTCAGAAATTATAGCACAGAACAATAATAATTGAAAAAAAGCAAATATTGTTTAGATTATTTATTTGAAATGATTTCAATTTCAGTGTGAATGTCATTGAAAAATGCTATAATTTCCTCCATCATTTAATTTTATTTAAGCTTTCCGAAATTTCGATCATCTACAGAAATCAGAAAGTTGTTTTTTTCCTGAAAAATATATTTATAATATCAAAAAATTAAGCTTTTTCAAAGATTCCTAACAAATATCTAACGAGAAGCATTTCTAGCCTTAAGTTGAAATACCGATACATAATTCATAACAAAATTTGAAAAGCAATTTATCAAGTAACATACTTAAAACAGAAATTCATTGAATAATTAATTTATGTTAAAACATTGTTTATTGCACAAAATAAAATAAATCTACTGAGAAATTAACATATTTTGTTAGCTGATAACAATAAATTAATTGTATCAGTATCTTCCATTTTACCAGAAATAAAGTTAAAAAAATTATGTTTATTCAATTTCATTTTTTTTCTGTTGCATTTCAGAAACTCCAATTAAGCTTGAATGGAGATAATGATAATGACTTTAAATGATCTTAAGGAAGTTAAATAAACTTTGAACGATTTTCTTAATGCATTGTACATGTTTATACATTATGGAGTTAGTAAGATAAATATTTTCTATTGTAAAGATTGCAAATTGAGCCTAATGCAGAAACGAAAAAGATGACGCATTTTAGAGTTTCTGTAAGGTTATAAAATATTTCGATGTTTCGAAATACATATTAAACTCAAAATTATTAAAAGGTGTCAATATGTTGCAATAATTTAAAAGTAAGAATGCTTGGAAAGCATTGAAATGAATGATTTTTATAAAAGAATATGTAATTTTTCTAAAATTAAAATGCTTGTTCGAATTAATATACTAATAACCAGACTAAATATTTATAACTTACAACCTTGTTTAGATTAATTTTGTTTGGTTTAACATGAAGCTTTAAATATACGCTAAGGATATTTCAAGACTGACTTCATTATTTTGAACATTGATCAAATAACGAGAACGGTTCTTGAACCAACACTCCTCTTAAAATGTTATCACTACGTAAAAGCTTTCAGTAACAAATTTAACATGCGCCAAGTTCATACGCTTGGTGAATTTTTGATACTATTTGGTCCCAAATCTGTGATCCTCCAAATCTCATAACCATTAGATCTCATGAAAAATAATAAAATTCGAATTATTTGTCAATAAAAGGGAGCGGGTGAGAACAATATGAATATAGTACTGTTTAAAATGCTAAGTCTATAAACGTTGGAAAAGGAAAATGCTCTTTCTTGTATTGATTCATGTTTAACATCCAAATCAAATGTCACGATCACAGCAAATTATATTAAACTGTAAATAATTAGTTTAAAGAAAAAATTACCCCTCCATACCTTGTAATTTTTTTTTTTTTTACTAAAATGAAAATACATGCCTATCAATCCTAGCTTAACTGCCATTCATATAAAATATGATTGTTGTAAGATGTGATAAATTAAATTTAATAAAACTATTTTTCATTATTTAGTAGGATTTCGGATGTAATGAAATTATCAATCAAGAAAATATTTTAAACTTAATTAAATTTGATTCCCGCTTAAAATTTCAAATATTTTAAACTTAATTAAGTTCCGCCTGCATAAAATCGTAAACCTTGGATAAAGTCATGAATGCCTTGTATGGCAATGGTAAATAATAGTTACAAAATATAAATCTTTGTCTTGAATCTAGCATTTTCCCTGAATCTAGCGTGCAGTCTTTCTCGATGAATCCCTCGTACATGGTTAATATGTATTTAGGAGGCATTATTACCATCCGATTTAAAGCAAAATATGACAAAGTGTGTGATTATAATCATAAGATTACAAATCAAATTACATTCATTTAAATTATTGCATTTCGGAGTTATTGCATTTGCATACACGCGGAAGTATAGACTGAACCTTTGGTAGATTTGGTTCAAAATTTGATTTAAATCTACACGTTATATGTAATATTGTTAAACAGTAGTTATGTTTTTGAATTATAGTGTATGATTTCATAAAGTAGAACAGCATGCGAAATAGCATTTTGATCTACTTTATATGCGAAATAGCATGCTGGCCTGTGAATTATTGTCAGTGACATGCAAAAGTAGACAGATACTTAAACCTCGACGGATTCTATTTAAACTTTGATATTGATCTGCAGTTTAGATGCTCAAATGAATAGTCCATGTACCAAATTCCATGTATCTTTCTTTTTATATTTTATAGCTATTGTGTTCACTTGAATTCGGACAGCCGTAAGGCAGAATTTTTCTGAATGAATTTCGTTCTTTGATAAAAATCTGTAAAGTCACATAGCAAATCTGTATACCCCACATACCAAATTTCATCCATATAGCTCAGTGTATTTTTGAATTATCATGTTTTCATATAGATACATCTAGTCTAAAAATGTGTTTTCCGGACTCAAGGAAATCTGAAACATGGAGATTTGTCAAAATATCGAGTTGGAATATTTTGACGTTTACAATACTTTTTTCAAAACTTCGTATACGAGGAAGTACCATTGAAGCAGCAGGATACTACTTTTTAAATGAAAGTAAACATATCAATATATGAAAGGTTTCTTTGTATCGTTCATTTTATTTTATAATCAGAATTTGAGAACACATTATTCAAAGAAGATAAAGAAAATTATTTTTTAGTTAAATGATTTCTTATTAGGGAGAAATAATTGATAGGAGAATCCTTTTATTGTAATATGTAAAAAATCGTTTATTCTATACATGTTACAGTTTGTGAGTTTTTGAATTTTCTGGATTGAACCAGGATTATACAGTAATCCTGTCTAATATTAGTACAGTGGATACATTTCATCTCTTTCTCTCTCCGTTTTGAATCTTTCGAGATTTCAAGTATTCAAAATTCAAAAAGACGAATTTATTCTTGAGGAGAATATTGGCCATTTTGAGAAAGTAGAATGCCTGAACTTATAAGAAATTAAATTAAAATAATAAATTAATGTAATTAAAACTTTTTATTAATTCTCTAATAAGAGACTCCCTAATAATAATTATAATGAGATGAAATATAATAATTGTTAATAATAGAAATGTCAACATAATTTTTTGTCCTTTTAACTAATTTGATACGAAAATAAATTAGAAACAGCTTAGATAAATAAAAATTACTTTAATTAGACTCAACACTTCATACTTCAGTTCATGATCAGTTCAAAGAAATCTAGTCCATATAGAAATTAAAGTAATTAAGTGTCTATTTTTTACATACTCTTCCTTTTCTGATATTTTATAATTAATAAATTGTAATTTTTTTTGTAGAATATAAAGCTTTAAGTAGCGCAAAATAAATGTTCTAGTATTTAACCGAGGAAATATTAAACCTCTTAAAAAAGTAAATAACTGAAATCAGCGTAAGAAAACAATTCATAGGAAATTTCTACTAATTAATTTAAAGCAATTAAATTGTTTTGAACTGAAATAAAAATAATGGAAAATAAGGATTCACGATTTGTTAAATCTAAATAAAACTAGGCTTTTAATAAGTATCTCTTGGGAATTTACTGGATAAAAGCATTAAAATTGGCCTTTTTAAATGAAGTTATTTTGATAAATTTTCTTGCTTCACATTTTTATTATTTTAAATGATCAAAAGTGGTTTGTCGAGTGATCGATATTATTTAGTTCAAACATTTTTTGATGTTTTTCTCACTTGATATGTTTTTCATCTTGTTTACTGTAAGAAGAGAAGCTCCTCATTATCGGCGCTTTCTGTTACTTTTTATTGATGATCTTAAAATAGATTTAAAAACTAAAATATTAATTTTTCCTTTTCATCGTCTTCATTAAGCTATAAAACAAATAAATATGCTTAAGAAATGTTTATGTGCACGTCCGCTATATATCTTTTTAAGATAAGACAGGTCAAGAAATATTTCTTTTAACCCTTTAAAGGGCCATTTTTTTCTAGTCATATTATATTAAAATATTTTTATGCTTGAAATTAGAATAAGAAAAGGGATTAATTTATATTATTAGATAAATTTAATTTGATTAATTAATTAATTTGCTTAATTAATAATTAAGTATCAAATCAAGACACATCATTTTGTGTAAAATAAAGAACTAAAGAATCTAAGTTTCTGTCTTTCTAAATTATTTATCAGAACTTATGCCAACCTACATAAATTCATACGAAGATTGATAAATTTGTTGGGAAGCATACTTGCCATGGCTCTAGAAAGGGTTAATAATCATGAAGTAGAAGCCTTGAAAATACTAAATGCTTTTTTTTAGATACTTTTTAGATACTTTTTTTAGATAATATACTTTTTTCTATTAGATAAAGTGTTTCGCTCGTTGATATACACGACATGAAATTATGAAATTATTTATTAATAAATTAAATTCTGTTTAGTTTAATATTATTAGGAAAAAAAATAGCTTTAAAATAGTATTTAATTCGTGATAATATTCGGAAAGCAATTTTTTTTTTACTTCTGCAGTAACTAGGATTGGCAAATTCAGTTTTTAGAGATGAGTAGAGAAATAAGTATTTAGATACATGTAATTTGTATTAAAACGCTTCATACAAAATATATGCAGTAGTTTGAAAATATATCAGTAATCAAAAAAGAAAAAGAAAGAGAGCAATGCCGAAAACTTCCGATTATTTCTCTGCAATTATAAGATCTTTAAGTAAAGAAAGAAAGGTTTAATAAATACCATATCCATAAAATTAATAGCTAGAAAGCTGACAAACAAACAGCTTCGTACAAAATGGCGAAATACATTTGTTTCGAATGTATTTCGTGAAATTCCAAGTTCATAAAAATTTATATCTTCTTTGTAAAAACTTTCATAATCTCATCCATATTTGACAAGCGATAAAAATTGTATCGGGTGTAACTTTTTTTCGAGAAACGTAAACTATTTCGGTGTAGTTTAGTTATATTAACTCCTTATTTTAAATCAACGCTAAAGCTATTTTGGGATGGACCTAGTTATTTTAAACCGCAGTCAGATGACGCGAACAAAGCCTGAGCTGGCACCCCTTCTCTAAACTTCCACACCGCACCAGCAGGGGAATGTTTGGACACAATGGATTTAAAGTGCACCAGACCCGCTTTTATGATGGTTCTTCCAGAGAATCTGGTCTCGAACCTGAAACCCTTCGGTTCTGAAGTCTTACCAAGCCGAGACCTTACCACCAGACCACCGCGTCCCTGTCAATTTCAGTTTTAATTTCAGTCAATTTCAGTGTCAATTCAGTGCGGTTTCTGAGGCCTTAGTTTTGCCATCTGATGGCGACATTTAATTTAGTAAGCTGCTAACAACGTAGCTTCGAATTAATTGAGCTGTTGGTGGATGGTTGTTGTTGTTCTTAAAAATATTTCAAAAATGTACAAAACCTTTGAAATCCTATTAAATTGACAGATGGTTATTCTTATTGGAGAATATCTATGTTTCAAACGAAATCTGCTTTTTAAAAAGCTCAATAATTTTGCCCCATGATCATTTTGATTTAACACCGATATATGAAATCTATTTTCAATACCTTGTTAATATGCAATTCAAGAATGTCAAGCCAATTTTCTTTACGTTTGAAAAGGGCAAAGAAGATGTCAACAATTTTTGAAAGAGAAATGTATGGGTTATCAAGCAGAACTTATTTCGATATTTTAAAAATTATTGGCCTACTCTTTTGTCATCAAGTGCTTATTTAAATTTGTTTATGGCTTAATTTGCCTTCCATAAGTTATTTTGTTGATCTCAGTGATAATTCCTTCCCCTGGTTTAGTGCGGAAGTTTGGAGAGTGTGTGCAGACTCAGGCGTCGACTCGGTCATCTGATTGCGGCTCAAATTTACAAGGTCCTTCTCAAATAGCCTTAGTATTGCTTTAAAACGGGATGTTAATGTAACGGAACTGAACTGAATACAATGAAAATTCAGCTATCCTTATTAAAATCACTAAAATTAATTGGTAAAAATGTTTCTAATTATTCCTCACGAAAGTCAAGAAAAATTAGTTGGAATTTTAGTTATTTATATTACATCATTTTTCAAACCTTTAGATTTTTGAATAAATAGACTAAAAGTCTTTTAAAATTCAAATCGAAATCAGCGACGAAATTAATTGAAGGATTGTCACTTCCTTTGAATTTTCAACATTGAAGTTACATGTAACTGTCGTTTCTCTGAAGTATGTTGTATATGCTACTTAGTAATTAACTTCGGATAGATTAGCATCTCCTTTGGAGGAATTACGATTTATCTCATATTTTGAACTGCGATTAAATGATGAATATAAAGCTTGGTCTGACTTTTCATTCTCTAGACCTCGGCAGCACTCTCATTTCTACTTGCGTGACCCTGGATTGTAGATTTAACGGGTAACAAATCGACATACATGGCGCATTTTCGATGGAATCGGGTCTCGAACAGGTAACCCTGTTGTCTGATAACAGACACTACAAGCCAACGCACCTATAATATTTTTTTCTTTCAGTCAGAAGTAATTAATAACCAGTACTCAAATATACCGTTTTAAATATGTATTTCAGTTGATAGAATCTTTGTATTGCCATTTAAAACCATTATTTTTCAAAAAGAATAACGCACATCAATACATTACATATTAGTTAACGGATACTTGACATATTTTACTTTAATTTTTTAACATATTAAAATTTGTTTGTGAATAAATAGGCTATAGTTGTTTCTGGCATCTCTTCTAATGGATGCAAATCAAAGTTTTTCATTTTTACTATAACCGTAAACGTTTAGTGCGAAAAGGTAAAGCTAGAAACGAAAGTGATGTCCAGGCGATATTAAATCGTTCCATTTGCACATAGGCAGACGTAGTTACTGTTTATATACAGCCATCGTCATAGACAGCAATTACGTCATATACCAGACACTAGCATCGTATTTAATATATCGATGTGTTTCAGCACTAGCTCTTAGAACAGTTGATATAAGATATCTGCTCAATTCGAAAATCTAATATTTTTTTAACAATGCGCTGATAACCAAATTTCAGGGTCGTTTACCAAGGAAATTGTAATAAGATGATGTATGAAACAATAACAAGCTAAAGGCAGAGCTGCGAAGATGAAAATTGTGATATTTCCTTTCGTCAATTTAGCCTTTCAAATATTCAATACCAAGAATATCATTACTGATTAAGATTTTGTAAAAAGAGCAACAAATAAGTAAAACATATTAATAAGAAGAAAAAAAATAATTAGGTTTTCAAGTAATAAATTTCATAATATTTTCACACACACCCTTTTTCCCTTTGGAATGAAACTACTTAGTGTCCAAATATGGCTCCAAGAAGAAACTCAGCGATTTTATTTATAACATAAAAGAAGGAATCGATTAAATGGGAAGTGATATCGATACCAGGCGAAAACACTTAACGAGCGATATTTAAATCTTTCAAAAGGGCAATCGGGAGACAGCAATTTAACATTGCATCTCTAGCCGTTACGTCCATGGATTTAATTATCGAAAATGATGGGAAAACGTTATTAAATACCTCCCAACTATTCATTCAGCCTCACAAAGCGTTAAGACTACAATTTCTTAAATTGGATCCACACATTAAAAACACTCCGAGTACGAAAACTGCATCTTTACGAACAACTTTGTTTATCGTGCAGTTCAGATCTTGAGCCTATTTCATTGGAATCAAAGATCGACTTATTTATCTTCGGGAGCTATAATGAGGTACTTTATCTTGAACATACACTTTAGAATCGAAAGTAAAATGTAAAAAAGAATTCGTTCACAAAAAAGAGTTTTTACAATTGTTCAGGTTACTGAGAAATAACATATTCCCACTTCAGTGAGAGAAAAAGAAGTTTGTCTAAGGTTCTCACCTTTATGAGCAGATAAATTAATTTCAATTATGTTCAGAGGAATTTCAACTTGATGTACTTGATTTATAAAACTGTTATTTTTTCAGACAAAACATGTGTATGTGTATGGGGGTGGATAGGGGATTTAATACATTTTTTAAATGACTTTGAAAATCCTTTTGAATTTTAAAATTTCTTTAATTCAGCAAGCAAAAAGTAATTTTCCCTTTTTAATATGGTAATGCTTATGAGTTTTTATTATCTTCAAATTGCCAAATTCAAGGTGTAAAAAATATTCAATAATCTCAACAGGGCAATTTAATTACATTTACGCACGTTGGCATTGAAAGTAATGAGATTGCGGACACTTTGGCTGAAGCAGGAGCTAGTGATGCCTTTGCTCCTATTGAAATTTTTACATACATGGACATTTTCTCGGGAGCTAAAAGTCAAAATAAAACCATTTGTCTTTCCCCACCAGTACATCAATGGTATAAGAGTAGTCGTCCAGGGGGCAATCTAACTCTTGATTGTAGTAGATAGGATCAGACTACTCTTGATTGTTTTCTCAGTGGGCACCTTGGAACTATGAAATATTATGTGGCTTATAAGTGCTTTAAAGTCTGTCTCAAGTGTTTTACGGAAGATGTTTCACCTGGTCATATTCTTATTCATCTGGTACTCTCCAGGCAGAATCTTAATGACTATCCATTGTTAATATTGGACTTCTTCAGCGTGCACAATTTCATACACTTGATTTAGTTCTGCTGTTCTTGAGGATGTGCAACAACAACAATTATATTTACGTCCCAGTTTGAAGCAACAGTAATGCTGTTTCAGGACGGTTGTTATAATTTTGGGTCACAGTCAGATGATGAAGACGACACTTTAGATGGCACCACTCGACAAAATTTTACTTCTCACCATCTGGAGAACATTTGGTCCCGTCAGAATTAACGTGCAATAGGCCAGCATAAAAAGTCAAATTTGGCATTATTTACTTCTTGGAAAATAAGGGCTCTCAAAAAATGGGGGGTTTGAAAATTTTGATAAAATATTTAATTGAAAATTAATCGAAATTTTTAAATTTTTCCTTCATTTTTATTTTTGTGCATTTCCTCCTATTAATAATTTTTGAAAAACATCTTTAAACTATATTTGAAAAATAATTTCATTCTTCTATTTAATGTGCTTAAATACACGGGCACTGGAGACGATTGTAACTATATATTTTGTTTCTATGCTATCTTTTACATGTTATTGTGAGTAAATTTCTAAAAATTATATAAAGACAAACTATTCAAAGTTAAATAATTAACCTAATTATATAAAGGCAAGATTATCCTAATTATATATGTTTCGGACAAGAGGTACGAATTTCTTTAAAAAACAGTTTTTAAAGTATCTGTGATTTCATATAATTAATGATACCTAAGTCAATTGAACTGTATGGGAAAAGTTAATTCCAACAATTGCTAATAACAGCTACCGATGTTGTTTATGAAACAATAGGAAAAATTTATTTCGAATGATAACTAAGATTTTCTTCATAATGTTGTATAAATTAAATTTAATTAATTTATTGAATTAAATTATTAAATTAAATTGAATTAATTTATTGAATTAAATTATTAAATTAAATTGAATTAATTTTTTGAATTAAATTATTAAATTAAATTGAATTAATTTATTGAATTAAATTATTAAATTAAATTGAATTAAATTATTAAATTAAATTGAATTAATTTATTGAATTAAATTGAATTAATTTATTGAATTAAATTATTAAATTAAATTAAATTAATGTATAGAATTAAATTATTAAATTAAATTAAATTAATGTATTGAATTAAATTATTAAATTAAATTAAATTAATGTATTGAATTAAATTATTAAATTAAATTAAATTAATGTATTGAATTAAATTTTTAAATTAAATTGAATTAATTTATCTTTATTTCTTATCATACTTGCATAAAGCACTGATAAAGGGATATTAGAAAGTTTTCAAAAATATCGTTATAAATAAGGGGAGGACTGCGTTGAAAACTAATATTAAAAAAGAATATTATACGATATTTTTTATAAAAAAACTGAGATTTTTTTTAAATATTTATTTCGCCTGAATACTCTTTGTCATTATTTTTTTTAATGTGCTTAAATACACGGGCACTGGAGACGATTCTAACTACATATTTTGTTTCTATGCTATCTTTTACATGTTATTGTGAGTAAATTTCTAAAAATTATATAAAAATATATTAAAAATTACATTATTTTGAGCTTCAGAATATTTTTTAACATTAAATGACTTTTCAAAAGATTAGTATTTTAAATTGTTCTATATTATTTGCTACTATTACTAACGCAAATTTTTTGGCTAATAGATCTCATTAATAATTCCTTTCTTAAAATCCTCAACCAATCTATAAACATTTTATAAAAAAGTTTCAAATCTGAGTGCCATTAATGGCTTAGTAAAATAAAATGGACAGCAACAAAAATTTCAGATGGTGTTTTCAGAGACGTATAACAAAAATGAAAATTGGAGTAGTTTTAACTTTTGAATAAGCTCTTTGCCACTGGAAAATATTTATTTGAAACACGAAATGCATTTAATTCGAATTTTTATTTCTTCTTCGTGGTTTATATTCAATAAGAAATACAATTTTCAATACCATATATGATTTAAAATTTTTTATATAAAAAGATATTTTGAAATTCGAATTGCATTCATCAAAAATACATAATGATAATTTATAAATTTTGAAATTTCTTTCATGAATCACAGATACTTCATTTCAGACGTATAAAAATTAAATTTAGTTTTCCGATTCCACTTATTTCTCATAAAAAAAATAAACAACAAAAGATTAATAAACTATATATATATTTTAAAAGCTTAAAACAAAATATAATTGATAATGTTAATCGACAATTGGTAATCGTTTTGATAAGAATAGGTAATCAAATTTGAACATCAGCCAATTCAATATTCATTCAGCAATGCTATTTAAAAAACTTCTGCTTTCTTTTGCAATCGGATAATATTAGTATATTAGAAAATCTTTCTTATCAAACTTACGAATACTGTTTCAAAATCTCCAGTTAGTGCTCTATGAAAAAAAAATCCTTGTAAGAAAAAAACGAATTGTGGTCTCATCTGTAAAAAAATTCAAGTTAAAAAAATACCCCGAAAACTGCTCATAAATACAAGCTTTTCATAGAAGTTTTTAAAGCTCTTCCCTTATTATAAAATAATTCCAGGGGAAACTTTTAATATAAAGTAAAGCCGATTAAAATGCAGAACTACAATTTTGTGAAACATTTGTTATAATAATAAAAATAATCTTGAAGAGAGCAAAAGATTCTTAAATAAAACATGTGTCATAAAAATATTTCAAAGGTCTCTTAAAATATGTTTTTTGCTTTTCATAAAGTGCTTAAACTGTTTTAGACCAGAATCATTCAGAGAAAATTTAATGAAAGAAGTACTTTTCGTTTTTTATGATAAAAAGTTTTATTGCTACGAAATGTAAGAGAATTGCCACAAGATAAATTTAAGTTTTAACAGTAGAGTTTTAAAAATAAGTTTTAAAATTTGCTTAGAGTTTACTATATTATTTTGTAAACATTTATACGCTGAATGGTTCATTTAAATTTAAAATAAAATATGTTCAACTACAGAATGTTGCATTTTGTATCAGTTCATCGCTGTTTAAATTATTAAATTTTAGATTTTATAATGGCTTTTATAAAGATTGATTAGTTCTTCTAAGCTCTTTATTTCATAAACTATATAAACAATATAAGCTTTCTGATAAATTAAAAAATTCTGAATCCTGATATAATCTTTACTATCTGCTATTCATTTCAGAATAAGTCATATAACGTGAGTTCCGCCGGTGATTTTCCAAATTTCTGAAATGATATACGATGAAGTACAAATGTACTTTTCTGTCAGTTCAGAGAAAATCGCGTCACTTTTTGAAATGATTTATGATGGTGAAAAATGGGGTTTTTTTCGACACATCTAAGAACGACTATAATGATGATGAGTGGCGTAAGCTTTCACAAACCGTTTTCATAAACGAGTAAAGATAAAGCTGTGTGCTTATTTAATTACGATCATCAATGAAGCGACTGATCGTTCAGGAGGCTAAGAGGGCTTAAAATCAAAAAGACATACGATCTAATACTTCTTCTTTTGACAAATTGTTTCTGGTAAATGGTCAATAAGTTCCTTTCTTCTGATAAACAAAAAAGAAAAACTTTGTCAAACAGGAGAAGTATCCCGAAACTAACAAATTGGGTTTCACTACCAAACTTTCGATCACAGCTTTTCTCAGATTACTTTGATGAAATGTTTTGACTGTTTCAAGTGATTATGGTAATAATGCTTTTTTTCACTATTAACTACACTATTGTAGACGGGTTACTTTTTTCTATATACAATGCTCTACATTTATGAAAAATGCTGAAAAGGGTGATATAGATAATACTGCTATGATGCTTTGCCAGAGCTCAGTGAGCATGCTCGGCATACTAACCTGTGAATATATTCTCCTAATTGCGACATTAACTAGATAATTTTTGTCTATAATGCTTTATATAATGTTTGCCAGAATTCAGTTGATCGTACTTGTCAGAGAAATATGTGAATATATTCTTCTTACTGTTCTATTAAAAGATAATTTTTGCCTATAATGTTTTTCCAGAATTTATTGTGCATGCTTGGTAGACAAATGTATGAGTATAGTCTTATTGTTTTATTACTGGGTAATTTTTGTCAGATTATTTTACTTGTACCTGGCACAATCAATGATAATGACACATTTTATTTTTTGTTTTATGATGAATGAAATATCCCTCCCCCAATTAATCGTTCTCCAAGCGAAGTAGATTAATGCACTTTCATTGATTAAGAGTAATAGGTTTATACTGGATATATTGACGATAAAAATATGAAATTGAAATACACTATAGGATTGACGTACAAAATAAGAACAATGTAGACATCAACTCATTATAAAAACGTCTTCTAAGAGAAATACTTATGATGAATATTATACCGTAATTTTTTTATTGTATTCCACTTCTTTATTGACGAAGTTAACAGAAAACTATTTGGATCCTTCAGCTCTTAACAAACATTTCTAAAACATCTCTCTTTTAACTCTTTGATGATTAATTACTTTTTTTCATTCCATCATTGCCAGCAACATTAAAAAATAATAGAAGTTAGTATTCTCAAATTTTATTTATGTAAATTATTCTACTAAATGATAAATATTCTATTCTACACACATTTTATGATCCTTCTTTATGCGCGATATGTATTTCGATTATCACGACGTAAATAGTATAAAAATGTATTTTTGGCTATTTAACAGACTATATATAGAATTGTCACAAAGAAAAACTGGCAGATGTTGACAACTTTTAGAAAGGAGGAAAAATAGATATAGAACGTATTGAGAAATGTTTTTCATGTATTAGCAAGGGAAAGTGTTTTGATTAAATGTTTTATTTCATTTGAAAATTCCATTCATAGGGAGATATTTTTAGAATTTCAGATGAACGAAGCTCGAGAATATTATTTTTTGACATACAAAGCAATATATTATATATTTTCTATATTTCAAAGTGAAGCCTTCAAATACAAATTTGAAATGAAGTAAAAGAAATAATATTTTATTAAGGTTTTGTATATCAACCGTGTTTTCTTGTATTTACGATAATCAAAGGAAATTCAGCATTGTGGATTATAGAATAAAAGTAATCTTTCCAAATAACAGAAATATATTTTTTTCAAATGTGCCATTTTTGAGAGTGAGAAATAGCTTACAAACTTAAAACCTTCTCTAAGAAGATATTTTTTAACAGAGAAATATTATAAGCTGTTGGCGATTATAAGTAAGGTAAAATATAACAAAACCTCACTTTTATGCTTCTACTCATTGCTTTATTAATAAGTTCTTTAAAAAAGGACTACTGCTTTTTGCATGGATTTCACATTTTTAAAAGAATTCTTTTAATAGTTAATTACATAATTTTTTTACATACCATTAACTTGTGGGAAAAAAAGAAAATAAATTGTGTCAAAAATAAATGTTCTTGAATATGATTCCATGGTTTAATTCAATGTTATTGTTTGTACTATTAATGATTTATATTATAACTAGCCGCCTTTGGCGACCAGCCGGTTCGCCAGTATTACTGCTCACTACAATTTTCAATTAAATATTTTAAGTAACTGGTCTCTTAATAGATTCTCAAACAAAACATTTTTAATTTTCAAATTTTGATAGTCATACCAAACTTGTACTGTTCTTTAGATCGTTTCGTTCGATTTACTATATATATTTTGCTAATTTAATGTCATTTCCGGTAAAACTTCAACTTTAATTTAAAGTGGAAATGATGAAATTGCAATTAATATAAAGAAATTTTTAAATAAAACCAAGCATTTTATTTTATTTATCATCTTTATTGTTATTTATGTATTATTATTATTATTACTGAATATGAGTATTGCAAACAGAATCGCTCAGTATTTAAGTCTTATGTGAACTACAAAATATTTTTCATAATTTATGTAATATCTAAAACAATAATTCAACAAAAATTTCTCAGATTCAGCATAAAATTCAGTTTTTAGCTTTGCTTGCAAAAGGATTGAAATGAAATCAATAATAATATTTTGTTCTGCCCTATAAATATATTTCAAAATTATGAAGTCTAAATTTAATGCACTAAGGTATCATATTCTGAGAAATATTCTGGACACACCAAATTTTAAATAAATGAATGAATGTTTCTGTTTTCCACGATCAACAAAGACTTATTTATAAAGTTTTGAATGTTAAAAATTTAGAAAAACTCAATATTTTCATAATCTTAGTCCAATTAATCTTGAGAAACCTGTGCGCTGATTGGCGAATTTCCTTTGAAACGATCGATGGAAAATCTAAAATTATCCTTTTTTTATTGAATAGTGTTATTCAAATTTTCATAAATCAGTCAGATTAAGTGATTGATTTAGTTGATTGGAAATTAACTCTTTTTATTTAAAATATTAGTGTTTCAAGAATATTTGGTTAATCGTGATTTCCACAGCAGATGCTTTATGTAAAATCAAAAATTCGTTATTTATTAGAGCATTTATTGCATCAAATTACATAAAATACAATCGCTTTGCATTTAGACCATTTTAGCAGATCTGTGTCTTACTAAAGGTTTACAAATTAGCTGTGTGGCCCTGAGTTGAATGGATATCCTATTCATATTAAACAAAACTTGCCTTAAAATATAACGTATTTATTGGATTAATAATATAGAGAGTGTAAAAGATCATAAAATAATTTTTCGTGAGTTTATTTCTTAGAAAAAATAATATTTCATATATGTTTCCTTTCCTACAGACATGTGCCGAAAATTATATTTTTGCAGATTTTATTTCTAAAAAGATTTAATTTATTTTATTTGGAGCTTTAATCAATGTGATGGCAACACTTTGAAAATAGCTAATTTTTTCCCATGAATACGAAACCTGCTCGTGCAGCTTAAATTTTATTTTTATTTTGTACAAAAAAAAAATGTTGAAAGATATATTCAAAATATTTATTTAAAAATTCATCAAAAATAGAAATTTAATTTTAAGCTTAAAACATTGGCATCATTTAAAAGATAAATTTTTGATCTTTAACTTGATGTAAAAATCTTTTTTGTGCGGTAATAATTTCGGAAGTTATAGCAGAAACACACGCCAAAATTTCGCTTAATTTTTAAATAAATAAAATTCTAATTAAAAATTCGAAAAAATAACCCCTAGGTGCAAATTCCCGGCCTCCAAGGTATACACGTGCCAAATGTGGTAGCTGTAGATTGAATGGTCTGGCCTGTAGAGCGCTAACACACACACACACACATTGAGCTTTATTATAAGTACTACATAGAACAAACACATCAAAAGTAAACATAACATTTCAATAGTTGCCAAAAACAAAAGAGAGAAAAATGCAATTAATAAGCAGATGATATTTAGAAAAGTACAGATATTTAGACTGGAAAATGAAATTATCTGAAATTAACCACACGAGCAGACGATATTTACAAATGTAAAAATATTCAAACCTGAAAATTAAAATATATGAGTTATTCCATCAATAAATGCCATAAGTTTGTTTATATCTTCATTATTTTAAGAGTCATTAAACATAAAAATGGGTCCGGTACTAAATAAACACCCAGTATTGAGAGTGTAAAAGATCATAAAATAATTTTTCTTGAATTTATTTTTTAGAAAAAATAATATTTCATATTTGTTTCATTTCCTAAAGACACGTGCCGAAAATTATATTTTTGCAGATTTCATTTCCGAAAAGATTTAATTTATTTTTAATTGGAGCTTTAATCAATGTGATAGCAACACTTTGAGAAAAGCTAATTTTTTCCCATGAATGCGAAACCTGCTTAATTTTAATTTTTATTTTTTACGAAAAAAATTATTGAAAAATATAGTTAAAATATTTATTTAAAAAGTCATTAAAAATAGAAATTTAATTTTAAGATTAAAACATTAGTATCACTTCAAAGATAAATTTTTGATCTTTAACTTCATGTAAAAATCTTTTTTGTGCGGTAATATTTTTGGAAGTTATAGCAGAAACACGCCAAAATTTCGCTTACTTTTTAAATAAATAAAATTCTATTTAAAAATTCGAAAAAATAACGCCCAGGTGCACATTCCCGGTCTCCAAGGTATACACGTGCCAAATTTGGTAGCTGTAGGTTGAATGGTCTGGCCTGTAGAGCGCCAACATACACACACACACACACACACACACACACATTGAGCTTTATTATAAGTATAGATAATAACCACTGGCTTATATTATAATGCTTAAATGAGCCTTGGGCATTGATGGTATTTGCTTATAATTTAAGCTTTGGGCATTGATGGTATTTGCTTATAATTTAAGAGAATTCTTTCTATTTCTTGCCGTAAACTAAATCGTGATTAACTATATAATGGATTGCAATTGAAGCTAAACACTTAGGAATTTTATTCATCATATAAAATTTTTCAATAAAAAACAACAATTTGATTTCAGTTAGATAATTTCGAAAAATTACGAACCGAAACCTCGAACTGGGTTTAATCAAACCCTCGAAGAAGTTTTAAATGTGATAAGTGACATTTTGTTATTTAAAAGTTTTTGTAGAAAGCTTTAGTGAGCGTTGTTCTAATATGCTCTGAAAGAGCTCAAACTTTTAATTTTTTTTATTTTATGAAAATAGATGGTATGTTGTTCTTTGAGCATGAATTTACATGAGGTAAATAAATTACTGATGCAGTATTGAAGTAGTATTTATTAAATAATCTCCTTGAATAATAATAATGCTCATTTATTCAGATGTTAAATTTTCTTTCAAATAAATCAATCTAACATTCGGTTTTTTGCTATCACAGCTCATAATAAGAATGAAATAAAATTTGTATTCTCATAATAACATTGATTACTGAATGTAATTTGCTGAAAATTCATCTATACAATGCATTCTTCGTGTTAGGTGTTATGCATGCATAAAATGATAATGAAGTTTTTTTTTTCTCTATTGGAGCTTCTACAATCATAAACAAATTTCACATAAAACTAATTGGTCTGTCATAGAAAATTCGACACGCCATATCTCTACAAAAAGAGATATTTTCTAAGAAAAAAAAATAAGAAATGGATTAAAGACATTCTCATTTTCTTTTCATAATACATTTTAATCTTCTAACTGAATTAATTCTAATTGAATTGAATTTGAATTTCGAAATCAATTGTTTTTCTAAAATAAAATATTATTTTATGTTAAAAAGGGTGAAAGAGGCCCAAGAAGTGCATTTTGTATTTCTTTTTCAAAAATCCAACTTTATTATTTTAGGTATCGTGGCTGCCCTATTGCAGAAGACATATACCTCTACAATAAATGCAAAATTGAATTCTAAGAGAAGTACTCTGTTACTTTATCTTTTGAATATGCTCAAGAATTGCAGTGTCACAAGAAGGTTTCACAATAGTACCCATTAAATTGTTTTGGAATATTCCACTATTTTATTATTCACATGCTCAAAAAAGTGCAGAATATTTACCAATATTAATGTAAGGAGCATGTTACCAGGAAATCACTTTTAATAAATATTAGCATCTTATTAGAGTTATTTAAATGATTTTCCATTTTTGAGAACTTAAAATACTGTGAAAGCCGTCTCTCTTAAAGTAGAACTACATTTGAGGCGTATTATTACTCAATTTAATTTAAAGGTATTTTAACCAACTGATTTGCTGATTAGTTAGTTAGTTTATTTAGTGTTCATGAGAAACTAAAGAGGATCATTAGAAGAAGCAACGGCTTTTGCAATGTCAAGTACCTTATGTGAATAAAGTTCACTTGTGATGAGGATCTAATTTAAACGAAATGGAGTACTTTGTTATAGCAGGTCATTCATATATATTTTTAGAATAAGTTGAATTTTGGAATAGATGGGGTTTTAAGCTTTTAGATTTATTTGACAATTTTCCTGGAATAAATATATAATATTGTTTAGATTACAAAGCCTTTTAATAGGAAATAAAAATTAATTGAATCTTTAAACTTTAGAGCCTTATTCAGTATTATTTGAAATTACTTATTCAGCATTAGGTAAAATTTTATATTCTTATTCAGAATTAATTATAATTAATTATAATTATAAATAAATTATAAGTATAATTAATAAGTAATTATAATTCAGAATAAATATATAATTTAAAATTTATTATATATTTATCATATTCAGTCACGTACATTTATCCTGTATGGATATTTTTTTTTGTGTCTCAATATATAAGGATGTAGAGCTTACCCAAATTTAGGCCAATTTAGACAGAAAGCATTACAATTCAAGCCTAGAATTTGAGAATAAGCCAATATATTTCTCAGATTGTGTTTCAAAGTGACGTTTTGACTGAGAAATGTACAAGTCATTGCTCAATGAAGTTAAATTTATGGGTATTGTTAATTGTAATTGTATTGTTAAATTTTTCATGATGAAAAAATATAATGAAATAACAGAAAAAAACCTTTAATATTATTTTCAGAACGTTTATCTCATTATTGTATTGTTCATTTTTATTTCATATTTATAATTTGCACATACCTTACAAGTAGGATTTAATGTTAATAAATTTAAACATTTTTTTTAGCATATGTACGTAATTTTTAAAAAACTGAATGATTATTCTAGTAAGATTCTTCATTTTCATAAGTTAATATTTGAAACGGTTTTAATCAGATTGATTAAAATTTTATTCTTACATTATTTCAGTATTTTACATTGCTGCATCCATTTGGATTATTTTGTTCCCAAAATAATATCCATTTTATGAAATAAATGTTTTATTTATTATATTTCATTGCAAAAAAATCGATTTTTAATATCTAACTGTAAATTATAAATCAAATAATTTAACTCCTATTTGAGATATTTTATTTTGTTAACATATTTGCTAATAAATGTAATGTTTTAAGTAAGTGTAACATTTTACGAATATAACAGTGGAATAGATAATTATGGTTGCTCTTCGGGAACATGAGTATAAATTTCTATTTAATGAACATAGCATTGGATTACGAACATTTTTCAAATGGGATTTCAATATGCAAAATTGAGAAAAAGTAAACTTTGAAGGATTATTTAATTGGTAAAAGAATACCGCTAAAACTACTAAGGGAGTAGATTTAATATTATCTATGGAAGATGTATAAATCTGTTAATGGAAATTCAATAAAATTTGCTACCAATGAAGCCAGTATTTCTGTTATGGTTTCATCCAATTTTTAATACTTGTAAAGTTGGATGGAACTAAGTCAATTTTTCTACATATTTTATATTTACACAACATATTATATATATATATATATATTCGTTTGGAAACACTTTCACTTTTTCTGCGTATTATGTATTCATGTAGATGTGACTTATTTTCAAAATGTCGAATTAATTATCTTCATACTACAAACACAGGCGAATTAAAATCTTTCGATACTTGTAAGGCATTAGTAACTTATTCAAGAAAACACATAGCAGATCATATCAAATTTTCATTATCACTTAAACCCCAATATTTTAATCAATTGAGATCTCAAAAACTTATTTTCAGCATAGTGAGACATAAATTTAATTATATTTTGAATTAAAATAATTCGATCGCGCATAATTGTATTTATAGGGAAGCGAAATCTTTATCTAATTAATATTTCAGTAACGAACTGCAAGCAGCGTTAGTTCGAAATAATGCTTGAAACGTTTGAATTGTAAAATTTGGCACCTTTCATTTTTTATCTATCTACATATAGATGCAGATTTGGATGTATTAGAAGAAAATAGCATTTGTGTACATAAAGTAATTAAAAGCATTGATATCAATTATGAATAAAGAAGTAAATGAATTAATATAATTAAAAGATTTCATATATTACAAAATGGCTTCAAAAAACATTTTAATAAATATAAGTCTAGTTGTCTCAATATAACAAGCATAGAGAATTGAAAATAATTCGTATATTATTCGTATAATACTCATTATATCAAAAGCTGTTGTCTGTTATATACATAAATATGATTATTTTATTTGTGTTAATTGAAAATAAATTTTAAATGCCCCGAAAATACTGGAAACCAAAAATATAGCTCAAAATTACCTTTTCCTATTCATTATTAAGGATCATATGCTTAGTTTTATCTTTTTAGTTGATCATATATGTTTGATAATTTTTAACAGGAACAGTTAAAAGGTAGCCAACCGTCACATGTTTGTATTTTAGTTAGCTCCTCTTTTTAAGCATTTATCATGATTTATTGCAATTCCGTAAAGTATACAAACATTGTTATTTGTTTTATAATTAAAACTATTCTGCGGCAGTAAAACTAATAAAACTAACTGAGGCAGCAAAAACAAGCTTTAACCCTTTCGTGGGTCTTCGAAAGATTACTTCCTACCTACATGATTTTACAAAATACACTTATGGGAAACATAAAGGGACAAAAAAAAAAAAAGGGGGAGTCTATTCATGTGTGCAGAATGTGATGTACCCTTGTGCATTGCAACATGCTTCTCATCTTTTAATGGCAAATAACCATCATTAATTTTAATTTTCTTTGTGACTGTAAATGATTACTTGGGAAGTATACTTTCCACCCCTGAAACGTAAATGCAAACACAAAATTCGGCAAAATAAAACATATTTCCTTAAATGCCATTGTTTAATCTATACTTATATAAAGCTCAGTGTGTGTGTGTCTGTGTGTGTGTGTTGGCGCTTTACAGGCCAGACCGTTTGACCTACAGCTACCAAATTTGGCACATGCATACCTTGAAGGTCGGGAAGGTGCACCTGGGGTCCCTTTTTTGAATTTTTAATTAGAATTTTAATTATTAATTAAAAACTAACTTTCCCGCCAAAAAATCTTCATTTTCCCACCGCCAAATGAGTAAGGCTTCAGTTTTTTTTCAATGCTAAAGAGGATAAGCTTAAAAAATTTTCTGCCGCTTATTTCAAAAGATTCTGTTTATTTTCTTAATGTTTGATGCATTTAAATTTAAACATTGTTAATTAATCGATCTTTCAGATTTATTCTGAAGTACTTTTGAATCAAAATAAAACCGAATAAAGGAAATTAAAAAGTTCTAATCTGCGTAGCGTTACACCAACTGGAGTAGAAAATGCAGGCGTTACCATAATTGGCGTTGAAAATTCCCGCATGCGCATTGTGTTCTGATTGTTGACAACTATTTTTAAAGGATACGGACTTGGTTTTGAAGGCTTAGTATGTTTTCGACAGATTATTTCAAGCGATTCTGTTTATTTTTTTAGTGTTTGATGCATTTAAAACTAAACATTGTTAATTAATCGACCTATTCATGATGAATTTGAGAATATTTTGTTGAAAATTTCTTGAGATATTATATAAATTAAGAAAAATATTCTTTAGTGTCCATAAGGTTTAAATACTCAGCGACTCTGTTTTCAGTACTCATATTTAAAAAAAAATGCTTCGTTTTAGTAAAAAAAATATATATATTAATTGCAGTTTAATCATTTCCACTTTACTTTAAAGCATAGATTCTACGGAAGTTAGCAGAAAATTAGAGAGATACATATTACGTTATGGCTGATGGCCTTTATAATATTATAAGTGAATTATATGACTATTAAAATTTGAAGTTTTAAAATATTTTAATGAAGAAGCAAGTAAATTAGGAGTTACATAAAATATTTAATTATTAAAATTTTAACGAGCATTAATATTGGCATACCAGCTGGTGGCCAAAGGCGGCTAGTTATTAATAAAACATAAAAAAAGAGGGAAATTCAAAAGAGAAATAAATGAATCACGAAAGGGTTAAATAGTGATTCTCAAATTTCTATTAGTTAAAATTACAACAGCCTTTTCAGTGTTTATTGTTCCTTCACTTCTTAATCTTTTTCGCAGAATTTGAAAAATCTAATTAAAAACTAAACTTTATAAATTAAAATTGAGTCTTCAAAAGGGTTTATTTAATGTTTTTCAGAAAAGGGACGCAATTTTTTTAAGAACAGAAACCCTTCTTTCCATATAAAACTGAAAATCAAAGCCGTCGCTCTTATTTATATCTGAAAGAATAATTTTTTTCAATTTTCGAGGAATTTTTGCCATTTCTACTTTTTCGTATCTGTCTAAAAATATATTCTTTGATAAAATTATTTACTAGAGCCATTTTTAAGAATCTAAGAATTGGTAGTGAATCTAAAATTTAATTACAAGTGCCCAGCTCTGATTTTCATTCAAGTGCGTGTAAAAGTACTCTTGCTTCTAAAGATATTTTTTTTTTACCTTTTACCTTTTAATGCTCTTCTGTTCAAAGTTTTCAAAAACGTTGTATATTTTTTTTTATTTTACTTCTAATATGAAAAGGTAATTTTAAGGAAAAGATGAAAAAACTTTACTTTTATATTTCTTATTGATGGCTAAATTTAAAATTTCTAAGAACGTCTTTTTCCGAAAATATTTACAAATCAAAACACTCTCGCAGTTCCCCTCAAATGAAATAGTTTTACTACGATGTTAAAAGATGCGTTATTTTTTACGGTAAGTAATTAAACCTGACAAAAATTCAACTGAGTTTTTTTCCCCTTAACCAAAAAATTTGAGGATGAATAAAAATATGAAATCACGAATAGCGCAAAAAGATTCAGATAACAACCTAATACTAGGTAATAATTAAATCCGTTTTGAAAAGTTAAGCTCAGACAGTTTGCTATCATAATCAGATATGAAATTTTGTATGCCTGAGTCATTCTGGCTCATTAACGGCTTTACGTTCATCGGGAATATCGCATTTAAGGAGACAGTAAACTTTTTAAAGCTTTTTTCGAACTTATTATTTAGAATTATGATATATTTCATACCTTATTCTTGTATACGTTGTACACTGAAATGTAATTATAATAGATAGTTGTAAGAAAGTTGTGGAGTAATTATAAAGTAATTATTCCGGAATAGTTATCAACGTTGCTGTAATTGAGACTGGTTAGATAGTTTTGAAACAATAAGACATTGTTTAATGAATCCACCAAAATAAAGATGAAGCCCTCACATAAATTATAGCCTTATTTTTGTTTTCATACAATCATTTCACATCGAAGAAACAACAAAATCCACAAAATTGGTTCCCAATACGTAACTGGCCCAAAATAAAATAAATAATTTTTAAAAGGTGTTATTCTATTGTTGCCAGAAACTTCCAGTTGCAACCCCACCAATCAGAATTTAAGAACAATTTTTTTTAACTATGTATTTAGTTATCTAGAAAATGATGCATTGAATAATAATTTTAGAAAAGTCTCAAGTATTGATTGGTTTTGATTTTGAGATATCATGAATAAAAAGGAAAACTTTGACTTATTTGGTAAGTAAATGAGCAAAGTTTGAATATCATAATTTCTTTACGAAAATTTCTACATCGACGTACGTCAAGAAAATATTGAATAAAAGAATAAATAAAAGAATTCTGTAACACTTTATTATTCTGAGAATTGCTATAGTTGCTGGCATGGAAACAGATTCAGACTAGAAACTTCCAAATAAAGTTCCTAATTTTCAATAAATATGGTGAACAACTTAATGTGATCACATTGTATATATATAAAAAAATAAAAAAAGCATACTAAACCAGAAAGTATTAGCAGGAAGTAATCACCATACTTAAGCAAGAAAAAAAGAAATATTTGTCTCAAAATAGACCAGAAATTATGGGTGAAAGGTATATTATAGTACTATAATCATCATCTATATTATAGTATAGTGTTATCATTAATTTTTAAAGTAAATATGTTGTTAGTATATCAACATTTAAAAAAAATTAATTTTTAAGAACCTGGAGGTCCAAATGAAAAACATAGAATTGTTATTCGCTGATTTAAATAATCAAATCATTTTAATCACAGTCAATATCTGTTTTAGTTTTTAATGAATGTTTATAAATTATTTCATTTGATTTGCCTTATAGCCTACTTTAAATATTTCGACAAGATATCATTCTCCAGATTTTTAGTATAATCATAAAAGTAATTTTCAAAATTTTTTTATTATTTTCATTTCATTATTGATAACCACTTTTAGCAAATCTAGCACAAAGCTAAGGACATATTTTGGGTGAATTTTACTTTTCGTAAAATTTTTGAATGATCTTTATGTATTTTAAATTGTTGAGAGTCAGCTAATTAGTTAAGCTGAATATACATACACCGTTTTATGACTATGTTCGAAACCTTACGAATTTAAACTTTCTTTTACAAAATGCTATTTTGATTTCAAATTTTTATGATGGAAGATACAGATTGACAAATATTATACAAAATGATTATGTATATATCATAAAGAAGCAAATGAATCGACCTATTTATTTATTGTACCATTTTAACTCTTTATGATGAGTTTTTATTTATAAAGTACTGAAACCATGACATTAAAAGCTGTAATATTCTGTTCTTCATAACAATTTTAACTTATAATTAAATGATTTATTTTACTCTTTTCTGGGCTTTATATTGTGTTAATAGCCCGTTTCCAGTACGATTGATTTTGTAGGTTATGAAACACTTTATAATGACTGGTTTCAATTATTAGAAATTCATTAATTATCTATTCCCTTGTTTAATTTTACTTTCTCCTTTCGATTTCACAGACATAATCCAATGCAACCCCTTTTCAGCGATGCTGTAAAATGAATCGATTGGTAACGAGAGAGGAGAAATGTGGTCATGGACGAACTGTTTAAACACACTGCTGTAACGTATTACAGCAAAAATTATTCGCTGAATGGAATTGAGAACCGAAACAAATATTTGTGATAACCAAATTATTTGATGAAATCTTCTATGCCTTAAGGGAGTTTCATTACTGAGAACATGAATTAGAAGAAGAAACAACTGATGGATTAAAACTTGGTAAACAGAAGGTTAGATACGAAGCGCTTAAGTCCTCATGATATATCAACACGATATGGATGATGAGAGACAAAATTAAACTCAAGACGACTCAAATTGACTTTAAACAACTTGCATATGTATCAATTTCGGTATTTTTTTTTCAAACTTTAAATACATAATGAAAGCTCAAGTTATCCCAAAATGTTCCCTCATTCAGCTGCTTTTATTTTATCTTAATCTAGATCTAATAAATGGTAGATTAAGCCAGGTAAACATATGGTACTTATTTAAATTCACGATCATTGAATTTCAATACATCTCGCAATCTCTGATTTATTTCTATTTTGGGATGTTCTTTGAAATTTCAAAGGCATATTGAAATCTCTCATTGAAATGATGTCTCGAATTTTGAGGATATTCAGACATCGTTCGAAACGGCATTTAAAATTTCGCAGTATCAATGAATTTCGTATTCCCGTTACGAGCAATGGAGTCAACTTAAGTTAATGGTATACACCTCACTTTAATTTCCGTATCTATTGCACATTCAAAACTAGAAGATGCGTAAGATAATGTGTAATTAAAGTCACATGGCATACTTAATGATGCCTTTCATGTGATTGCGATCATATATGAACCAAACCTAATGTCACATATCCTCTAACATCTGAATAAAGTGATTTTCTACAGTTCTTCAATGTGTCTAATAGTACATCCTCTTACACGTCCTCAAAAACGAATTGGAATATGTTTCTGATGTGCATCATATAAACATGGACTCATTCTTTCTCAGATGAGGATTTCTTTCACTTAAAACAATAAAATACAAGCTTTAAACATTTTATAAAAATTAAAAATAATGCCATATTATAATCTCTGTGTATATTTTTGATGCCTGAATCTTTATTCTTCTTTAAGATCGACCTTTTTGTGGTCAGCTGCGATTAAATACATTTGAAATCCCAAATTGGTATACATTGTCACAATATATTTATTTTCTTCCCGAGGTTCAATTCGAACATTTAAAATATTAATGGAACGAGAGTTTTTGCAGCCTATCTGCATGCACATTAAGAATAGTCACAATTTTGAAAGGAAATGTTGAAAACAGACTCAAAATTTTCACATTATGAGTAATAATGTACTCTTAAAAAGAAATTTTTTCAAAATATAATTGAATTGTATTATATGAAAGAAGATTTAAATTGATTTAGGAACAAATAATAAACGAAAAATCTTACCATTCTCTGTTTTACAGAATCTCTTATTTTACATTCAAACACAGAATTTAAACGAAAAAAAAAAAAACTTATTTTTTCTTAATTTTTAAAAAAATTGTTCGTCATAGTCTTTAAATTTATTGCTCAAACTACAAGTAATAAATGGTTCTAATAATTCTATTCTTTTGAATTTCTATAAGCTTCATTTGCCAGTTAAGTTATCTTGGCTATGGCGCAGCTTAGCCAAGTGTGGCTCTTGGACCAAAAAAACCTCACAAATCAAATTAAGTTATCTTGGCTAACGACAATCTGGAAAAGAAATGTGATATATTCAAATAGGAAAACATTAAGAAAAAAGCATTTCCTTAAAAGATTGTCATCTTTATGAAACAGAATACTTAATTTGGTCGACTTCTTATGAGGTTCCTCAATTGCTTTATAATGAATCAACTGCTTTCACAAGATTGTCTTGCTTCCCTTCTATGCTTTTATAATCATAATATTCATCCTATTTTTAGAAATTTAACTCAGATTTATCAGTAATGGGAATTTTAGGTCTTCCCTTAACCAGTAATTAACCAAAGTTTGAAAACTTTATCTGCATTTAGAAAAAAATATTTTTTATGTGTGAGAGGTAGTTTCTTGATGTTGAATAATTTGCATGCACGACGATCTGTTGACTATTAAATCGTATAATAATGAAGAAGAGGGGTTCTGAGGTGAAATAAGTCGAATTTTTACATGTAGTTGTTTTAAAATTCTTTTCATGATTTAAATTAAAGAATTATTTCTGGAAACAAGACTTTTTCAGCCTGAACTCTTTATTTCCTCTTAAAATTTGACAAAAAAAAGGATGGACAGGATGAATTGATTATTTGAAGGATGATTGTTATGTTTATACTGAAATATTTTCACAGCTGAAAAAGACATTTTTTCAGGTATGAATCTATGCCTTACTATTAATTGACAACTCAATTCTGTACATTTCAATGACTTTGTCCTTCAATGACTTTCAATTCTTCTTTGTCCATGAATGTTGTCATCAGATTTTCATTATGTTCATGAAATTACGCTATTTACTAGTATGCAACAGAAGAAGATTCTTCTTGTCGTTTAATCTAGCGGGACGTTTATTAATTCCTTGCACAGATTTTCATTAGGAAATCAAAAAGTATAACAATTCCTAATTAAAGCATGGCTTTAAAAATTTAAAAATTGTCTTTTCTTTCTGGTTAGGACAAAGAAGCTTTACAGTTTGGAAATGATTTTCACAGTTTATATTTTTGAAAACGTTTGAATGATTAACAAACTATTTTAAGCTCACTTCAACAAGGAAATGCTTCGAATAAGTGTTTCATCTTTTTTTTCTAATTTTGCTGAAAGGAAACAATTAATAATGCTAAAATAACTACTACTAATGAATGATTGAATTCTAAGCTTTCACATAATTGTTATGGCAAAATTTTCAAAACAAGATATAAATGTTCATGAATGTATTATATGTTTCGATTTATCAAAAAATTATCTGCTCAAAATCTTGAAAAAACATGCAAGCGGATCAATCGATTTGACTTTTAGGTTATGGTATTTTTTGGTATAGCGTTTCCTTTTAATTGTTGAAAGAAGTTCTCGATACTTTGAAGCATTTTACTTATCTTTTCAAGATATAAGCATAATCAAAATCGCCATTGTTAAAATATTTATC
Organism: Argiope aurantia; assembly: GCA_026543865.1. Lineage (NCBI taxonomy): Eukaryota > Metazoa > Arthropoda > Arachnida > Araneae > Araneidae > Argiope > Argiope aurantia. The sequence goes on from JAPMOR010006953.1 coordinate 706,871, forward strand.
GTCTGTATTTGAGGAGCGGGTTTTACAATATGTACGATTATTTTCTTTTAGAAAAAAAGGCCTCCGTAATAATATACACTGAAATCAAATATAGAACTGGAAAAGAAAAAGAATCAATTTCATTTCTTTGGAATAATTGCCTGAAGCATTTTCTATAAAAGTGAGTGAAGCTCATGACAACATAAAGTTTCTCTTTCATTTCCAATGCTTCTGTGTCGTTTTGTTTGCCTTTCATTAGCCGTAATCTTTCTTCTTAGAATTTATATCCCAAGGAAATCTTTTATCTTGTTTGTCATTCAAAGAACCGAGTTCCTTCGGAGGAAATCATTGATAAGATTGCAAAAGAGGAAAATTAAATCAGATTTTACTAATCAAATTTTTAAATTTTTGTAACTTATGTGTCACAATGAGTGTAATTTATTCTGAGAAATTCCCATCCTGGATTTTTTCTCTTTCTTAAAATCAGAGAATCCTATTATGCAGTAGATATTAACTAGGAAGCACACCTGCAAAATTCTGAAAAGATTACAATAATCGTTGAAGATAGGAAGTAAAACAAACGATTATTGATGTGATAACACTTTGTATATTATAGTCATTATCATAATGAAGAAAAAACCCTTATATACATTATTTATGTTATTTACTTATATATTGACTTTTTTATACCATTTATCTTCGCATTTACACTTTTGCAGTGGGTTAAATATTAAATAGTCGTTTTAAAATTTGAAAACTTTTCAACTGAAGTTATTAAAATGCAAGACATTGTGGCTTGCGAATGCCTCTGATGACATTTAAACATGTCTACCCCTCCTTTGTCAATAAATCTCAATATTACACATTGGGTTGTAAACATGATAAAGGACAGGGGTTTAAATTACCATCAGGATTATTAGAAGGAAAATAACTAAATTATTAATGTAGTGTCTAGGTTTATCAACCAGATAGGAGAGAATTTAATTTATAGCGAGCCCATTTTGTAAAGAATTGTGACTTATTAGCTAAATTACGTTCGTATCCACTTTAATTCGAATTGACATAGTCAGTACATGTGATATTCATTTCTGACAGAATCTGCTATACTAGAATACCCTTCTGTTTTACAAAGATCTATCCACGAAAATAAGAAATGAATCTGAGCAACTTCTACGCACTCATTTTTCTGAAATATATTTCTCTTAGGTGCATTAAAGCACAAAACGCGCATCAGTGTTACCGTTGCTGATGTAAAAAATGTACTGCTTATGCATTTGTAGGTTTTGTTATTTACTCACTAATTAAATTCTATAAAACATTATAGCATCTAAGACAGCAAAACAGAAGTATTGTATAAGCTTTATAATTCTAATAGTTACTCTACAATGTCATCAGTGGTTCTCCGTGATTCTTAAATGAACATACGCGAAATGCTAACAAAAGAGTATTTTATTGCTTAAATTAGTTGTTGTTACTGAACAAGAAATATGTAGAAAGAAAAGCAAAGATACTTTATTTATAAAATTTTGAATAATTCTTGTTTATAAAAAAATAATAAAAACAAGATCTTGGCATTTCATCATGATACTCTTTTTTTTTTTGAGGCCATACTTAGGAATTCTAAATTATCGTTAAGAATGAAAGTGAAAAACAAGAAAAAAAGATATGGAATCTAAAACGCTGCATGGAATGTTTTGAGTCTAAAACAAAATCGTCAAAGGATCACTTGATTATTTAAGGGTTACGAAAAGTTTCTATAACTAAAAATAAAACGTGAGTGTGAACTGTTGATGACAGTTGAGATGATTTTATTACAAAGCAACTTTACTAACAAAAGTGATATTTACCCAGTTTTTAAAACTAATTGTATATCTCATAAATTTTTTTCCTTTTGCTTCTAAAGACATTATTCGTAATATTTTATTAAAATGAGAAGCTAATAAAAACACGGAATAAATTTTCTCTTATTATTTACAAAATAGTTGGAGCACCAAGTCAGCATACTTTCTATAGAATGATAATTTTTATTCAGATTAAATATAGTCCAGTAAGTTCAGTTAAAATAAAATACATGTTTCTTCCGAATAATTTTAAACCAAAATATTATTTACAGAACATTTATTCATCTCATTCCGTTTCATTTTTTTCCACCTATGAGCCAAAATACCCTCAGCCGCGGGAAAAAAATTGGGATATATATACTAGACCTTAACTTAAGTAATTAAAGTAATAAAACGTAAGTCATAATTTTTTCCAATTTAAATTCCTCAATCACTAGGTCCACCAAGGTAAAATGCAATTTTTTGTACCTCCCTCCCTTTAAAAAAACATGCGAAACAGACGACAGAATGTTGGTGACTTTTAAGATTTCAATTATAATAGCGCAAAAATAGTTTCTACTTAGGAAAAAAAACTTAGGCTAAAATTAGTTCGAAGAAAAATACTCCCCTTATTGGTTTAATAAGGAATGGAGCTGGAATCATACCATTAGAAACCGCGATTTTCATGGAAAAAGTTCAAAGAAAAAGTATGACTTCAGATTTAAAATCTTTGCTGTTGTTGTTGAAACAGAAAAAAATTATCGTTAGTAAAAGACAAATATTTTTGTATAAGTAGTTCTGTTGGTGTATGCATATCTTTAATGAAAAGGCTGATCTGTCCTTTATCAGATAGACCGTACCAGTAAACTGTAAGTAATCTTTTGGAAATAATATATGTTGCGAAAGAAATACACATAATACACGTAAAGAAATGGATAAACCTCGTCTAAATATAGCGAGAGCGAAGTTAAATTTTTACTCATAAGTTTCTAAAATAATACTTTTTCACTGCGATGCTTCATTTGCATTTCGCAGTAGAGTTCTGGAGTCGTTTTGAAATTATTCTAAGATTATTTTTAAGCCATTACTAGAAAGGTGCAGAGTAATGGTGATTTGACAATACATCCTGTTTACTGAAATAAAAAAATGGGATGTACTTCTGAATTGAAGTTAAAAATAATGGTAACGTTCGATATTCTTAACTTATTTTGTATTAATTTTATTGCTGGAATTTACATCCTTTATGAACCGCCTCTTCCAAATCAAGCTTGAATTAAAATATTTTAAATATAAGAAACGAATTGTACTTCGAGAATTTAAATGTGGATATATTATTTAAAGGTGTCAACAATTCTTTCAAAGGACGCTTTCTTAAATAAATGTCACTTGTAATAATCTTACTTAAGTATACAACTGTTTTTAACGTTAAGTTTACCATGAGTTGGCATATACCTATTTCTACAAAAGGAGTTATTTTGATCCTTTTCGGTATTTAATTAGAAAAAAATATAAATTGGCCTATCTATTATGAAGTTAAAGTAGAAGAAACTCTTATATTTTCAATATATTTATTGAGGTGTGGTGTGAGGAAAAGACAGTTCCTTTGCGTTTATTTATTGAAAAAGTGTTTTTTTTCTAATCTAGGTTTTCGAGACCTACTATTCTTCTACCATCATCTTCAACCAAAACACCGACTCACACGTCTTCTTACTAACAACCTATTATAGCTTCTGTTTGACTGACTTTCGTCTTTGTCTTCTTACTTCTTATATATATACACATTTCACTAACGTATACTTATTTCTATATTTATACCTATATCTATGTGCCTCCCTATCAAGCCGTTACAATTTTAAATAAAAATGTATGTATTCTCAACAATATTTATTCGAGTGGTTAAAATGACCCCTTTGGTGAAAGTAGGTATACTATATACATTACTCCAAAACTCAAAAAAGAAAAAGATAAAATTTGCGATTATATGTCTCATAAAAGTAAATAAAAATGAATTAAAATATTCTCATAAAAGCAGCAATAGTTTTCTTGAAGAAAAGTAACGAAAAGTTTCCTCAATGGGGTCAAATTGACCCCTTGGTAAACCTAGTGTTAAGAAATTATAAAATTATCTTTATATTGCAGGAAATCAAAGACAAAATATAGGTTTTTTTTTGTTTGTTTGTTTCAAAGTCCCAGATAAAAACTGAAATATCTACAGCTATAGCTCACTATGGAATATATGTTTGATATTTTAAGGAAATTCGGAAGTGTTTCGAACAGTCAGGACGGCTTTATGCATTTGGCAGTTTCACGAGCAGAGAAAAAAAAAGCAACAGCCTGTAAGAGTTATCTGAAAGGAAGAGATTATTCAAGCAAAACAAAATCGGCGAAGTAGAAGATTTTATAACAGAATCGAAATCTCCTTCTGAATCGATATCTTTCCCTTTAAACCTTGAATTGGTATCCCGTTTTACATCTTATCACATTGGCGCTCGAAATAAAAATCTACTCGAGCAAGAAGAATAAAGCACTCGGGAGCAGACTTCTAAAACAAAAGACAAAAACAAGGAAGAATGTGTGAATGATTGACAAGGGACACGGCCAAAAAAGTAGTTTTAAATTGGACATCTTGATAGACGACACCCTATGTCATTTGGCATAAAAGAACGCTGAAAGTGGAATCCCTCGGGGGGCGCACATGACGATTGCCAAGGTAAAAGAACAGTGGAAATTGAATCTTTTGTGACGAAAAGACGATTTGTCTGAGTTATAAAGCAGAACTTGGGGGAGGATTTCGAGTGGGAGGTTATACTAACCGAAAGGCGGCATTTCTTTGAGGGTCAATTGAAATACCCTCTTTAACTAATGAAACTAGAGATTCCTAAAGAATTTTCGAAAAGGGGAGTTTGCTTGATTTTAGAGCGTCCTTAAGCTCTTTCAGCTAAAAATATATGCAGAATAAAGAGTGTAAAATTTCCATTTTTTTTTCAAAAGGTGGTGCATGCTAATTTTAAGCAAAATGTAAAAGAAATATAAATAAAAGTTAAATGCAAACGTTTTTTTTTTCCCACACTCTATCTGCAATTGCATGGAAATTGAATATTTTATGACAAAGAAGCAATATCATTGAGCTGTAAAGCATATCCTATAGATGTTTAGAATGAATGGGCCAGGCTTCTTGCATGAAAGCCACGTTTCTTCAAATTTAAATTGAAATCCCTCTTGTAAATAAAAAAACTGTAGATTCTTACTGAATATTTTCAGAAAAATAAATCCAGCCGTAAAAAAAAATTCATTATAGTGCGTTATAAATGTCTTTTAAGCAAAGGCAGAATAAAGCCTCCTAGTTTAACAATTTACATTATTCAGGAGAAAAATAGAGCTCTTTATTCGTGAACAGTAAAAAAAGGAAGAAGTGATGTTATTAATTTTTTACCAATTTACTGCAAACTATCTTTTCAAATCATTCAAATATAATTATTTGAATTATCAAATGCGTAATGGCACCTCAAATTAATTAAGTTTTGAAATCCAAAATGTAATTAAACACATTTTGTGATAAAATACGAAGTTTTAATTATGATTGAGTGTTACTAAATGCATCAATTCTTCCATTGTTTTCCATTTTATTTTAGTCCATTGAACGAAGTCGCATTGGTTTAAAAGGAACTGAGACTAACTTCCAAAACTTTAAGGAAATGATTGTTTACAGAAATGACGAAGAGAATGCAATAAAGGAATGAGACACTCTTACGCAAGTTGTTGCTAGCTTTGTTCAATTGAATTGGGAACTCCCCCTCTTCTGCCTTTCAGCATTTTTAATACAATTAAATAATAGAGAATAGAAGGAGTTCGGTTATTTATTTTTTTATTTCTATACTTGAAGTACATAATCAGTAGAATAGTTTAACCCTTTGTCGATATGTTTAATAACAACCAATTAGTATTCAAAATTTTCTTCGAGGCTTTAAGATTTTCTACGAGTATTTGAAGTCTGAGAAGTATTTCCACCTTGTTGTTTTCAATCTGCCTCAAGCTAAATTGAAAGAGAGGACTTCTTCAGAAAATTATCGCAGATATTTTTCGTGTAAAGGAAAATATCAAAAATTCACTGAATATACGTCTTTTTTTTCTGTAGAAAGTCATCATTTAATTTAATAAAAAATGAATATTTTATATAGTTTCTTATTTTAAGAAATTCCTGTTTAACGAGAGTCATTATTTTAATTTTTAAAAATGAAATATCGATGCTGCTACATTTAATGCAGTTCTTTTATGGTCACATACTCTGAAATAACAGTTGATTGGCTTAATAATTTAATTGGCTTTAAAACTGAAAATGAACAATACAAGTCAGTTTTAAATGAATTGTTATGCAAGTTTAAAAAATAAAATTTGAGAGTATTAAAATATTTTGTAGGTTTGAATAATAACTACAATTTAAAGTATAAGGAAATTGATTTTGTTTCTTTTTAATTCTCTAAAAGAAATGCTTTATGAAACGAATCATTATTTTCTTTATTTGTGGCAGAGAATATCAAATATTAGAAAAATGAATCTTTTTGTGAGTCTAATGTTGTCCAGAAAATAATTAAAGCAGTGGGCCGTCGTTCTGCATTTTATTCCACATCCCCCTTTATCTTACATTTTTGTAAATGTATCCTATCCCCCTTTCTCTGTCTAAGTAAATAAGCATGTAAATTAATAATTGAATCAAACGAGCATCAAAAATAAATTAGCTCCCCTTTCTGAAACTGATAAAGAAAAAGAAATCGAAAGCAAATTATTCCATACTAATTATTTACATTTTCTCAGATATATTTAGAACTTTTTTTGACATTATGGTAAATTTTAATAAATATCCTTCATTTTAATAAAGAAAAACAATGACTAATTAATTTCTGTTCTTATTTCTGTAATGGAAATATAATCATGTGTGTGTATTTTTGTTCAATATCGTCTTTGATAATATTTTTGATTAAGAAAAAAGTCTTGCTACACCGAAAATAAATTGAAAATGTAATTTAAAACTAAGGTTATTTATTATCTCATTCATGTACGGAGATAAGAATAAAGCTTTCTTATAAAAATATCTTAAAAACATCAAATTAGAAGTTTGATATAACTATTTTCATTAAGAAAGCGTAAAAAAGGAAGACTGAAATATAATAATATTACAGGAAAAACAGCTTGAATGCTTATCATTGTTATGGATTTAATTTATAGATAAAGGGAAATATAATTACAATAATTAGACAATTTATAGGATTAAGTGTTAACGAATTCATCAAAAGTATCAGAAATATAACAGGTAATATACGCAAAGCTGCGAAAATTGCCATTTGTAGAAATTATACATTTAATATCAAAACCGATGTATAAATGAAAGAGCTGAATTCCAATTCATATGTTTCAAACTTGATCGTTTCTTCCTCTTTCTTTATATTTTCTTAATCTTTATTAAAAATGCCAAATGCCAGTAACATCTGAAGTATTTTCATATTCAAAGCGTGATTGAGAATTACAAATTAAGAAACATTAATTTCCTGCAATCAAATTCGCGAGGAATCGCTTTTAAAAATAGAGCCATGAGAGAGTCTTGAGCCATGGTTTTTGAAAGCACAAATATTTCAATTGAGCATTCTTATTCTTAGTACATTCTTATTCTTTCTTCTTATGTCGATTTCATTGTCTTATAGGCTAAATACGAGGAACTCTTCCCTTTACTTTCATTTATACCTACTCTTGGGAAAGTTTTGTGTTCAGCTTCGTCATATAAGAAAAAAATTATATATGCATTTTGGAGCTCTATATCCTTCAGTAGATCTATTGTTTCGATGTAAGGATCACATACCAAATTTTATTTATTTAATTCATTGGGAATTTGAGTTACCGTTCTCATACAAATAAACTGAGGGTTAGATTCGAAGTCTATCCTTTATTTATATCTACAGATACGATATAGAACGAAAAATGTTTTTGGGAATTGAAAACACAAAGATTCAACACCAATTTTTGACTGTCACAATACTTTCTTTTTGCTATCATCTGTGAAGAGAAATAAATGAATTTAAAAAAGAATCCCTCTAGCACGGAAGGAAATGCTACGGTCTTAACAGCAGAATCATATGCTTAGTTACTTCCATATACAGTCACCCATTTTTCGATCAAATATATAGAACTTACCCTTCTCTTATTTATTTCAATATTTTTATAACCAATGAAGATCGAAAATTTATACTGAAACAGTCTTCAAATCATTAGCAATTAGTTTATTTCAAAAATAAATAGAAGCAATTTATCCTATCATGTGATTCATATTATCAAATAAACTCAATTAAAAATAATTCCGAAGCAAAATTGGTTATATATTACGAAGATATTTCGTGGAAGAGTTAACATTTACGAAAAATTAAATAAACACATTCAAGGATTCGTTTCATTATAGTTCATTACTTAAATATCTGTCTTCTTTCCCTCTTTAAAGTAAAATCTGTGTTGTGGGAAATAAGATAGCTTTCGAATTTTATGCATTATTTTTATTATTCTTTACACCACAGATAGATTTAAGTGATACAAGTCACGTTGTAGTCGATGTCTTGAATTCTTAACCGAATTACTGCATAGATAATCCTAAGGGAAAAATTTCTTTTGCATTAAATTAAATTAGCTTTTACTCAATCTTGTGTCTTATGAATCGTCGATAATGATGTTTTTATCGCATTAAATTGAAAACCTCTTTCCGTGTTTTTGATGAAAATTAAAACCTTGTTTTTGATGAAATAAAGGTAGGTTTCTATTGATACTACTACTGACAGGAACTCATTTATTTTAGAGTTTTCTTATACAATACTTTGTTATTATAAAGAAACAAACTATCTTGTTACATACACGGTATCATTGTAATGATACAAATTAATTTATTATAAAGATACTTTGTGCCTTAATTAATGTGTTTAAATTAAAATAGAAAAATTCCTAATGAATTCATTTATTGTATTTGTATACACGCAGCATTTTTTTAAAATCAATTATGAAAAGAAAATATCTATTCGTTGATAGTATTTGAATATATACAGCATTTCTTTATAAACTAATCAAGAAAAGAAAATATACATGTAATCAAATTTGAAATTTAAAAGAGCTCCACTTTAGTTATTTTTTCGAATTTTGCGGGGGGGGGGGGCAGTATCAGTGCATGGATGAAAAGTCACCAGTCACCATGGATGAAAAGTCACAATGTTAATATAACAATGTTGTGATGTTGAGTTACCTTCTTTCCAATTATGTGACGTGCATCCTGTGGAAGAGGTTGGGACGAGGCTTATTATGTTCATCAGAATTCCAATCTCAGTTATCCACATTCCACCTTTGTGATGGTGGTGATTTCGTCATATCTAGAATAATTCGGCAGTTCGAGAAGAACACCATTTTGGTTTATTTCGTTTCTCAGATACTACGGGCGAATTTCGAAAATAGGCCATAAAGTTTCAAACGTAATAAAAATGTAAGCGTAACGTAACAAACGTAAAATAAACGTAATAATCATGAAAATACCAAAAAAAAGCACATAGCATTTAATCTTCCTTGCTTTAAAACTTCTCAAGAATGAGCATCATAATTCGTTGCATCGATATCCAATCTATTGGCACGCCTGATAGCATGATAAGTTGTGTTCAGTTAATTTACACTACTTTGGGTCTAAGTGGCGTTCTGTTTAAGGAATTCGCGATACATATCAGTGCTTAATGTTTGGGTATTTGTTTTTTGTGTATATTTCTTTATGGTAAATCGCGGTTTATATTTTTCTAACTTTCAAGCTTTTATACATTTCCAAATTGAAGACATATCGCCCAAAATATAATCTTAAGAGGACTATGTCAAACACACATCGCTTTTGCAATGGAAAGTCTTAAATTCTTGAATTTTTCAATACTTATTTTCTTAATCTATCAACAGACAGATTTATCCAGAAAATATCTTTGATAATTTAAGGAGTAATTAAATTAAAGAATAAATAGTAATTAATATTTTTTCAAAGTTAATTATAAATAAGGTTTAATCCAAATGTTTATCATAAGCATTTAACATTGTTTTAGTTTCTTCTTTTACAAAAGAGAAGTAAACGAAAACAATAACTATTGATTGGTATTGTCTGATAACTATTGATTGATATGAATATTTTACAAATAACTTACATTCCGTACTGTTATTCAACCGATGAACTTATATTTATGGCATTATTTTTTATTTAAAATCCTAGTATAACAAATATTAATGAACTATTTTGCATTCTAAGTAGTTTTACACAGTTAATTTCATGTTTCTTATGTTGGATTTCTTAATCGATTTTTCATTCACTTCCTGATATACTAGCGTTATCAAACTGGTGCACACTTAGGTGTTTTCGGTGATAAAACACTATTTTAATATTTCCAAAATTTAGTTATTAGTTAATTCATGTTTTTAATGAAATCTTGATTTTATAAGTATAGGAACGGTAGACATGGAATTTGAGGAGAAAGTGTTTTGATATTACATATCGTTTACAATAATTAATTACAATAAAAGTTTTAAAATATAAAAAATGGGTAAAACAAAAATAATTCCCCTCTTTACTGTTCTGTTTAAGCTCTTATTATTACTCTATATTCTCTCTCTCTTTTTAAAGTGGAATTTTAAAAACGCTTTTTTTTCTTTTTTAATCAAACCTTTTTTATTCAGCCTATTCCACACTATTATTCAATATTGCTTTTATTTGCGTCACGATTATCATATATTGTATTCGAAATCTTGTATAACTCTGAAAAATTTTGCTAAGTATTTAAATTTTATCTTTATTATTTCAAGTATCCTATTGAAGCAAGTTATATCGTAAATTCATGTAAACCGAAAAAAATATCTAAATTACATTATAGCAACAAATGTTATCAAGTATTCATTCCAAAGAAGTACACCCTTTTACAAATAAGAAACATTTTAGTTATAATCTTGGAGGTGTTTTATTGTGGATAATCTTATATCAGCTATTCGACGTCTTGTTTCCTTTATATATAAAAGAAATTGTGATTTAATAAATTATCTTAGAATTAATTGAATAATTAAAAATGTGGTTGTTTAAGAATTATTAAGAGATTCTAACTTCTAAATGAATGTTCAGGAAAGTTAAATTTGACATTCTAATTGAAATTCTGACAGCACTTTAAGAATTCATGCTTTGCTAAAAGTAATTTTTAATTCAGAGTTTGATTAGTATTTCGGTGATTATGTTAGCGTAAGAGCGTATATATTATATGAAACAGTTCATTATTTTTTAATTTGTCGATTGTGTAATTATTTATAAAAGAAACAGACTTTTCTTTGCTTTATGAAAAGTAAAATCGAACTTAATCTGTTTAATATAGAACAAAACGACGAATGTACCGATGTGTGTGTGTGTTTTACGTCAGTGGACAAAATGGAGCTTCTGAAATTCACCTCTAAATAAAAACTGCAAAAGTAAAATGTATGCTTTATTTATCATGACTTTAATATATATCTACATCATATTTTTATTTTTAATCGTTGCTTAAAATCTAAATATTTTATGTTTCATTTTTTTTTAATTTTCTGAAAAAAAAAACATTATGAATATTTTTGAAGACCGTTTGATTAAACCTTACGAAATGATGTACCTGAATTTTGTCTATCGATTTGTTCTTCCTTGTATAATAAATCGTACGCGTAAATCAGTCACCTTTGATCACCTCCATCAATGCATAAAGATAATTTTAAAAAAAAAGACAGTCCATTCATTTAGTACCTAATTTAGAGATTTATAATCGTTCGATAAAGCTCACATCTCTTATATTTCGACATCTGTTTTTAAAGTTTTTTTAATAATTTTATTAGGTGAAAAACCAATACTCTTTCTCTAACGTGTAAGATGAATTACTTTTTCAGTCATTTTGTATCATTTCCTACGAGCTGTGGAAATGAATTGTCTTAAAAATCATTCCAGACTTTTCTTGGATAATGGAAAAAAAAAGAGATGCGATATGAAAGTAAAGGGATTTAATATCTTTTTGAAGTATGACTTCACAAATTATCAAAGATTCGCTATGACTCGCTAATTTTTCATTTTTAGAATTTTTGTAAAATTGAAAAATCGAAGAAAAAAACTTTTAATAGCCTGACAGAATAATAGTTTACTTAATCTCAAACATCCTGTTATACAAGCTTTTATGTTTATTACAGGAAAGAAATAATTTTATCGATGAATTATTAACTATTCTTCATCGAAAATAATTTAAAAAAATTTCCTGAGCGAATTCGGAATTCTTTAAAAAGAGATAGTAAGTTTCATATTGAGTTCAGCTCAGTTCAGTAGCAAAAATAAGGTGCAGTGGATTTTTTTTTCTTCTAAAAAATGTTAAAAAGCAAAGAAACGATGGAATTCTGCACCCAAGAAAATGTTATGAGTTTTAAAATAGAAAAAAAAATATTGCTATTCAATAATCGCTTCATTTATGAACGAATTTTTTAAATTAAATTTTCCTAATTTGTGTATATTTTTTTGATAAATGAAAATTTACAAGGATTGCTATGCAAAGATTTATAATATATATATATTAAGATTTTGATTTTGGATTTTACGGTGAAATAAATTATGTCTTCAGAAGTTGAATATTTGTTCTTGGTCTTTCATTCACGTAACATGTTTCCAGAAATTCAATTAAATGCATTTATAACTTTTTTTTGTTATAAAAATAAAAAGAATACATCGCTTTATTTTCAAAATATTAAAGATACAAGGACATTAGTACAAATGGAGGTAAAAATGTTCTATCACACAAAATTTCTTATTAAATAAAAGTAAGCAGTCATCTCTACATACTTCAATAAGTTTATTTTGTTTCAAATGACATGCAACGCATTTTCATTTGCAAGTCTGCACGAACAAGTTTAATTTATATAGAGAATCAAGAGTACAAAATAACATGTGCATGGAGAGTTAGGGAAAAATAATTTTCTAGTAGAATTTTCGCAGAAAGATTATAGAATAACAGGTACGCAATTAATATTTAGAAAGTCCTTTGCATTAATTTTTTTTTGAATTTTGGAGTTTTTTATACACATTTTCAGGTGTTTGATTGATAGGAACAGCAATTAAAATTCTTTTATCTTAATGTAAATTATGACGATTGTTTAATCACATAAATGGGTTTTAAAAAGGGTTTTAACTCTTTCTCAAATGAAACGATAAGTGCTGCCAATGTCAGTCATTTCTTTCTGATTGTTTGCGGAAAGAAATGACTAAAAATTCATTATATTTATTCTTTATAAAAATATTTATCCTCATTTCAGAATGTTATGACTCCTATTTCGCATTTTCTTGAAGCAAATAACGTATGTTTGAAAAAAAAGGCGGCTATTGTTTTTTTATAAATAAATACACTTAAAATCTTAATAAGAATGAATAAAACTAAATATTGCCATAAATAAGTTTTTATTCGAAAAATGTCCACTTCTGCTGAAATTTAAATGAGATTAAAGTTATTTGTTTTATATAATCTGAAAATATTTATATTATTTCCATCCCCACCAGCGAACACCTGGAACATGGAAATGAAAGCCAGGCATACTCTAATTCAAAATCTCACGCTGACTTATTTACCTATCAACACGTAAAATCATTAATGATCGGCGTAAAGATGAATAGGGTTAATGACTACACTGTTAGCGTAAAGGGGAAAAAAGCTCTTTCGAAAAAAAAAGCTTTTTTTTTTTTGGTATTTTTGAAGCGTTAAAATGCAAAGGGCTTCTATTTTAATATCGAAAAAATATTTTAGTTGGATCGTCATTTAAAAACGTTACTTCATGGAGCCATATACTTTTAACATGTATAACAATATATGCTAATTTTGTACTATGAACACAAAAAATATCAATATACTTTTACCACATATTTTCATATAGTGCTGCATAATATTAAATTATTTGAACATAATCAGAACATTTTATGCAAAAAATTCAAAATTCTTAGGAGAAATTCATTTGTTTGAACCTTTAAAAGATAGTGGTGTCTCATTTTAAGGTCAAAATCTGCATATAGATCAGATAGATATCGATAGTTCTGATCATTTTTGTAAAGTAATCAGTGAATTCTTTCGATTAAAGTATTAACAAAAGTTTAATGATGCAGTATTTTTTGTTCATTTTCCAAAATTAAAGTAAAAAGAAAACTATTTTTTCTTTTGAAAAATGTTGCTTTTAATCAGAAAGAATTTGATTTTATGTTGTTCTGTTGTAGAACATATTTCGCTTCTTTGTTAGTAAGAGAAATATATTCAATTGCGTTATATAACCAATATTTTGTCGCAATTACTTATCGTGGTTTCGGAGATTTCTTAAGAGACATAAGTACAATATAACAATTTACAAAATAATTTTTGGTACTCAGAAAAAAAAACTATGAAACCATAGTGATTCGATTGTAATTTCTTATTCTAAAATGTAACGATGGATTTACTGAATTTGAAATCAATTCCCTAGTAATAATTCAGAACTACATCTCGAACTGAAGTATATTACAATGGTCGTAAATGCGTGTGACCGCACTCAATTAACAATGGCAGAGAGCGTTAAACTGTTCCAAGAGGGATGATTATGAAAGCCATCATTCACAGGTGAAGAATTTGTAGCCGTCATCAAGGATGATTCTGTGGATGATGAGAACTATAGCGAAAATGACACTGTTAATAATGAGCAACTAGTGTCGAAATTAGATGGCACAAATGCTTTAGAATTTGGCTTATGCTACAACTTCGCTTCATGATTACACGATTGTATGATAGCGTAGATTTCGATATATTTACCTTATTACATCAATGGTAAATTTTAATTTTGTAATGCAAAGCATTCCCGTAACATTTATAATTTAATAAAAGCTATCTAATTCTCTAATTTGAAATATCTCCCACGTTCACATATTCTATCAGAGATTCATCCATTGTTTTTTATAACCAGATTTCAAAGAAACAAAGATTATTAAACAGTTGGGAAAATATACTTATCCTATGTTGAAACTGTTTATTAAAACAATTTTCATAGCACAGATTCTGTCATTTTTACTAATAAACCTAACCTGATAATTTTTTCCAATGATATTTTATTTATCTTTTCGTTGAATAAACAAAATTCAAAGGATAATATCAGTAGGAAAGTTATAAAACCACAAGAATTGCAAGAAATGTATATCTTTCTGTATTTTCTCAGCGTCAAATACTCCAATTAAAAGATGTTGTTACATGCTTATTACCGTGTGTAAAATACAAAACGATGTAAACAAGCTAAAAAAATGCTTATATAATATTTTAATTAGATTAAAAATAATTAAATATCTTTTAAATTTATTATTCGATAGTTAAAATTTAATGCGCATTAGAAATCCATTTAAATTTAATTGTATATGTAAATTTCACCTTCTTCCCTGTACGGAACACAAAAACTAATTTATTTCTTGAATTCATTCAAATTACAAGATTTCCAGATCCAAAATTAGTATCGCATATTTCTTCGACGATCTACTTCACGCTTGCTGTGGATTATTGGCAACTGGAAGATAAACGTTTCTCTTTATTACTTTTAGCATACAGAATTCAAAATCAGTCACGTAGTTGCAATTAACGAAAATTCTTTGACACAGCTTTCTTCCTTTAATTTATCAGGCGACACATTTGCTACAAAACTAAGGAGCATAATTATTCAAACAGGCATTATATGAATTGAATATTTACAGTACAAAATGCAATTCCAGCGTTATCATTTGTGAGATGAATCCATTTAGATGGCAGACTTTGCATTGAAATAGCAAGAAATCAAAAATTATTTTATATAGTATTTTAAAAATTTTCGCTAATAATGGAGACTGTTTTTTTTCCAAATCAAACAAAAAGAAAACATTTGAGGTGCTTTCATGTTAGTTGACTTAAAAAAATTGTATTCTCTCAACTTTAACAGGAGGAACTAGGAATTTCAAGTTTGTTAATCTTATTTTAATTATACTGAAACATTTATCATTAAATCTGTTCTTTTTAGATCTTAATATTAAGAGCACATCAGTCGATTTTCAGCAATGAGTAAAATATGGATAATTTTAATTTTTTACAGTAACATTTTAAGTAAACGAAATTATAATTTAATTTTAAAAAGTAGCAATTAGCATTCATTCAAACTTCCGTAGTAGGAATTTGAATCTGTAGTTCATTGGCAAATTAATGACTCTGTTGCTTTTCTAAATAAAATCTAACTTAATTATCAAAATAAGCTTTCGCAAACAACAAAATTATATCTATTTTAATGAAGCTTTTAATTTAAATTCCCACATAAGTATTTTTAGATGTACCCAGTTTAAAACTATTTAGAGGGCATCCCCCCAAAAAACACTTATCGTTTGTTTCCCTAAGTATTACAACTAAAAATTTACTTCCAATTATAAAGTTTTGTTAAATAAAGCCAGCAACTGTGCTAAAAGGTTTTGGTTTCTGTAGAAATTTTTAATAAAAAGTTAAATTTTCAATGGCTCCTATAGAATTAAAAAAATCAATAAAATATTTATCTTAGGTATACCACACAAAATTTTAAGCCGCGCTCTAAAAAATTGAGGAATGTGCTGATTTTTAAATTTAGAGATATAAAAAATTCTGATGGAAGTTTTGTTTCATAAATACAAATTTACCAGTCATATTTCCTAAATACAAATTTACAAGTCATATTTCAGAAATACAAATTTTCATAAAAACAGATTAAAATGTTTCTCTTATATTCTTCCATATTGACGTAAAATTTCATGTTACTTTCTAAAAAAATTGCAGGGATATGAGGATTTTTAAATTTAGAGAGACTTATAAAAAATTATGATGGAAGCTTTATTTCATAAATACAAATTTATTCAGTATTGAAAAATGGTAATATGCAAACATTCGT
Source organism: Argiope aurantia (assembly GCA_026543865.1). Classification (NCBI taxonomy): domain Eukaryota; kingdom Metazoa; phylum Arthropoda; class Arachnida; order Araneae; family Araneidae; genus Argiope; species Argiope aurantia. The sequence goes on from JAPMOR010006953.1 coordinate 723,634, forward strand.
TTAGTAGCACATCATACAACCATCATGACTTGAGAGAAATTTGCTAATCACAGATAGCATTATTCACTTTTATTGGTCAAATGTTGCAATTTCGATTTTGTAAAGATGGGTATCGAAATATGAGAATATGAAAATTTAAGATATCACAAAAAAATAATAAAATACCAAACAAGAAAATTCTTTATCTTGCATTTGTGTAAGTGGTATTAAGCTTTCCGAAAGAATGAAATATTTCATTAATGAGAAAAGTTTTGAATTATTGATGATTTATGATGCATGTAGTTGTAATGCTGGCTTAGTTTCAGATGAAAACAAACGTCCTTTTTCAAATTCCCTGCATCCTTCTAGATTGTGTATTTGCAAATTACATGCGAATTAGCGATTGCAAGCTATTGAACCTATATTTCTCCGAGGATAAACAAAAGCATAATACAAATAAAGCAAATGCTGTCCTGAGTGTTCAAGTTATCCTCAAGCTAGTGTACGAACAATCATTTCAATACAGAAGATTCCAAAAACGGAGAAGTACAAAGAATATTTCAGAATAACAGCTGGTATTCATACAGCATTCGTAGACTCCATGGATTGATGACTAAAACTTTTACATTTAGGTTAGGTAAAATCAAACCCTTCTTTCTTCAGAAATTTAATTTGTACAGATAATTCTTGAATTAATCGCGATGGGAAAATCCATCGTCAAAACAATCACTTTTTGAAGATGATAATCCATTCTTACTACTGGAGGTTGATCATCAGAGGTAATTTTCTGTTACTTTGCGGTCTAGTCCCATTTTGTACAGTGAATGGTGACTGATATATATATTTAGTTAAAAGATTTTAAGTTTGAATTGAAGGAAGAATTTCCTTTGGCAGTATTGCCATTCAGTAGTTGCACTTAGATGGTGATCCTTTTCGCCACACGTCAACTGGTCGATTTGTTAAATGCAGGACTTCTTGACAGGTGGGTTGGTTTACAAGAATCAGCTGAACTCCCTCCGGGATCACCTTCCATTTAGAAGTGACTCTTCTTGACTTATATTTATGGGGATTGTTTACGTTCTTTTATGCATAACATGCTTCTTAGAGACGCAACAGGTATTTAACGATTAATTCAAGAAGTGTGTCTTGATGTCACAAATGATAAAGTAGATCACGTGTACCTAAATATTATTAGAAAAATGTTTTATTTATATATTGGCGCAATTATTAAATAAACTCTTGAATCATCACTTTAATTAATGTTTAATTAAATCTTATTAGTAGATTTAGCTAGAGTTAATAAATATATTATTATTTTCTTATTCTGTACCTGAATTAATCTATTGTGATAAGTGTATTATTCTTGAAATGTGAAAAATTAATATATGTCATTTAATTTACATTTTAATATCTCAGCACATTTTGAAGATCGAAAATTCAAAAAATTATGTCGTTTTATATGAATGTAAAATAAATCATTTTTAAACTTTTTTTTTATAAATCTCTTCAAAACAAATTGTCTACGTTATTTCATGAAACATCAGTATATATATATAATTGCAATATTTAAGAAAATAAACACTTGTTTCCCTTTTTGAGGACATCCTATAGATCATTAGAATGGCGGATGTGCATTTGAAATCGATATTGTCTGCTTATTTGGAAAATTATCTTAACTTTCAAATTTGAAGTTTGCTTACAAAAATAGTTCCCTTCTGGTTTCGAATACTATGAAATGATTAAAATAACCATAATTAAGGGAAAGGGAAATTTATTGAGAGACAAACGGAGATCTTTTAAAAATTCATTAATTAAGATCGTTTATATTTCATAAAATTTAAATAATCTGGACTGAAAAGTAATGCAAACAGGCAATAGTGAATTTTAGTGAACAGAGGCTATTTTTTTTATCCAAATGTAAAAATAGAAAAATCATTGCTCATTAATGCTTCTGCTGCTAAAATTTTTAAAAAGGTTGAAAGTTTTGTTCATTAAATTGCATTGAAAGGAAGCTTTATTGATTTTCTTTGAGTATATGTTTCTTATATCAATAAAATAAACTCTTATAATTACAGTAAAGAAAATAAATTGAAAAAACAAACAAACTAATATTTGAGGTAACTAATTAGTAAAACATTGCCTCTAATTTGCAAAACAACTAACTTATGAAATATCTTCTTTATATATTTCCTTCAATTATGGAAATATACTGAATAATCCTAAAAATTATATCAATTAAAGCTTGAAAAATTTTGACATATGACATTAAACATTATTTTTTTAAAATATGTATAATGCTCTTTATTTTTACAAAACGTTGCTTTTAGTTCAGATTTCCTTTTACTTTAATAGAATAAGAAATATATAAAAACTGAACAAGAAAGATTCAGACGAATTTTCCAGAGATTTATTCAATAGGAATTTCATACATAAATCAGAAATAATTTATTACCAATTTATACCTATGAAGATTCCTATAAAAAGAATTCCACTTTTATAAAATAATTTTCATGATAAGAATTACTTATGAAATAATAATTTCTGATATAAAAAGGATTAAATTTAAAATAGTTCTGATTTATTTATAAAGAAATCTCTGAGTAAAGCACTTTCCTTTTCATTCTATGCGTTTTGGATTCTTCAGAGAAATGCTTCAATTTATTTTTGAATTCGAATCCATTTTATCATTTAATTGATGATAAAATTCTTCATTTGCATTACTAATGTGAATGAATTAGTCATAACTATTGTTATTTAATTTTCTCTGCATTTCGATGCTTTCTTTTCACTCTTATTCAAAATTATTTTTTGTAAAAATTGAATTATCGCGAATTTCGGAGAATTTTTTACCTGTAAACTTTAATCTCATATAAGATGCAACAAACTTTATTAACATACAAATTTACATTAGAAGCTGAAAGAGGTTATCATTGAATTGGAGTTTATTTGAAAAAGTATAAATATTATTCATGATGTTCAAACATCTGGCTAGGTTCATACTGAATTTTTTTAGGGATAAAAGATCAGCAGTGTCAGGAGAAAGCAACTTAAAAGCTCTTTTGTCGCGGATATTTAATAATTCTTTTTCCTTTTTTAAACAGTGCACAAAAAATATGATTAATGTTATGCGAAGAAAATAATTTAACCTCATCGTTGACAAAAGTGTGCGAGTTAAACTTGCTACGGAACAGTGAAATTGTTTTAAAATTTTTCAACAAAAATCAAATTGATAAAAATTATGAATAATTAATTTTGAAAAAACTGATTAAATATCTGATAAAAAGATAGTAGTATTAATTGATATCACTATAAAGATGAGTTTTTGAATTTTAAGATGGTGTAAAAATAATTTATGTGGTATGAAAAACGTAAAATTTGTCCCCCCCCCCCATTTCACTCCTTTAAAGGAACGGTAGAAACTTTTTTAAGGCACAATTTATCCTTATAGATGTTCAGAACTATGCGTGCCAAACTTCGCTCAAATCCCTTTAAAGATGTGAAATTGTATAAAATTAATAAATCTTGTCCAAAGCAGGGATAAGAATTAATTAATTAAAGTATTTTTAACATCATTAACAAAAAATTATTCCATGCTAGAATAAAAATTAATTTAATAATTAATTTAAGAAATAATTAATTTAAGAAATAATTAATTTAAGAAATAATTTAAATAATTAGAATGACTGCAATAACCCGCAGAACACTATGAAATTTCAGAAAAAAATATCTAAATATTAGCACTCACCCGTGTTGCTAGATATATTGGCGGGTATATTTAATTGGAGGCAGTGTCTGGTCATACTCCTGACATCTATAAATAAAATATATTACAAGTAAAGAAAATAAACACGGACAGATAAAATAATTTCTGATTTATTTAAGATATCCCCGGGAAATCCAGTATCGTCATCGATCTTGGATCCATGTGTGGTCCAAGATCGATGACGATAGACTTCATATTGGTTATCTATATTGGTCCAGATTTAATATCAATCCAGGTTAACTAGAATTCTAATATTAATAGTTAAAGCCCTACTTTCAGAAGTAATACCAGTTAACTTGATAAAGTAATCCAAATCCTTGAAGTCCAGTACTCTACTAATTCCACAGTGCAATAGACCCTGATATGAAATTTTTGATATTTTGCCTAAATAGAAAGATATAGAGGTAGAATTCCAGTCAGAGCATTCAGTATCTTTGTTGATACTACTCTATAGATGCAAGTAAATTTTAACAATAAAACTCTCTGTGTAATGTACTATAGTCTCTTTATTTCTCTACTATCGGAGTGCCGCCACAGGCACAAGCGCAATTGAGCAAAGCTCTTTTTCTATCATCACTAGGTACCAAAGATTTAAAATCCTTTTTTGCACTCTAAAATCATTACGTACAATTCTACTAGAAAACTTCAGATTCAAAACTTTTTGAATCTGAAGTTAATATATTTGAAATACACCTCAACCTATTGTTTTTATTCATACAAATTATGGAATGCAGTTTGACTAAGCAAAATTCCTTAGTGGTTTAATTCATTAATAAATTCATTAATGGTTGATTAAAGATGGTTTAATTAATAAAAAATTTGTCTCTTTCATATGTATGCATTTTTACTACTATCTCAAAATTGAATATTTTATCCGTTTTGGCATGTGTCTATAAATTAATTAAGTTCTCTATTATGCACTGAAACTGAAAATTTCATTTGAAAAAAACAGATCAAACATACAGATACTAGGATCAAAATGACCCTTGACATAATACATAAAGATCTTTGAACGACAGATTGAATGATTTCAATCAATATTCCTGGTTTGTTAACACAACTTTACCTACATAAACCTATATTATTCTCATCTGTTGCGACGTTTTTTTTCAAACGAATCAAACCAGTGAATTGTAGCTGTTATGAAACATAGTTAAAAAAATATATATTCATCTACCAAAAATACTAGGCTGAAAAACAGTCGTAACAAAGGTTGTATTGCAAGTTATGAAAGGCCTTAAAGAATGCTTATTATTTGAGGTGAAATTGAGCAGGCAAAGGTAAAAAGAATGGAATAATAAAGTAGAAAATATTTTCATTGATTTTCGTTAAAAATGCTCTTTTGAAATTGGAATTCTAAATTTTTTCTCTTAACTTTCTTACAAGAACTTTTGGGAGCTTTTAACGAACATTCTCTTGGATAATTAAATTTTATATTTGACTTCGTTTGGTGATATTCAGATGAGAAGTCGGGAACCGATATAAAAAAATTCCATATTTAGAAATAGCGATACGATAAATAAAAGAGAGTAGGAAGTTCTTTCTTGTGATTTTTTTCTTTTCATGTCCCTTTGGGATATGATCTCCTGTACAATAAAACAGCAATTTTAACGAGGAAGATGTTGTAGGAAGATAAAGGGAGAAGAAAAATATGGACAGTATAATGTTATTCTCGGTTGTGTTATAAAATATCAATTTCCAGGCGTAGAAGAAATAATACCATTCATTAATTAGCGTTGTAATTAATGAGAGGTGTAATTAATATTTTGAATTTTTTATTCAAATAAACAAACTTTTATTAAACATTCATTTAATTGGATTTTATTTCTTTTATAGATTTGGGTTACGCAAATGACATTGGGAATGGGCATTCGTATAATTGCTTTCTGCTAGAGCGTTCCTCGCAGTCACTAGGAAATAATGGTATCGATATAACCACATTTTTAAATAATCGAATAAATATATGCTTAATTTTTAAAACGTCATAAGATATAGAGACATCTTTTATGTTAAATAATAAGAAATGGCTTTTGAATACTAATTCAAAAAAGAGGTAATTTTCTGTAAAACTTCGTGGCCTGAAATTAAAGATTGAATCCTTATTTCCATATTATTGCCTTAAAAAGAAATATCATCATTAAAAACTCAATCTCTAGAGAATTAAAAAAACAAGGCATACATGTATGTCATAATGAATTTTTGTTCTGAAAAGGTGTTTATGAAATCGATTACATCGAAGAAAGTTTAGGCTTTTCCATTCAACCAATCTGTAATATCTATATTTATATTTATCTTGATTTTTTATTCAATGTCACATGATTCTGATTCAATCTCCAGCTGTAGTAATTTAAATGAAATTAAAATGCTTACATTTAACTTATATTGGAATGCAGTTTATATATAGAAAGCGTCAATAAACGGCCACTCACCTCATAATTCTCTTGAAAAAAGAAGAAGAAATATGCGTAGGGATTTTTTTCTAATTTTTAAGATGAAATTCTATTATGTGCGTAGGTACGAAACTCGCAGTAAAAGAATCTTGAAAGAACTCTTAAGCAGAAATGAATACATTTGAGGGGGCGGGAGGAATCCCACTTGTGAAATATTAAAATGAACTGCAAATCTAATTTTAAAAAATGGCAAAAGCGTCGAATTCCTTGCATGTGTGAAAAGAATCTTATTTGCCAATATCTACTTGAGAATCAATTTGTTATTTTCTTTTACTGTAGAATAATCAAGGAAAACATATCCATTTGCATTTAAACTTAAAATACAGAAAAATTTACTTATTCAAGTGAAATGCTGTATCATTTTTATGTATCGTGTTTATTGTGGCGCCTTATTAACTTTAAAATGTGTGGGATATTTTTTATTCCAATATTTACTTTAAAGGAAATCTAAAGCTTAAACAAGCGATTCTCAACCTGTGGGGCGCGCCCCCCTACGGGGCGCAAGAATACCCAAGAGGAAATATGATTTTAAAAAATTGATTAACTGACTGAAAGGAAAGCACACATACACATAGAAAACAAAAAACATATCGAAATATGTAATAACTTACTAAATCAAAACTTACTTCATCAAAGCATACTAAATTAAAAACAAATATAATAATCATTAGTGACTTTCTAGGGCCTGTCTTGAAGAGCAAAGTTTTTCGAAGGAAGGCTTAATATTAGAAATGGCCACTCTCAGTTCTGTTTCTATATTTTTTCTTCAAAGAAGCCACAGCAGAAAATCCAGTTTCACATTGGTAGAATGTGAAATGCCTTTGTTTTTAGTAGAGAAAAATCATCCTTACTCTTGCCCAAAATTCAAGTAGTGATATATTTTTAAACTGTCTTTAAGTTTCACCACTTGTCTTGAAGTCTATAAATTTTTCTTCCTCATCAATTGAGAGTCCTTCGGGAGTCTTATGAAATGGATCCCTAACCCACTGGTAATTTGCTATCAGTTTGTCGTCAGCATGAAAATACTTTTTAAAATTCTTTACCAGCATAGCTAAAAGATTTTCAATGTTTACAAAAATAACTTTTACATGTTCTTCTTCAGACTTGTAAGTTTTAGTACAATCATCCACATTTGCAAACATTGTTGGGTTTTTTGCTTTAAATTTCTGCTCCACAATTCCAATTTTCTACAAAGAGCATTAACTTTATCACTCATATACAACATATGTGTATTTACTCCTTGGAGTTGAAGATTCAAGTTATTTAATTTTTTGAATATGTCTGCGAAGTACTTCACTTTCATCAGAATTAAACTATCGCATAAATTCTCGGACTCCGGTCTGTTTTCTTCTTCTAGGAAAATGGCGATTTCTTCTCTTAATGGATAAACATGTTGCAAAAATTTCCCACGTGATGACCATCTTGCCTCGCAATAAAATAGTAACGCTGAATGTACTGAATCCATGTCTTTACAAAGTGCAGAAAAGTTACTCGATTTCAGGGTTTTTTATATATAATTTACTACGGTTACAACCGTAGTTAACACAATATTCAGACCAGGACTCGTTTCATTCGAAGCCAAAGCTTCTCTGTGGTTCATGCAATGTGTGCACTGAGGTGATTTTTGTTTTATAAGTACTTGTATACCTTGGAATCCGGACATTGAACGAGCACCATCGGTGCATTATCCGAAGCAATTTTTCCATTCTATGTTTACCTCGTTCATAGAATTATTTAAAATTGCAAATAATGCGAGCGCTGTTGTTTTGAGTTCTATTGGTTTGCAGAAAAGTATTTCTTCTACTACTGACATATTATCACAAATTCGAACATAGGCAATTAAATGAGCTTCTTTATTACTATCTGTTGCTTCGTCAAGCTGTATTGAAAACAATTTGTGACGCAACTTCGAGAAAAGCTGACACTGTACATCTTCAGCTATATCGCAAATTCGACGAGCAACAGTATCTTTTGAAAGAGGTAAGGACTGCAATTGTTTTGAAAAATTATCTCCAAACATAGTTTCTACAATCTCAATTGCTGCTGGAAAAATAAGCTCTTCACCAATGGTGTGAGGTTTTTTATATCTGGCTATTTTATATGAACTTTGTAAGATGCAATTAAAGTTTTTTTATTCACAATGTTTCTTTAAAAAATGATTTTTGCTTTTTATATGATTTTAATTTTAATTCGAAGAATTCTCTGGGTTTGTTGACGTACTCACTATGAAGCTTTTCCAAATGTCGTTTAAGTTTATTAGGTGTTAGGCTGTCTGCGGCCAGCATTTTTGAGCAAATGATACACAGGGGCCTTTCTTTTTCCTTTACTTCAGTACTGGTAAACACAAAATGTAAGTATTCTTGAGAATATTTCCTTGATTTTATTTTCGAAACCACGCTCGTCTGTGTACTTGTTGATGCTTGACTATCGTCTAATGCTTGCTTACTTCCGCTTAAAAATTTATCCATGAGTCTGCATAAATCTGCTGCCGGTAATATTTAATATGGTGAATTGCAATTAACACGAAAACATATATAACATAAACATTCGCTATAGATTCGATAGCGATAAAAGGATCGACTCGAATGAGACTAGCTGAAATTGAAACTTGCGTTATCGAATATTTTCCTTCTTCCTATGAGAAAACACTTGCGCCGCGCATGCTCGAGACGGCATCGGTCGTGTGGATTCCCTTCCACAAACATTGCTTATTTTTTTCACTTTTGTTTAGTCATGTTTCTGTTTTATTTCTTATATTATTCAAAAACATGTATTCCCAGTTTCTAAATTTAACTCACCCCGTTTAGGTTAGCTTTCATTAACGAATTTTTCTACTTTCATATTCTTTTAACGTTATCTCCCTGTTTGGCTTTCATTTCAAATATAATATTTAAATTTTCCCCGCTTTCATTCACTTCATCTGTTCACCGCTTTCTTGTCCAAAATGCAAGATATGGTTTCTCGACAACGTTGGCTCGCTTTTACTCTTGTTTAGGGAAATGCGGCATCTTTCACCAGTGAAACCTGCTTAAGATGACTTGTGGTAAATGACTGACTTAATCCCAACATACTCGAGTAAGGTGCCTTTCAAAAAAACTTTCAGGAGAAACTGGCGTACATTTGAGTTTTATTTGGAAGTAAACATGCAGCTACCAGTCCCACCAAAAAGAGCAATTCAAAGCTAAAATATCAAGTTGGCCTACAAATTTTTGAATAATATTGCTTAAGATAATTAAAAAGGAAAGCTAGTAGAGTGAACACATAACCTTCTTCATCCGTTTCATATTTCAGCCATATATTTACTTTCTACAATAAGAGGAATCTATTAGTTTAATTTGATAGATTCATGACTCTCCAAACAATGTTTATGCTTCACCTCATGTTTATTCAATACTAATTGTGAAATTAATTACGGAATTCTAAATTATATACACTAGTGAGAGGGAGTCATGCATTAATGCTCAACGTCCTTCGATATCATCTCTTCCATTACTATTCTATTTAAATCGGGAGAAGTGAATCATTATTGCCAAATTAGGTTTTTTAATTATTTAGCAATTACACGTTTTATCGGTTTCATTTAATTTATTTTATCTGTTATCCGTTTTATATCTTCACTTGGCATCTATGATTACGCTGATAGCAAAGTTGAACTACAGATGAGACAAAATAGCCTAGGAGATTGCCCGCTGAAAATTTCCCCTGTTTGAACTGTACCCATTTTTTATAAGCACCTGCAAAAATTGTTGTTTATTCGTCCATTGTCAAAAACACTGAATATTTAGAAATATATTATCACACAAGTTCTGTAATTTGTAACTGGACTGTTTTAATAAAAAACTTTTTTCTTCAATTAACTGAATAATTTGTTTTTTCAGTAGTAAACTTACTTGTAATGCATGGATCAAGCTCAAAGTTCGAAATGTAAGCGGGTCTGGCACATGTTAATTCCGGCGGGACCGTGTGTCTCATTGGTATGGTGTGAAATTTTGAAGATGGTACGGCCAGCTCAGGTGCCATCCTCGTCATCTAAAACCGGTTAAAAATTATGAGATTCGTCGTTAAATAGTCGTAGTGTTTCGCTAACAAAACGAAGTCTAAACTTTTCCAGCAAACTGTTCGAAGCCTATATCAAGGATTTACTCTGTAATGCTTTCGTTTTAAGAGACAGATGAAAAAATAATAAATTGTTTTTTGGAAAATTAATATATGGTATAGACAAGTATAACAAGCTCTTATTTTTCACTAAAAAACCTCATAGATCTAGATAATTTGTGAAAACATGAATTAAACTAAAGCATCAGCATCAAGTCAATATTAAGTACTAATTTTCTGATTAAATTGCATATAAATTACAAGGAAAAAGTACGATTAAACTAATTAAAATAAAAGGTAGAAACTATACCTCAGTTGAAAAAGCAACGGGAATTTGAGGGAGATAATATTTTATAATGAAAGCCTCCTTCAAGTAAAGGACGGCTAATCGCCATCGCTCATGAATGGAGCATCAGCTGCTGAATATAGAGAAGGTGTTAAATTGAAACTGAAAAGTCTGCAAGTCATTTGATACTACATAAGATATTAAAGGAAACTGTTCTTTATTGATATCGCAAACGAGAACATTATTTTAAATATAAAGAGCTCATTCATCCCTTTACGCTACTCCTATCAAATTTCAAAAAGACATTATTCATTATTGATTTTTATTAACCTTGAAATATTTCGGAATTATCATACTTTACGTTAATTTATTACAGAACAAGGAAAAATTAACATTTATACTCGTGCACTTCAGCTATTTTAACGTGTTTACTAGATATATTTATACTTATCAACCTATAATATTTTATGCATTCAAATCTTTATTAAAGACATTATGAATAAGATTCTACATTTTGAGTCAAATAGAAAATTAAACATATGTAGAGACGAAATCAAATTTCCTAAATGTCCAAAATTCAGTAATATGAAAAAAACTACAAAAATGCATTCATTGCTTAAATCACCTTGTCCCAAAGATATATACACATTTCAAAAATGACATTCTAAACTGAAATATCTTTCATATATTTTCAGAAATGATTCAGATGTATTTTCAATTGATTTATTTGGTTTTACTGCAAAAAAATATTAAAAAATAAATAAAAACTGTGTAAAATTTGAAACGAAATAATAACTATCTGTCCATAAATGTAGACCTGGTCTGACTTCACTAAGAGATATTATTTGATGAATAATTTTTTTCGGCTGATGATTATTTATTTACCTTTATTGAAAGTATTCACCATCTGCTTTTCTGATTTTCAATGGTTTGGAATAATTGTTCTGCTTGTTTTCAGCTAATAATTGATGTTTTTATAAATTCGACAAAATGCCAATAGGCAAAGCGATTTCGAAACAGGAGATCATCAAAGTTTTGGATTTAAAACTTTTAGGTAATCATCCGAAAGATATATCTAAGATATTAAAAAGAGATCTTTAAATGTGTTTACAGAATTTTTCATAATGTCGACAAGTGCTCTAATAAGAAAACAAAGTATGTCATCAATATGCAGTGATAGAATATTCTAAGCAAATTTAAAGTGTCAAAAATACCATTCACTTAAAAATACTGGAATCTAAACGAATAACTTTCAAGAAAACGTTAAAGAAACCATGCTTAAGAGTACAATATAAAGCTTGACTTTAAATTGGCCAAAGAAAATGATGTCTTATAATGATAAATGGTGTCAAAAATGTTTAGTGATAAGAAATAGTGGAATTTGGATGGATCAAATGGATATTTATTTTTCTGGCATGATTTAAGAAGCGAACCAAGAAGTTCTTTTTAGTAGACAGAAAAATGGATGATCAGTAATGACTTGGTGTGGTTTTGGATTTAATGGATAAACATTTTTTTTTTGCAATTTGTAGCAAGAAAATGAACTCCCAGCACTATAAGCAAATATCAGAGGGTCATTTTATTCCATTATAGAATTTTCTGGGTGAACTCTGCTGTGTATTGTAAAAACACATGACACCTATTCATGTTCTTAACTCGAGAAGTATGTGTTCAACATGAATAATATCAATGGCATGGACTTGCCATCGCTTATTCCGGACATGAAGCCAGTGAACAACTTATAGAGATATCCAGAGTGAAAGGTGTATGACAATGGCCGCTAATACTTTCCGATCAAGGACCTTAAAGTAGCAATAGAGCAAGCATGGTTTGAACTGTCCTCAGAAGCAATGCAAAACTTAATACTTCCAATGGAATACCGTGTATTTGAAATGCTTAAAAGTACTGGAAACACGTTAAATAGTAACATTTGTAACTGTGTTACTGAACCTTAAGTAGAATTCATAACACAAATATCATTTATAACTATGGTATGTTTTTCCTATTTTATGTTTTTCTAGACAAATTTCTCATTTATTGTTTTCCTAATAAATTAACCTTAACCTCATTTTCTAGTAGTGCTTATAATTATACATCTCTAAAAAAATTTCATCCATTCTTATTTTTACTGTAAACTGTATTGCATGCTTTTGTTTATAATGTTTGGACATAATGTGTATTTGGTGATAACCAAGGGAATGGAACGATGTGGTAGCTATTAAATATAACAAGCACTAACAATTGAAAAATAGATTTCATCTTAAATTTTCTTCTGTTTATTTTATTATATGTTGTCTTTAATCGTTGACGAAACAGATATTGATTTTAAATCATTCAAATAATGTAATATATAATTTACCATTCTAGACAATTAGATTTTTTCTCATTTAATATTTATTATCAAAAATTGCGCAATTTGTTATGGGTATATAAACACGTGACATTACAAAGTGTTAAATGTTTATATACCCATTCATATTCTCCGCTCTTCATTATTAGTTGTTTACAGAACTTGATTCAAACTTGATAAAAAATATTCCTGCTATTCGAAAATTACATCAAATTCTCCAAATCGAAACTTTTCCCTCTATTCGAAGAACAGTTAAATATCCAGATTTGTTTGAATGAGGAAGTCTGCTTTTGAAAATTTCAAAAATGATTTACGAATAATCTTAAAAAAGTAAGTAACTAAACCGAATCTTTAGCCATACTCTTCTTTTACATTAGGAAAAGTATTTTTATTAAATCCGTTTGTAGCAAATTTACTAATATTTCCTTATTCCAAACAAATTTATATCTGTTGCTGGATATTTATTTCATACTCAGTTGCCTTAATGACAAATGCCATGAATGGGATGCTTTCAGGGCATTTGAATTTAAAATATTTTTATTCAAGTTTATTGAACTTCATTTAGCACTTACTCTCTCTTTTGCCATTCAAAGAAAAAACAGAATTCCCCATTGAACTCCTAACAAGATTCGCATTTTGTTTATACCGCCCACTCTTCAGAGGGCTTATTTACAGAGTAAAATCATCACTTTCCTCTCGCAATGCATTCCTTTCATTTCATCCAGTTTAAAGCGATTACTCAGCAACTTTAAAGGAGAGAGAAATCGAGTTAGCAACATAAACGGTGGCGAGCAAAAGGGGGATTTTTCTTTGAAACTGCCTTCAGTTATCGTCGTCTTCCAACGGAACACAATTGTCTGTTATTTGTTTGAAGGAAAATGCGTCAGAGAAGACTGCTGCCATCCGGAAAATCGCATGTTTCCGGCGGCCTCAACTCAAAGGTGTTAAATTGGTACAGCTAATTAAATTGCAAAATGTCTTTAATTTCTGCCAGTGAGAGGAGAAAATTTTAAACGCAATGGAATAGCAAGATGGTGGCCTTAAAAGACATAAGCGTGAACAGAGAGAAAATCAAATATTGCGTTGGTTTAAAATAATACTACACTTGACAGTGATTCATATTTTATTAATGCTATTTTTAATCTTTGCGATTATTTTTGGATTGATTAATTTGGAATTTATTTAATTAAGTTGCAAAATGTCTTTAATTTTTGCCTCTTCCAGCGAGAGGAGATCATTTTAAAAGCACTGGAATAGCAAGATGGTGGCCCTAAAAGACATAAGCGTGAACAGAAAGAAAATCAAATAATGCGTTGGATTAGAAAAATACAACATTAGACAGTGATTCATATTTTATTAATGCTGTTCTTGGTCTATGAATGCTATTCTTAGCTATTATTTTTAGATGGATTAATTTGGAATTAATAAAATTGTTCACTTACACACTTTCTATCTGGCTAATAAATTTTAAAAATTAATATTTTTTTTTATCTTGCGGAGTGAAAATGTTATTTTTGAAATGTATTTCATGGTAATATTTACTTTGATTTTGAAAAATATTTAAAACCAGTTAAAATTCAAGTAAATCTTTTCGTTAGTAAAAAGAGTACCTTAAAAAGTGGATTGTTTGAAAATAGTTTTATTTAAGAATAATCATATTGTGTTATATAAGTTGCTTGCTAATCTGTTATTAAGTTTGTTGATTTGTAGTAAAATTAGGGTTTTTTTTGCATTCATTTTGCTTTAAACTACATAAATTAAGATTTTCATTCTGAAGAATTGTCCTAAATAATTTTACATTAATATGCAGATGTTTATGAAAAACTCAAATTTTATTCTTTAATATTCAATACACTCATATACAATTTTAGAATAAATAAGTAAATATCAAATATGGCTGTGTAAAATTGGTTAGATTTCTAACAAATTCTTGGACTAAATAATAAAAAGAAATATATTAAGCTCACTTATTATACTTCAAAATTGTTCAAAAATTTTCAAGTATTTCCTGTTCTTGAAGATACCTGGAAACATAATAAAACGCCTTTAGAATTGAGAATTTATCATTTACGAGTTAAAATTGTATTTAATTCCCTGATGCATTTATTAGATCTGAAGTACTACGGATAATTTTAAAGAATTAAATATTCTTCAGGATTGAGATATTTCGCCTATAAACTTGTGCACTGAATATATTCAATTTGAAGATATTTTCGTATGCACTGAATATTAAGGATCCAAGGTGTTTCCTTTATAAAACTTGAAATGTACATTACTACGTGGAAAAATATTACTTTTGACGACAAAAATGTTCTGTCTGGACAAAATATTGCAGTAGCTTATTGGGGATTTGTCTGATATATTGCGATTACTTCATTTCATTTTCTCAAGGGACATTTGAATGTTACAGCTACAGTTTTCTCTTTGTTGAAAGACGGTTTCGTAGTGAGGAACATCGTTATTAGCATACAGAAAGAAACTTGCCTGAAAAAAGAAATTACTGCACATTTAATCCAAACATTTTATGAAATGTTTTCCCATGCTCAGTTTAGTAAGATGATACTGATAACAAATTATACTATAAAAAATCCATATGAGATTTTATATTTATCTTTCAGCTAGATAAAATTATTCCTTAGAAATAAACTAAAGAAACAATGTGTTTGATTTACAATTCTCAAATAAGAAATACATTTGTTTATTAAAATTTTGTATCAAAAACAAAAACTAGATTGCTCTAAGCAGAATTAATAATTCTCAATTCGTACAATTGTAATTGAATTCTTTTTCAAATAGCATTCATAGTTTATATATTTAATGACATTCCTTTAATGCGATTCTAATCAGGCTTAAGAGAAATTAAGCGCATGTTTTCAGCAAAAGTTTTAATGAATAGTACAAAATAAGACACTTTTTGATAATTATTTCTTATATTGAAATTATTTACAAAAGAAACTTGCGTAATATTGCGTAATATTAACTTACGTAATATTGAAATTATTTACGAAAAAGTAATTCAAATTACTCTTAAGAAAATTTTGGAGGAATTGTGAATTTTCTTATCGAAATGGACATTTGTTAAAAATTCTTCCTACCTTTTAATGCATCTAACGCTCTTATCGTAGTATTACATTTGTTTTAATAGAAATAGAAGTTTTTACTAGTTTAAATAAAAATTTAACATAAACATAATGAATATATTTTTAAATGCAGTTAAGTCAACTTTGATCATTTTTTTCATAGTTTAATCTGCCCTTTTAGAGTCAAAAATACTTTTCAGAGGTATAACTCTCGTGCTTAAAGAAAAACAGATATGTGCAGCTACAGACATTAAATTATGCAGAATATATGATGTTTAAATATATCACAGTCAAATTATTGTTTAACTATACATTTCTGTTTCACAAAGCATTCTTTTTTATTAAAAAAATTATCCACTTTCCTCAGTTGGTCCTTAGACTTAATGTCCAAATCAACTTATTTGTTATAAATTAAACTACACTATTATTTTATAACATCTAATGTGAGAAACTGTCGTTTTCTAAATATGAGTTTGTTTTTAACATTTAATTTAAGATGAAATATTTTTCTTGAAATAACAGAAAATACAACAAGTGTTCCGTCATTCAATGGAAAAAAATTTAATTCAAACGAATATCTATAAATTTTTCTTCAATCGAAAAGTGTAATTTTCATTTAATTATTCGCTGTTCATTACTGAAAGAAGGTAAAAAAAAAATGCTACGCAGAATCAATAATTTTAAACATAAGGCGTTTTTACAGTGCAATTCAAATGCCACTAGTTTTGAAAAGTTTTCAATGACATTTTCTCGCATCATTAAAGCATCGTAAGAAAGGCTAGTAGAATGAAGGATTAAAAGGGGTAAATGTTGCAAATACCAAAATGAAAATATAGATAAAAATAAAAAACAGTTAGAACAGATCTTAGGATCGTTACAGTAGCGACTTCTTTACGCGTTGTTTAGTACTACTTAGAAAAGTACTCGCCAATTTCATGTTTACCACACTATAAGGCATTACAGTTTTAGGCAAGAGATGGCGTTTGAATTTTTTTGGCGCTTACATTATAACATCACTATAAATCTGCAATCTATAACGCTAGACATCCTGAATATCGGATTGTTAGTTTCAGGTTCTTAATATAACTATATTGCAATGAGGAAACTCTCAGAGGAATCTCGTATTAAATAAAATGTTCAATGCGGTTAATGTTCAATGTGGTTTTTATACGAGCGAAACTGCTGAAAGCACATAAAAGCAAGCCTCTATATAATGCTTAATTTAAAAAAATACTTTCTAAATAATTCTTTTACAGGTATGTTAAGTCTTTAACAATGATGAAAAAATACTAACTAATATTACATATAATCTTTAAACAAATGAAAAATGTCTAATGGAGAGGACGCCGCCTTTAAAAGAGATAGATAAATGATACAACAGAATAAATGACTCCACGAGCAACAACGGGAGCAAGACCCCTTTCACATACAAAGAAACCAATGTTCGATTAATTTCGCTCTTGTTATTGTAGTAAGATCTCTCCTGGAACAAGTAGTGATAAAATATGACAGGATTTAAAAACAATTTTGATCATGGGATGTTTGTTTAATGAGGTATGGGAGGATGCTTTCGATGAATAATGCCGGCAAACATCTCTATCTCCATAAGGAGGAGGATTGAGACATGGCTTCTGAATGTCTCCTGAGGCAGTGAGCTAGGCAAAGCTCGATGCATAGAAGAGGCAATCCGAAAGCTGAGGGAGCCGCAGCTGCCAGCTGATGCAAGCGAAGAATTATTTCCCCCTTTCCAAAGAAAGAAAAACCGAGACAAATTTAAAACAGCTAGCTTTTCTTTTCAAACAAGACTCATTTTTTCACTTACGTTTCGTTTTTAAATCCTGTGACACTACACGGAAATAAACCCTAACTAACAAGGCTGAACCATCGTTTTGTTTCTTTCCCAAGAAGAATTGCCTTTTCATTTGGATTTATTCTAGAGAATTGCACCAGGTGTAAAAAGATACTTAAAAATTTGTTTTTGTATTTAAAGCTGAAATGTGAATGATTCGAATCAATTTTCCTGCCAGCTTTCAAACAATTATTTATAGCAAGAGAGACTCGAAGGAAATAAAAGCCTTATTAATGAAATCTTTGGAATAACAAACGTAAAAATGAGAATTTTCAAAATTGCATTACTATATTATTCTTTCTAGATTGGTTTGAAAACAACGTTTTTAAATTTACTCTAATTTAATTTATCCTTTCCCATTAGTAATTCACTTGTTTATATCTATTTATTTGTACCTACTGTATAATTGCTACAGTAAAAGCATTTTAATACACACTTGGTTATTAGGCAGTCTTTAAAGATAAATGCTGAAAAAGTATTGCGAACATTTTTGACATTTTACTTTACATGTACGAATTATATAAAGGACGGATTATATAGAATTTATCAAATACTTTGTTGGATGGAAATATAGTAATTATAAATATTCTTTAGATGTGTATTAGGATTTAAAATAAAGATCCATGAAAAATTATTTTTGTAATGGAAGTAAATAAAGGAATAAATTTCATATATTAAAAACTATTTATATATTTTATTCAGTGTTGTTTAAAAATATGCTATATAAATAACTGAATTATTACAAAAAGTTCATTATATTCTGTAAATTTCTTTAATGATTTCGTTTAAGTATCATTCTTTTTCTTCTAAAATTTTCTTTACTCTCAATAGTGTTCCTTTATTATTTATTTCTAGAACTGAATAAAATTTTGATAATTTTCTTGCTAGGTAATATTTTAGTCATATTATTATGTGTGAACATACCTTTTATAGTTTAGGAATTTTAATTTGGGTAAACTATTTTCTCTTCCATGTATTAATTTTAGAGCTAACAGATTTGGTTACGATAGACTTAGAAGTATTTAATTTTTGTGAAATTCATTTGCCATAGTGCATTAAGAGAGGAATTATTTTCACAGAATAATCAACACTTATAAAAGTAATTTCATAAACGCAAACTGGGAGTGCTTTTAGTATAAATAAGTGAATTACCTCTTATGACATAAGTAATTAAGGACTATGTTATATCAGTGAAATTAGGTCAAGTGGGGTATTTGTGAACTTGCTCTGTAATGAATAAAATATCAACTTTTCAAATTAATTATTAAGTATAAAAATAAAACTATTCAGCATCAAGATAATTTGAATAAAATAAATAAGTACCTTATATCTTATAAATAATAAATATATGTTTATCTGTTGAATTTTGTTTAAAACCATTTGTTTCCTACAATTACGATATTTGGGAAGTATTTATTAATTTAAAATTATTCATCATCATTTTGCATATTTATAACACAGCGCATATCGCCATCAATTATAATGTTACATATTTTTATTTCATATTTTTACAACAGTTTAGAACATTTTTACGTTTTCGTAAATAAAATTAAAAGCATATTATAAACAGTTATTTATATCGAGAAAAATATAATTCTTTATAATCTCAGATGTGTCGTTCTTTTCCTTCTCTCTTCAACACTTCTTTAAAGTGCACACATCTCTATTTTCTACTTATACCGATCTTTTTGCATGCATCTTGCATTTTACAGTGAATCGATTTAAGGGCATTCTGCGGCTTGCTACTAATTTGAAAGCATTTTGCGTAGGTGAAATGTGATGGCATCTACGTGTGAAATAGCTTAAATAGCTGTCGTCAAGGTCTTCGATTTGCCCTTTGCGGCCTAGACATTCTGAAAACATATCCTAGATCAAATAATTATGTATGATCGCTTGTATCTTCAGGAGGATTTCCAGATCCCTAGAGCCGTCCAATCATATCTTCGAAACAACGCGGTTATATCTTCCGGATATGCCATCTGAAGCAAATGATTTCTCCCTGTTTAGAGAAAGGAAATGTGTAAATTTCCTTTCATAAATCCCCAAAAGTTCGTACATGGGGTTGATTTTTCTGTAATTGTTCAGTTTGTGGTATGTTCTGTCTATGTCATTTCAGAATTTTATTTTAATTTTATCTACCAGTATATTAACCTTTATCGCATATTCAGGATATGTTGTTTAGT
>JAPMOR010006978.1:4093-37639 GCA_026543865.1 Argiope aurantia
AATATTCACATATAGTGCCCAAAATAACAACACATCAACTACATACATTGCAATAATTAAAAAAAGGGAGTGTTTGGTGGGGAATTTGAATTCAAGAATGTCGATGCTGTTAACATTACTTGGAGAAGGTCTCATTGAAGGAAGGAAACAAAAATTATTCCGAGCTTGGGTCTGGGGAAATCAGATTTTCATTATCTTGCAGAAACCGCACAAAATTTACAGTTTTAAACCGAATTTTATTCATTAAATTTATGCGTTATTACATTTCAATGCATGGAAAAGTACCGCCAAATAGATTATTTGACAGATTTTGTTCAAAATTTGAATATATAAACTAATCTAATATCTTAAATTTTATCTACCTAAGTCTTTGAGTTTTGTAGATACGGAGTTCCCTTGTATTTAAATTGTGAGACAGATAAAGAACAAAATCTTTTCTTTGGAAGGATATTGTTTAAAATTTCACAGAAATCTGAAAATTTGATCATGAGTGCTAAATTTCTATCTCAAAGAGTTTTCGAGTAATTGTATACATAGAGAGACAGCTGTGATCCTAAAAATATAATTTTTGTATTCAGAGTAGTTTGAAACATGGAGTGTCTTCAAAATCTTGATTTTGAATTTTATTCTTCCTTTAATCTTAGCGATAAACTTTATTTACTTCCTTTCTAATTAACTATTACGACGTTTCCTTTATATCTCGTATACTCGAAAATAAAAAAGGGCAATTCCGTAAATAGAACTTTATTCTTTTCTCTATTTAAAGTGGCATAGTCTAAACACATTTCTAAAAATGTAGAAAATGCAGTTTCAAAATATTTTGAATCCAAGCCTTTGAACTTCTACTATAAATAGTTTATTAAAAATATTCTTTTTAAATTTTTATCAAATTATAGAAAGGATTTAGTTACATAGAGTATTAATTTATGAATACGAAGTATAAAACAAACTGTCTTAAGTATTTATATATATTTAAAGAAAGAAGGAAGTTCTAGGTTATTTCTGTTAATTAAAAAAAATGTATTTTATTCATCAATAAAATATAAATAACATTTTATCAAACATTTTTGGGAAATTAATAATATATTTTATTTTTTATTTTTCAGAGACTTATAGTTTTATCTGGAAATAAATTATATAAAAAGAAAGAAAAAGAAAACTGAAAATATGCAATTGCCCTTCAGCTTTAATTGTTGATCATACCTTGTTTATTCATGAACTTATTAGCATTTTCATAAGCTGCAATCATTTTAAAAATCACTTTAGAGTTACTTTGGCTTGAGAAAAATTTGTGAATAATAGTTGCCATAACAGCACTCGAAAACGTGCCATTGAAACGCTTCCAGCAGGAAGTACATTCCATCATCTATGTTAACCCAGACCTTGTTAGTGCAATTCATATTGAAGAGACAATTTTTTTATGCATTGAAACGTGAGCACGTATTATCCACGTTCTCATATTTATCTCAGTTAGATGCTTCCATCATCAGCGATAACAATGTTATTATGTTATAATCATACATTGTTATCTGTATTTGAATAGTTGTATTTCATATTTTTTCTTCTCAAAGTATTAAAATTATTATATTAGCTAAATAATCTTTAATTATTGCAAATGACTTTTGTATAATTGCTATCCATTTAGAATATAAACAAATAATTAAATAATTAATTAACTATATAAACAAATTATTAAATCATTTTTGAGACTTACATAGAAAATTAGTTGGTAAAGAAGAAATAAAGGCAAAATACTGTTTTAGTATAATGAATTAAATGTAAGTAAATTCAATCGAAGGAGAAGTGGCAAATTACTATATTTAAGGAATATTTTAATATTTAATCGTGTAGGATTTGATATTTCCCCCTTCTAAATCTCTGAATATAATACTGTTTCGAGACTCCTGAGTAAAGCAGAAAAACTATGGATGTATTATGATAAAAAATCTTTAAAATTTGTTTTATTATTCGCAATTTGTATAGAAAGGTAAAACTCTTTCAATTTCTCTGAAAATATATTTAGCTTATAACCTTTACAAAACTGCTTTGATATGTATTTTCCAAGAAATTATCTTCAAATTAACTCAAAATTTTTATTTCGTATCTTGTAAAAGAGATGTACAAAGCAAACTCTATGTAAAAGACAGAGAAAATTTTCCTATTTTGTCAATAAGAATTCAAGAACTCCTTTTGCAAGAATGTATTCAAAATAGACAAATATCAAATAAACATAATGTGAACCAAGCAGGGCGCTTCAATATAATGAATAACATTTTAAGACGTTCAGTCGCCATAACTCTAGGGATTGCGGAACAGCCCGTCGCTTCCTATTTTGTTCAAGAGTAATACATTTCGACGTGCAGATGATAACACAGGATGATGGAAGGATATAAATAAGGAGGAATAGGAGGGCATTGCATTTTCTCAAAATCGGAAGATAGCTGGGCATGTGGTCTAACCGATTTCTTGTAAAATGCCAGAAACGTAATCGCGATTTTCTCATCCACGGAAGGTAAATTTATTCTGACGTAGAATTGGTTGCAAAAATTGATCCAGTATTGCTTGGCGATCAATTTCTTTTTTAATTCGAAGCTAGTGACTGAGTTAAAAGTTGTGTCTCACTATTTTTGTGAGAGATGAGTTGGATGAATTGCTTCCGAGCATACGAAGAAATTAAGTTTCGCACCGATAAACTAAAAGAATGGAATGATAAAATGAGAGAAAATGATTGAAATATTTTGTCTGAAATTATCGCGAAATGTTATGAAGTAAAAAAAAAATGAGAATATTTTTTTGTATTTGAATTTTTTATTTTGTATGCAGATCTGAAATATGAATATTTCTTGTTAAAGAATTTCTTGCTACATTTTTCAAATGTAGATTTGTAATTTGGAAAATTTGAGAGGCATTTAACACTTCGAAATAAATTTTGATAATTCATATTGTAATCCGTTTATAAGGATAATTTCCAACTTTATTTTTTAAACCATTTATAAGGATAATTTCCAACTTTATTTTTTAAAATTGAATGAATAATATGTTTGGAATAATATTCCCATAAATAAAGAACTTTTTTATAAATTGTAAAATAATATTACTGAAATCACTGGGTGAGCATAAGGAGTGCAAAAAGATTGAAATTGGATTATCCGGATATCTATAAGGAAATACAAAATCACAAATAAAAAAACGCAACAATAATACACGTGAGGAGGGTACTTACAAAAATCAACAGCATACGCCTAAATACAACAAAACCAAGAGGATTGGTCTCCCTAAAATTTTCTCTCGTATCTCAATTAAAAATTTTATCCCCAATTTTATCCCCCCACAGACAGGCATACAGATGGATGGACAGGCAGATAAATGGACAGACATAGTGTCAAAAATGCATTTTTCGAACTTCAAAAGATCTGAAACATGAAGATTTGTCGAAATCTCGAGTTCTAATTTTTTGATAATTACGATAATTTTACTAGATTTCGTATACAAGGAAGTAAAAAAGATTTTAAAAAACAGCAAAAGGGGAGATTCTGAGTTTCGTTTGTAATCAACACTATAAAATAAAGAATTCACTAGATTGACTCGCTTTACTTCTTGGTCTTTATATAGTCTTCGATTGAGAGAGTTTACATATCATGTCTCATAATAAAGTAATCATCTTAAAAATTGAATTTTTGAGCTCCTACAAATTTGTTTCAAAGCTTGGGAAACATTTATCAGGTATCCATTAAAAATATAGGCAAATATTTATCCCTGTCAATGAGATTAACTGCGCGTGGGAGCAATATTACAGAATCGTAACTGTAATATTACCTCTCTACGAATTAGTAATCAATTTTATATTGAGAATTATTATAAAAAGAATGAAAATGTCATCCGTGGATCCAACTTCAAAAATTCTGTATTCTTTCAATGAAACAAATTAATGTAATCATTCATCATGCAAAATTTTAAATAAGTTTATAGGAGTTAAAATGTTGAAGTTTTAGTTTAAAAAAATGGCCAACTTCCGAATAGCTTTTAAATGTCTTTATCAAAGGAACAATAAGCAAATAACAGCTTAAAAGAACGAAATTTAGGATACAATTTTTATTATGTGAGATCGGAGACTTTTCTGATATAATGAATAAATCTATGCATCTTCTGATTATTAAAATATAAGATAATATTTACTTTTTAATAACCAAATTAAATGCATTGCAAAGAAAATTTAACTATTAAACAAGACGATGATTTGTTGGTGATTCTAAGAACAATTAAGCGCTATATTGCATCTGCCTATATTTTAAGAACAATTGCTTTCACAATAGACAGAGTAATATGCTAATATATCTCAGAAATGCAATGCTGGATTTTTCTTTTGAAATGTTCTTGAAAGATTCATATGAAATGCACCTTTTAACTTATACCATTGAGAATAAGAATCTTTTTTTAAATGGTCGAATCTAGTCCACTTTTTTCCTAACTTCTAAATAGATTTTCAATTAGGTCTACAATTAGGTTTCAGTTAGGTCTATTTCCAAACCATTTTATCAATTCTTGGGCACTCAAGAGGATTGCACAAAATTTCTAATCTTAATAAACTGATTGAGTAAATTCTGAGTAAATAAAACAAAACAGGAAATAAGGTAGGAAAAGCAAAGGGGACTAATATTTTAGAGAGCTGAACAGAAAGTGTGACGGGAAAAATGAAGAATTTCAAAGCAAGACAAACAAATCTATCACATTCATAAAAATTTCAAGATGTTTAATATAAAAAAATGCTTGTCCTGGCGTATAAAAAGACTCTTTTGTCTTTCTATTTTTGGGAGGATTTTTGTCGGAATAAAAGAAAGATTCTCAGGTAACCCAATGTCCGTCATTTCATCGCCAGTCATCACTGTAAACGAATTTGTAGATTGAACCGACATTTGTGGTGAGTTTGAAAAAAATAATTTTGTAGCTTTCATTTCGAAGTAAATCTATTGTAAATTAATAAATGAAGAATATTTTATTTACCTCATATTTTTTTTAAATATCATTTTTTTGCGTAACGAAATGAATCGCTAGGTAATGATAACGAGGAATGTCATATTTATTAATCAATTTGATTCACATGCCGTATTCTAGAGTTGTTTAATTGTGCTGCAAAAGGAACATAATAATAATATATAATAACTTGGGAAAAATCTTTATAAAATATTTTAAAATTTCATACTCTTTCTCCTTTTCTACAAATTTCTTTCTTATATCTTACAGATATATCGAAGGGAAAAAATGAAATTCAAATTATTAAATATGAAAAAATCGAATCATTACTTCAAGAATGAAATTAATGTTGATAGTCATTTTAATTTATATGGTCTTCATTTTTATATATATAAATTATTTTGCAAGAAATGAAGTCAAAATTCTATATTAATTAATATGTTTTTAATTTCGTGGCATATTTGATAAATTATTTTAAAATTTATATTATTAGCAATACATTCATATTTGTGTAAGGAATTTATTAATTAATCTGTATAAGGAATACGATTTAAAATAGATTAATTTGCATAAAAAATGGCTCTATATATTTAAAATATTTCATAAATATATATTAATATTTCATAAATATATATTAAAATATTTCATAAAGATATATTTCTTTTTTTATGAGACAAATGCATAATTATGTATTTTTACATATATTTTTGAGCGAAGTCTGAAACTAAATTTTCTGTATTTTTGTTAATGCTATTAAGTATTTAATTATCGTGATTTCTAAAGTAAACACTTATATATTTTTATAATTTGAATACTCAGAAATATGGAATCAGAATACAGAAATCCCATTAGTTTTATTACCTGACTTTATTTCTAATTTACATTACTTTCAATTGTATATACTCTTTTTATAACCTCTATAAATACAAATATGGAAAATGAGAATCCAGCCTACTTTTAATAATAAAATATACTGGAACATATTTAATAAAAATACGCCAATCAAATAATTTAAGAAACCAAAGGGGGAAATGGCGGTTCCATCCCTTCCCCGGTCTTACAAGCTAATATAATGAAAAGAAGTTTTTATTATGTTATTTTTTATAATTCTTATTAAATTCAATATACTGTACTGTGCGAATTAATCGCGACAAAACACAAAAATTTTCACAAATGTTGTTTATTTAGTATAGGTTACCTTACATGCACGGTATAGCAATCAAGTACAAAATATGTCCTCCACTAGATTGAATAAGATCCTGTACACGGTTTGGCAAGGATTCCACTAAATTATAACATAAATTTTTGATCTTGTCATCACGAAACCTAACTTTTATAGCATTCTCAATCATTGTTTTCCTTGTTGAGCAGTCCCTTTTACTCACATGTTTCTTTGCAAGGCTCTACAAATTTTTGATGGGATTTACATCAGGAAAATTACCAGGCCAAACCAAAACCATTATTTTCTGTTTTTGAAAAAAAAAATCGTTGTTAGCTTAGAAGTATGGCACGGAACAAGATCTCTTTGAAAAATATCAACACTGCTAGCGAACGTTTGCATCATAGGCACAATTTTACTTTCTATTATAGAAATGTATCATTTAGAGTTCATCATCCCTTCAATTGGTACTAAGCTGCCAGGTCCTCTAGAAGTAAAATAACCCCAAAACATTTGTTTCTGAGGGTGCTTAACTGTTTGAATAAAATGTTGTTCCCTGATGGGTTCTCTACCACTTCGCCTGACAAATCTTGGTCGAAACCCTTGCACAAGAAAATGCATTTCGTCGCTAAATGCAATCTTCTTCCTATCTTGTGCAGTCCAGAATTGGTATTTCTTTGCATAATCCAAATGTTTTTTCTTCATTCCAGGTGTTGATAACTGTTTTTTGATTGGTTTTCTTGCAAATCTCTCAGCTTCAATAAGCCTCCGTCGAACTGTTGATGAATCCATGCTCACACCAGTAGCTAATAATTCTCTCTGAAGATCTCTACTTGTTTTGTAAGGATGCATTGTACTATTTAGCACAAGAAATTTGTCTGTTCGGGGTGTGGTCTTCCGTTTGCGTCCATATTTACTCTTTCGTTTTGGAGAAACTGTCCCAAAATTTTTTGCTGATTAATAATCCTAGAAACACTGTATTTTCCTACTCCAACTACTGCATCAATACTCTCACAGTCATAAAAGTATGCTGACTAAGGGTAACAATTCTAGTCCTTTTCCTGGAAGTGATATCCATTTTTTTAATACATGTCAGAAGGGGACGATTCACACAAGCGACTACTTCTTACAGCAACTGAAGCGCAACTGAAGGGAAAAATTTTCAAAATGCCATGATCACGTGGTCAAACCGGTTCAGACTAGTCAAGAGCAGTCGTGCCGCAAAACATTTGCGGCAGAAATTCCCCGAAAAAGGAACAATTTTCTTAAAAAATCTGTTTGTCCCAATTAATTTGCACAGTACTGTATAATTAAAGGGCAGCACTGTTAAAAAAGTTTAACTTTATATTATTTTTTTAGAAAAAAATATTCATTTTTAAAAATTTCAGTAGTAGGTAAATTAAATAAAATGTCAGTAGTATGTATATTTATACTTCTTTTTAATAATTTTTTTTTCAAAATTTAAAACCCGATTTCATTTTCGTTTTGTTAAAGTGTTACACATTTAAAAATTTGATTTTTAAAAATATGAAAATATCTAACAAATTTATGCTCAAAATAGAATGAAATTAGAGGTATAAGACAAAGTAAATATGTTTAATTTGAATAAAACTTCCACAAACTCTAAAAAGTAATTTCGTTTCATCTCATAATATAAACTGAAGCTTAGAGGTTTCAATTGCTTTTGACTATAATTGACACTTCAATTGAATAATCGTTTAATTAATCAAGAAAATGAAAAATCTGTTGCTATAAAAATAACAATATAAAAAATTGCACTCTTGCATGAATAAAAGACAATACATTCTGGTATATGAAAGTAAATTCATATTAGCTCTCTTTAACTATTGGATTAATAAACAGCTATGTATAATATGTATAAGAAATTTTCTAAAATATTAAATGGCCATCATATAAAGGTCATAAAATGCATAATAAATTTGTATATTTTAATGACTTTATTAGTTGTTGTAAACAAAGAATTATTTTAAACTCAATAAAATGTTTAATTGATGTATTGATTGGTCTCTAAAAGACAGTTGAAATCCAAAACGATTCATATTGGAATAGCTGCAGTGAATATGTTAGAAAAATTTTAATTTCTTAAAAATTAATTATTTTAATCTATGCTATAAGGAATCGGTACTAGAATAAGAAATTTCGGATTGTACGCTATTATTTATAAATTTTGCAGAAAATTTCCATTTCCATAATCTGGCAATCAATGGGTCCGGTGTAATGGATGCATAATGAAACACTTCAATAAGCCCAATAACAAATAACGACGTTTGTTCATTCAAAAGGACAAAGAGACAGAAAAACAAAACTCCGTCGAAGCTTACACAATAAGAGCAGTCACAGTAAACAGCGGCATACAAATAACAAATCGACAGCATACGATCATAACAGAACCGCAGAAGAGAGATTTTGTACGACTATTCATGCCTCTTTAATGTCTGCTATTCTCTACTTTTTGCTTCCTTGAGCTGAATCCAATTGCTGATTCCCTCCGGACTCAAGTTGGACTACCTATCGACTGTATTGTACAACTACATTGACTCATAGTATATCTCTACAGTGTAGATGAGTCATGTGCTGAGAATCGTGCTTACACTTAGCATATGGCTTATCGACTAATTCAATATGGTCTGACGGTTCAGCAAGACAACTCGTCGACTAATTAATACTGATTGGCTATTCAGCACTCTACTTGTAGACAAACTCAGTACTGATTGGCTGCTCAGTATTCAACTTGTTGACTAACTCAATACTAGTTGACTGATTACAACTTTATCTCCCGGTTTTTTAATAATTTTCTTGACAGGGAATAAGAGGTTCTAGAAAGCTTATTATAATTCGCGTCTTAAAAAACCTATTGCCACAATTTCTGTGAATTCTAGAATATTTAATTTTGTCGCCAAATTCATCGCCAAGGCTGAGAGACACTGATTTGGCATCCGTTCTACATCCATCAGACCTATCTGTAAACCTTTCCCCCTCACCATAGAACTAACTACGCTGGGAAGCAGCATTAGAGATTCGTAATGATGCTGCGTGACACGATCAAATCTTTATCATATTCCTTCATTTGATTGTTTTTCATGATTTTTCATCCTTACATGCTTTTTCATCTTCTCTAGGATTTGATATTGTAGCAAATAAAAATTGTACATAAACTACTGGCTTGAAAACATTACTCGTGGCGTCATCTGCAAGTGATGCCACAAGTAACAAGGAAAAACAGATTTATCTAAGCACAGTCAACCCAAAGCAGTCATTGATTTCTAAGCAATTGTTGCCGTGAAGGTAAAAAGAAATAAAAAAAGTACCTCTTTTTAAATACTTCAAACGTAAAAACATAACAAAGAAAATAAAGAAGAATTCAAAATAAAATTGCAATCAATTATAAATGCTCTAACTAGTATAAATAATGTATTTTTACTTTATTAACGCTTTCTTCTTGTACAAAGACAACTATAAATATTTTTATTACCTTCACATTGTGTGGAAGCTATTTGTTTGGTTAAAAGATAAACGTATTTTTTCAAGCAGGTAAAGACAAAAGCTTGCCACGACTTTCGCAGAAGAATTGTTAAAGCAATAAAAGAGAAAATGACTCTTTACGTATTCTTCGACAATGGTTATAGCGTCGTTATTCGAGGAAGCTTAATGCCATTGGTTTGGTATGCGATTACAGAAAGCCTGATGGATGCTGAAGGCATTTGAATACCTGTAAATGTAACGATCGTTATGCGATGGAAAAAGCAGTAACATTTATATGATGATAAAAGTGAAGAGTGAATTATTAAATCATAATGTAGAAGATACTTTTCATGATAGTGTTATAAGAATACAAATATTATTACTTTCTTGCTGAATCGTTTGAGATATTTCGATGAAAATGGTGGTTAGTGTCAATTAAACTAAACAGTGATATCACTTCTTTCTGTGTTTTTGGAAGCCATTAGGAGGAAATGACGTATTTTATCTTTGCAATAAAGAATTTTCAGTTTATTTTGAGATGATATAAACAGTTTGTGTAGCAATTGGTTCCGCTTGGTAGTTGCTATACACATGACTTATTTTAAATATTAAATTATATGTGTGATATATAAGAGCAATTTATGATGTTTATTTTAAACATGATAAACGTTTTAAGTAACTATGTAGTACCTGAAAATGGTATTTAGAAAATTTAAGTGATATAATTTTTAGATTATCGTTAAAGCTGCATTAAAATTCAAAATTTTTATTGACATTTTTGTAAAGTATTTACTTGCGTTTAAAATGGTTGATATTAATATGTTTCCTTGTATACATTTTCTTGTTTTATATTCACTTTGAAATTCAGAATTTGTCCGAGATCTATTTGAAATTTTAGTGAATTTTATAATATTTCTTATCCTGCTATGCATTGAATTATTCCTAATAATAAAGTTAGATATGCAGTTGTGTTCTCAATATTAGCCTTCGTACAAAAATAATCACACGGGTATTTGCAATGTTTGGAAACATATGAAAAAACAAGGCTTTGAAAATTAAAACTTTCTGAGATGTATTAAATCCGCAAAAAAAGTATTTTCAGCAAATTATTTTTTTATTTAGTGATTAAACTTAAACGTCTAAATAATATTAACTGAAAAAAATATATATTTATAAATATATCAACCCAATTTTTTTCATAAGTTTAAAAACTCATTGCTTGAATATTTATATCATTTGCAATAACTAGTCCAATCATAGCTTATATTGATGTTATATATATTGATAAATTTTAAATAAAGTAATAAGGAATGTTACCAGTAGTAAATAATGTTACCAGTTTAAATAAAATAATAAAGTTATGAGTTAGTGTTATATGTTTCAGAATAATGCTAGAAAGAGGTAATAGATATATATATATGATGATATGACAAATCTAAAGGGAAAATGTACCTCTGAATGTGCGTCATTTAACCTAATTTAACTTTAGACGCAATAACTTAATCGTTTATATTTATAAGTCAAAAAATGTTTCTAAGTTATGAGATGTATGTATATATGCTTTTGTAATAATCTTACATGCAAACGACTAACCCATTAACCGCTGGTGTTGCGTTGACGCAACGGTCAATATAAATAAATATTAAAAAAATAACGATTAAACAAATTTTTGAATAAGTTACAGTTTTATGTTAAAGAATAGCACTGCTAACAAAACAGTGAAAAATTGACTTAAATAAATTATTTTACACCTAATAATCAATGTTTTACTTTAAGCGTTTTTTTTTTTTGTTCAAATTTCTAAACTCATTTTTTTCTTTAAAAAAAATTAAAAATTAAAAACAAATTGGGGTTTGGCTGTGAAATACATTAGCCAAGGTCACTTTTTGTCAGCACATTCCACAAAGCAGGTGTTTTAGTGGGGGAGGAGGGGAAAGTAAAAACAGGTGTTGCGTTCGCGCAACGTCAGCGAAAAGGGGGTAGACTGTTATCCTTCTTGAAAGATTTCATTTCTGTTCTGTGCGTCTTATTTGTAGCAACTTTTTTATCCTCTGTGGTTTAAAATGCGTAGAACAAGATATCTTACGTTAGAAGAAGCTATGGAAAATATTTTTGAACAAAATTCCTATGGCGAAGATGCGGATGAGATCGATATCGTTGTCGTACCTCCAGAAACAGCAGATGCTAGTGATGACGAAGGAGTAATGAAAATATTTTAAATAACGATAATGAAGTTTTATCTAGAGATACTGCAGGGGAAGTCGAAGTTCATGTAAAGAAGAAGTCAGATCCTCCCAAAAGTTTTGCTTAAAAAAAACACGAAAAAAGGAAGAATTATGATGGACAAGAAAGGAGCCAAGTGATAGGCCTCAACCAAAGAATGAAGAAAAAGCTTCAATTGATCGTATCAAACAAATCATAGAAGATAAAACTAGTGCAGATATTTTCAATCTTTTTTTTTTTTTTTTTTAGTATGAAGAAAACAAAAAGATACTTGTTGTTCGGTGGAACGACAACTCTGTTGTGACAATAGAGTCAACGTTTAGAAAAATTGAACCACTAAAAACTATTTCTCGATACTCTAAAAATCAGAAGAAGAAAATATTAGTAGCCCACCCTCACTGCATTGAGCAATATAGTCAGAAAATAGATGGTGTAGATTCGTATGATAATTTTTTTTTCCAATTACAGAATTAGGGTCCGTGGCAAAAGATGGGGGTGGCCGATATTTTCGGATTTCATTGATGTTGCACTAACAAATGCTTGGAGAATATCAAGATTTTCTGAAGAAGGACGTAAAAAGTCACAGTTGGATTTTAGACGAGAGGTCGTGCTTCATCTGTTGCAGGTGCCCTTGGATAGTGAGATAAATAAGAAAAGATTAGCTGCAGAACGTCCGAGCAAATGCAGCCTTACAAAACCAATATTAACAGGACATTTTATTGTTAAGTCTACAGACAGTAGAAGACTACGTTGCAAGTATTGCCACAGCCAAACTATTTATCGCTGCAATGTTTGTGAAGTTGCTTTACACCACAATTGTATGAAGTATATCATACTTGAAATTTATATCACCTTATTCTTACATAATAAGCTTGTCAACTACATTTATTTGTTAGTTTTTAATAAATTAAAATTTTCAAAGAAGTGTTTTGACTATTTTACACCCTTTAATAAGCTCACAAAATATTCTAGTTTTTAAAACGTGAAGCAAATGCGGCGTAGTACTCGGTGATAACGATCAACATTCGTACTTCTTTTCCGCTGACGTTGCGCCAACACAACACCCTATATTTTAAAACTTAAATGCAATTTCCTTATTTTTACATTAAATTACTATCATAAGTGGTCAAAATAATAACTTTTATTGTTTGCATCGAAAACAAATAATGATTTTGAGTTTTGGTGTTTAATGGGTTAATCTAAAAAGCTGACAAATTTTATTAAATAATTTTTCTTTATAAATCAAACGGGTTTATTTATATGTAATATCAGTGTTAATAAACGTATGAAAAGAAAGATAAAATAATTATCACTATTTGAAAAGAAGATTGGATGATCAAATAAAATGAAAAATATTATTTCACATTTTTAATAAAAGTGTTTATTTTTTTTGAAAAAATATGTAGATTGTATTATAGAATGATAGATTTTCATTTATGAATATGTGGCTCTTTTGGAAGATTATTATAATAGAATTACTTCTATCTTCTCTACCTTCTAAGAAACATACTTTGTCAATAGATAAAAAATTATATCTTTTACACCGAATGTTTTCCAGTTTTTAGTGTTATAATAAAATGTTCTGATGTTCCAGTTTTATGGCAAATTATATAATCTATATAATCTCTCTAAACACACTTGAATATTGATTATATGATTTCAGAAAAATTATTTAGATATAGCTTCATATTGTTGATTCCGTTAAATTGTCTGTCATTAAAAGTATGGTCCCTTAACATCATATAAGTATAAAAAACATAAATATCCGGCTACTCTTTCTTTTGAGCTCTGTGATATTGTAACTACTGCTTTATTTGTCTTGTAAACTACACAGATACTAAACAGAGTCTTTCTTCTTTAGCTTTCAACAATTGTAGAAAATCACGAGACTAAATACTTGATGAAACAATGAAAGCTGTTTGAATTTCAGAACATCAATGTAATCTGCTGTTCGAAATTACGAAACATTTATTTAAAAAATTGCTAAAATTAGAAAAAATTAGTACGAGTATGAAATTAACACTATTAAAAACAAAATTATTAAAATTTTAAAACAGTGTAAAATATATTTTTGTGCAGTGATATTTTCAGAAATTATCACGAAAAAATATCAAAATCTGGCTTATTCTTTAATTAATTTAAATATCAGAAAAATTGCTCCAAGTTGTACATTCCTACTTTCCAAAATATTTCTATGCCAAATTTGGTAACTGTTGGAGAAACGGTCTGGACTGTAGAGCGATAGCGCGTGCACACACACACACACACAAATATAGATAGATAGATAGATAGATGTAGATATAGATGTAGATATATATATATAGATATAGATAATATACATGATGATGAAATTATATTTCTTGATTTTTAAATAAAATTTGCAAACAAAAGCTGTGTTCTGTTTAAAACATTCAAAACATCTAACTCTGCGCATCCATGCATCGTCTGTTTGTTCTTTAGTAGTGCTCGAAGGGATTCAGCACACGATTTGTAAACAAGTTCAACAATTGCGCGCTCAAATATTTTCTTTGAGCAAGTAATAAAGCAACAAAAACATTATTTGTTAAAGTTTAGAATTTTCAAAAGAATGTTTACTCTCTTCTTGCTTTAGAAAACTATCCATTTCTGCAAATATTGATTTCTACGTTCATTAGACTACACTACAAAAATTGTTCCAGACATTTATTATTTTATCGGACATTTCCGAAATTAACTAGGCCAAAAATTGGATTTATGACAGACAGCAAATAGCAAACTAGTCATAATATATTGTTTATTTTATGTTTTCTTTCTTACCCGTTTGACTTTAGAAGACATTAATATTTATATTAAAAGGTTTACAAATTATTCATTGAATAAAAGAGCAATACAAGTTACACTCTCATTTTTAGGAATCGACAAGGCAAAAACTCCTCTAAATTGTGCTGTACCAAGTTTCCTTATATGATTAAAAAGTATTTTAAGTTAAAGTGAGAGTAGATAAACAATATCTGTCGAAATTTAAATTTAACTATCTGAAGAGAAAATTTTGAGAGTAGAACTAGTCTGCTTGTCATCCATTCAAATATTTAAAGACTGTAAATTTATTTGCTTTTTTTATTGTTTTGTGATTTCGTGACATATTCATCAAATAAACTGAACCCAGAAACATTGTATTTATGAAATCAGTAATTTGTAGGTGAGTCAAAATTCCTAATTTACGTTTTTCAATTTTTGATTTTATGTTAATATGTTTTAAATGATAATTTTCAAAGATTAATTTAGTTTTTAAGGTTTGTTAAATGATAATTTTTTATCTGTAATTTGCTATAAGCATGTTACTATAAAATCGCTCAAAATGCGCTTTGATGCAGAGTGAAAGATCTACAGCTACTGAATTTGACAAGTTGTTACTTTTGGGTAATAGGCATTCAAAACAAAAGAATATTTTAAAATTTTAATTAGTTTTTAAGTAAATATCATTTAACATATCGATCTTTTTTCACAAAATTTATTTACACATATTTTATTTACAAAAATTAATTTTACACAACAATAAAATTAAAAAGAATGTCTTTAATAATATAAATTAACTTTTGCTCAACATTTTCTTTAAATTAAAAAAAAATTCTAAAAATATATTTAAATACAGCTTACAACTGTGCTTTTCACTATTTCTACTTAAGCATTATTAAGTATAAATTTAGAATATATCTTGAGTATACTCAAAAGTTGAGCTTTATTTATTTGCATAATATTATGATTAGAAAAAAAAATTAAACAAAATACTAAATCAAGCTTACTAAATACTACAAATACTAAATACAAAATACTACAGTAAACAAAATACTAAATACTACAGTAGCTTCATGCTACGACGTTTCAAACTAGAAGTTTGAATCGCCTTTGAATTTTTTTTTAATCTTTATAAAATATCAAGACTTATAAAGAACTAATACTCGTTTTTTAAGAAAGCAAATACATATCTGAGTAATTTTTTTATAATAAATCACAGTAATAAAGAATTTTTGTATAATTTGCAGTTTCCTTTTAGAATTAAAGCTCGTCTCTGAAAATAAGTAAGAACTTTTGTGATACCAGAGATTTTTTGACGTATTTTCTGAAACGAAGCATTCAGTCCTCCTTTCATTAAAGAATTATCTATATAGCGAATAAAAATGTTTATTCTATCAAACAAAACCACCATCCTATGTTTAGTAATTTAATGCTTATTCTGGGGTATTTAAAAAGGATTTTGAAGCTTTGTTCACATTTTTGAAAAAAATTGTCTTTGATGTTTATTCCATTCATTAACTGATATACGGATAAAAATGCATTCATGCTGCATTGCAAAGTAAATATTATTATTTATATAATTCAATGATTGCATTTAATCATGAATTTATAACTTTTTGTTAATCTTAAATTACTTTCAAGATATGGTATGCAGAGCTTCTATTTACAATTATTAGACATATACATATCTGAAGTAGGAACTTTGAATCTATCAGTATTCTTTTTAGAAAATAATTTATTTAGTACATTTTACTCTTTTAAATATAAATTTGCGAACATTACTCAGTACATTTAACTGTTTTAAAAGAAAAAAAATTGCGAACTTTACTCAGTACATTCTATTGTTTTAAAACTAAATTTGCGAGCATTAAGAAACATTTACTTGCTCTGTGTAATTAAATTTAGAAAAATTAAGGTCTCACGTGAATTATATTTTAGGGGATATTTTATTATTCGTCTAGTAGGTAAGTAATGTAGGTGGTTAGATAATTTTAATCATGGTCAGATGACAATTAAATCTCTAATAATATTAGATTCAAAACAAATTCTTTTATAAAAATCAATTACTTCAATGAACTGTATTGAGTAAGACAAAATCAGAGAGAACTACAGTGAGAAATATATCTGTGTAACTAAACTGAAGAAGTCAAAAAATGCATTAACCCATAACATTCCTTTTTAGGTTCGAAAAATGTGCTTCAATTTTAAATATAAAAAAAATCAGCTTTAAAACTGTACTAATATATTCATATGATTTTATTTCAATTTATTATGAACAGAAGGCAACCCATAAATAATATAAAGTGTGTTCTAAAATGATTTTTTATATGTTCTTTAATAATCATTCTGTTTGCGAAGTCAAGAAATAAAAAGTGTGTTTTTAAAATCATGAATAATTTTATATGTTTTGAAATATGTGCTGCTATGAGCAAATTTTAAAGTAAATTTTACTTAAGTGTGTTTGTGCTATATCTGAAAGCAATTAGCGATACACTGAATTTGAAACAATAATGGAAACATGAATTTAAAATTTTTATTTCCTAACAATATATTTAGAATTTATCATTAATTAATTTATTCATTCACTGTTGAATTTAAGAAATATCAGAGAGTATATAGGTTACAGGAAACAAGTAAGTAAATTGATACAGGAAAGCCAATTAAAATAATTTTACTGTAATTTTGATGTTTTTAAATCTTATTCTTTGTAGTTTTACTAAATTATTATAGAGGCCAAACGTATAACCCCTAAATTATATTAATCATTCCTATATTACATTTTTATTATTTAAATTGTTGGAAATATTATCTTAAAGAAATAGATGCATTTACTATTTCTTTCGTCAAAATATTTATTTAAAAAATTAAGATGTTTGAAATCCAATTTGTATATAGAGGTATAGAAATTTAAAAATGGGAAAAAAAAACTTTAACCCATTACTACTCCCCTTTTTTAACGCATCCCATTTCTCTACATTCAAAATCAAATCACTAATATGTAATATATAATTAGTAAATTAAACTTTTCATAGGGAAATTAAAAAAATATATATAGATAAATAGAGAAAATTAGTTATTCATCATCTAATTTTGAATTGCATCTATTTATTTTTTCAAAATTCAAAATAGTTATCAAATTATTTAATTTTCTTATTAGGCTGTTATAGATCCTAGAATTTTCTGAAATTTTATAGATGCTTGCAATTCCAGAGATTTTGTCAGTTAATTTCATATTTAAAATTTTCAGAGACTATTTGCTTTGTTGCGTTATCAATAATAAAAGATGTTATTGACATTGAGATGCAGAAAATAAATGATAATACAATAACCCTGACTCTTTAACCATCATCTATTCTGGTTAATCTTAATATAGTTTGAGTGAATCTGGCAAGAAAATCCTGATTTTAAAATAATATTTATATAAACAGAACAGATTCCTCTCAGAAGCAAATATCTAGGTCAATATAAGATGCTATTTATAATTAAATTACTCAGTGTATATACGATGGTATGACAACATGACCTCAATGTGGCATTACAGTAGAACTATAGTAATTGGATCATGAGGCATGACTATTGAACCATGATCAAAATTGCCACTACCTGAATGAGAATTTTATCTCATATCTCTTATCGTATGTATACATTTTAATGATATTTGTATATTGAAAAATTATTTATAATTATATGATTTAGCCAGTCTTTTTCATTTTTTTTTCTAATTTCATATAACAAAATTAATCCTCTTGTCAAAAAACCCCCCTTCATATATCTTGCATATTCAATCTGTGTAAAATTTATCTCTAATTTCCTGGAAATAGAAATTTATTATTTAAGTGAGAATCCAGAATTTTATAAATTTATACATTGTTACAAATTTTAATAATTCGAATGAAATATTTATGCTAAAAAAGTTTTAAATTAATACAAAAAATGGAATTTTTCCTAGATGATATTTATCCTATACAGTTTTAATTGATATAAGAAATAGAGTTTTTCTCTTGAAGGTAAAGTATATGTATGTAGAATGACAGTCCAACACGCAATCATCCCTTTGAATGGTTGGAATCATCCCTTTTCCCAAAGTTGATTCTGGTCTACATTTTATATACTTAACATGTGTGCTAAATTTCATCTATCGAGCATTTTACGTTTTGTAGTCATACATTTCCGTTGCATTCAGACAACAAAGCAGACAAAATTGTTCTGAATCGATTTCATTCGGAATTCGATAGAAATGC
The DNA here is from genome assembly GCA_026543865.1 of Argiope aurantia. Classification (NCBI taxonomy): domain Eukaryota; kingdom Metazoa; phylum Arthropoda; class Arachnida; order Araneae; family Araneidae; genus Argiope; species Argiope aurantia. The sequence goes on from JAPMOR010006978.1 coordinate 22,946, forward strand.
TCAACTTTAATACAGCTGAAAATAATTTTGAGATATCGTATTCACAGACATATGATTCAGTATGATCTATAGATTGTGAAGATTAAAAAAAAATATCGAGTTCAAATTTTTTGGAGATTAAAGCCCTTCCTTTTTATATATGAAAAATAAATATGGAGCGAATATTTTCTGTAGTTGACAAATAAATATTTACAAGAACAGCACGTGAATTCAAGTTACATCAGTCCAAAATATTTCGAACCACACCAGGTGATGCATTTTTAATAAATAAAACTTTAGGCACTCAGTCGCCATAAGTATAAAGATAAGGATAAGAGCGCCACTTCCAATTTATTCAGGAGTAACTCATATGGACGTGCAGATTATATCAGGGCTAGAAGGAATGATAAATAAAGCACAGGAATCGGATTTACCCAAAATCGTCAGGCAGTCCGTTGGATCGAAAGGTTGTCTTGTAAAATGCCAAAAACATCATCTCCATTTTCTAACACACTGAAAAGTAATTTATTTTGACGTGGACTGTTTATTTTACCTGGCGATAAAATTTGCCCAATTCCGATGCAGTGACTGAGTCAGTAGCTCCATCTAAAAAGTATTGTGAAGATTAAGATTAAATTAATCGATACCAAGAACAAAAAAATTCAATTAAAACAAAACAAAAATAGTGAATTTGGAAAATTTTTCTTTATTAAATTGGAAACTTTGAAGTGGAATACAAATGCAGTAAAAATTTATGTTTCTGTGGATTTATTGTTCGTTATTTTATTTTGAATTCTGATGTGAAATGCATAATATTAAATGATATAATAATGATAAATGGAAAGGTAGCAAAATATTAATAGTTACATGTTTACAGAAAAATAAATAAATTTGGCGAAAACAATTCTTCAATTAATATGTCTGTTGAATTTACAACTATCTAAAATCGCGTATTGCATTAATTGTATTAAATTCTTTATCTACATTTAATCAATTGAATTTAACAATTTGACTATTAATTCAATCGGTGAAATATATTTATTTCAGGATTAGAATTAGGTTTTTTATTTTTAAAAGTCTCACAAAAATGAATCGAATAAATTATAAAATAATATTTTTTCCTGTGAATAATTATAATGTTATAACAAAAAATGTAAAATGCCAAAAATGTCATCGCCGTTTTCTTACACACTGAAAAAAGTCCACTGACGTGGATTGTTTATTTTGTCTGCCGATTGGTATTGCCTGATTCAGATGCAGTGACTGAATCAGAAGCTCTATCTAACAAATGTTGTGAAGATTAAGATTAAATTAATCGATCCCACAAGCAAAAGGAAATTAAATAAAAAAAATAGTGAATTAGAAAAATCTATTTTAAATATAAAATTGGAAGCTTTGTTGTGGAATACAAAATCAGTATAAATTTATATTTATGTGGATTTATTGTTCGTTACCTTATTTCGAAATCGAATGTGAAATACAGAATATTAAAAGGTTATAATTATGGTTAATGTAAAGTTATCAAAATATAAATAGTTGCATATTATCAAAAAATTAAAAAAAAATATGCTTAGGCATAAACATGTTCTATTGAAGAGGTTGTTTAATCCATAAATATTATTTATCATAAGCTGACGCTATGTAACGGTTTGGAAGCAATCACTCTACATTTATTATCAAAAATATAACTTTATTTTACAACCAACAACATTGCGCTTAGTCGCTGAGACCCTACTCTACATACATTATTCACGCTCTCTATGAGGCAGAAATGCCAAGTTATGCTGCGCCTTAATGCGATTGGATGATTAACGAAGATGAAACACACGTCACACTATGGCGCGCTCTCACCGAGAGAATTAGAGCGAGAATCGCTGCACTATAAAAATCTTCAAATAATGCCTTGGTTGAATTTACACCTCTCTAAAATCGCGTAATGCATTAATTATGTTAAATCTTTTATCCACATTTAATCAGTTACATTTAACAAATTGTCTATTAATTCATTTGGTAAAATGTATTTACTAAGGAATAAAATTGAGTCTTTTAATTAATACAGCTTCAGAAATAACAAAATCGATGGAATAAATTATAAAATAATGTTATTTTCCTGTCAATAAGTATATTTTTATAATAGAAAAACTCCTCTCTAGCTGAATTCGGAAAAAAAGTATTTGATTTTCAAAATTTTGTTTTAGGAAGAAATTGTTTTATATAGGAATACTTAAAAATATATAATTCAATAATTTTAACCAAATTTAGATAAGGATTTTTAGACTAAATTTTGTAACACATTTTACACTGTGCGATATTCATAAATTATGATATGACGTAGTAAAAAAAGTACTTTGCACACTACATTAAAAATATTAAATATTGCATATAACTGTTTTAGCACAATTCTATGCATACAGCAAAAATTATAGAACTAGAAATACGTATGTTTCCAGATCTCTGCCTCACATGCAGAATACTATCATAATCATAATATACATTCTTTACTGAAAATTATGCAAATATTTTATAATGATGAACTATTAAATGGAAGATTCCTGAATGAAAAATAATTTTAAAAAAAACAGGCTACTTAGTAATTTTTTTTCCTTTTCCGAGTAGTTCTGAATTATGGAAAGCATTTCCAAGCCATTGCTTTTTTATTGCTGCCATCGGTATTTTTCAGCGAAACATAGAGGAAGAAGAGGCAAAATTTCTAATCCGACAAAAGCGATAGAGTAAAGTCTGAATAAAGAATACAAAAAAAAAACTGAGAATAAATAAATAAATAAAGGAAACTAGATTTCACGAAACGAAATACAATGAAACGAAAATAGAAAAAAAAGTACATGTAAAATTCCAAAACAAAATAAACAAATTTATCATATCCTTAAAGTTTTACGAAGTTCGAAATAAAAAGAGTCTATTCTCCTAGTAAGAAAAAAGTTTTCTTGTCTTTCAATGTTAGAGAAGACTTTTGTTGAAATAAAAGGAAAAACTCTCAAGGGACGCGATGTCTTTTACTTTACCACAAGGAATCATCGTAATCGTATTTAAATTAAGAGATGTCCTTGCAGGAAAGAGGGTGAGTGAATCTGCATTTGTAATGAGACACAAGCAGAACGATCGTCTAACTTTCATTTCAAATCGCATGTGTCGTAAATTAAACATCGAATTAATCTTTTCTTCAACAGCATTTCTTGGTCCTGAGTAACAATCCACTTTAATAAAAATAAAGAATATCCTATTTATAGAGGATTTTACAAAAAATTACATTCTGTTCAAACGAAACAAGGCGTAAATGTAAATTTTTAAGGATATTCAATTCATTATTGAACTTGGTTTTTACACATTATATTCCCTGCATCCTCGTAAAATATGTATTATGCTTGGAGTTTATTAAAGAAAATATATTTCTATTAATAATAAAGATAACTGTATCTGCGCTTTTTTGGCCAGATCGTCTGAACTACAATTATCAAATTCAAAACATATATATCTTGGAGGGTGCAATTGTTCATTTGGGCGCGATTTTTAAAACATTTTAATTAGAATTTTAATTAATTAAAATTATGCAGAATTTTGACCTTTTCTCACTATAATTTCGTAAAATATTACCAAAGAATAATTTAACAACAGGCCATTTTTAAATGGGTTTTCAATGATACCAATTTAATAATAGCGCATAAATTTTTGCGGAATTTTATTAATTTTTAAAATTATTTTGTTAGTTTATTTCTAACCTTTTATTACATTGTTTCTTATAATATTGCGAAAATTTTAAGTATTCCATTCATTTAAACTTATTCAAATCATTTTCATTGTTTCATACATTAAGAGCATCATTTTATCCATTTCTGACAGGTAATTCAAAAGGATTGCTTTAATACTTCTATAGTTTATGAAAAGGATAAATAAGTGAAGTTCCAATATTACGAAATTTATAAGATATATAAAGAGCACATATGCATTTATTAGTGCCATAATGGCATGGGATTGGCCTTCATTAGAAAGGTTCATGTGCACAATAAGCACAGAATTTAAGTAAGACAACAAATATAACCAATATTTCCGGTAAACTAGCTGGTCGTCAAAGGCAACTAGCCAAAAATAAAATTGAATTAATTGAAGAAAAGTTCGAAACAGTTTTGAATGCCTTTTCTTTCCAATTAAATTTAGCATGGATTAGTTGTATTTGAGTCACATTTTATGAAGGCTGAATTAAGATGAACCGCAATTCTAAAGAGGAGTGGCAAAATTAAAAATGGAGTGGCTCGATTTTTAAAGTGGAGTTGCAACAAGAACTAAGCCTTAAATGATAGCTGCACACTCTGATGTTCTGCCATCTATTAGTGAGCATTTGTTCCCAGTTGATTTGAAGAGTTCTTGACATTTATGTGCGATGGTTCATTAGTGGTATCGAGTTTCAAAAATCGAACTTTTATGTCCCGCATTTAAAATCTCACCATCAGGAGACATCCTAGATCTTCTAGTTTCAAATCAGCTACTTGCTATTAAATAAGCCATTTTATCATTATACCAATTATTTATGGAGTAATGGATTTTACAATTTTAATTTTCATTTAAATCTTACCATTATATCTAATTAAGATATATCTTCTTTTAGCCCAAATTTAACTTTCACGTGCCGCTATTATCATATGTTTAAAAAATTGACATTGGCATCATTTTATACTAAACAGATTATTTCAAATTAACACAAAAGGCAAAAGGGGAATAAGTAATAAAGATTTTAATCTGATCCTTTTTTTAACTGGAAAAATTTCTAATTTTTGATAAAAAGCATTTGTTTTCAAAATTAATAATTTACACATTTTTATGCATAAATAGTACCAATATATAATGTAATGTTATTTTATGTAAAAATATAACTTGTAGGCATAAGAAATATATTGGAATATTTGGCTATAAGTGCTTTCAGTAGCTTTATATTTTTCAATTTCTTACTATCTCCATTTCTTCTCCATGAAATATTAGAAATTGCAACTTTGTCATAAAGTTGCTGATTTAACCGAATCAGAGTAATTTATAAAGAGATATATCTGCACCTATTTATATCTATCTATCAATGTATAATTTTACTTTTTTACATCTATTAATAAATTAATTATCCATTTAAAATGCAAAATATTTTAAAATGCAAAATATTTTTAAAAAGAAATATTTTATGCAATATTTCTTATTGGTATATGGAATTATGGGATAATATGAATTATATAATAATTTAGTTGAATAAATTAATTGTATAAATTAAATAATGACTTTGAGAATACTTTTGCAATATGAAATAAATATAGTACATATTTAAAAAGCAGCCAAGTTTTAATTTAATAATGTTTGCCAAAATAAATGAATAATTGTTAAGAACATCTTTCATTGAATCTCTATTCCTTTAAAATACTCTTCTATCAAAATATATGTCATGGCAGAAAGGAGTTTTGAAAATCCAGGATGAATTCATTTTTTTCCAAGTGGATTTATCAATCAAAGGAATCTCATTTCATTGAACTGAAGGTTACGATTGACATTTTTCATGTTTTGCTTATCAGTCAAAAGACTAGGTATATCTTTTATTGAAATATGAAACGTCTTTATTTTATCTGACAAAACTGTGTGAAATGAGTTTTTTTTAATTTCTTATTTATTCAATTATTTAATTATATAAATTTCTTATTCATTCATATCTTTTATGATTTATGAATCAAAATAATGATTTCTATCGTATGCAGTTGTCCCATTTTCATGGAAACCCTTCAGTTTCCAAATTGAACATGGATGATTTCATGCTTCATTTGAAATGTTTATAACTTTATTATTCATATAAAAGACAAAATGAGGGGGAACTTAATTACTCATGTAAACGGGAAAATGAGGTAGCATTCGATAAAACAAAATAAATGTAAAATCTCAATAGAAACTCTACATATGTAATTGTAATGAAAGTGGTTGACTAACGAGCTGAATCTCTCATTTATAAGATCGGTTCCAGTTTGGGCAACATTTTAAAAATAAAATACTTCTTAAGATTGTGATAAAAAATAAACTAAAACTTTTGTTTTAGCGATTTACAGATTACATTTTTTTGTCATGTTTTCTTCAACACCTGACAGAATTTTTAAACGCCAATATCATTTTTCGATACTTGAAAAACTTTTTCTCTATTAGAAAAATAAAGTAATAACATTAATATTACTTTAATAAGAATGATAATTTATTTTTAAAAAACTGTAAACAACTCATCTAAAGTTTTGCAATGAAAATAAATATTTATTTTGAAAAGATTATTTAAAGCAAAACTAGGTTGCACATCATTTGCATGTGTCAGAAACATAAAATTCTCATGTGTAAGCAGTAAATACTTTTTGTAACAATGAACTGAAATGATACTTAAGACATAAATATTAAATTAAATACAAAGGCTTACATATAAATATGCAATAAATAATATTTGTAACTTTCAGGAAGATCATTAATTATACAAGCAGCGACGAATCTATTGAAAGAAATGATAGAAAAGGCGCAAAAGATTAATTTTCATTACTTTTCTGAAATAACATGTTTTTGAGTTTCGAAGTTTAGCAATTCATTATTCAAGAGTTTCAAATAAGCTTAAAAATTCAAACGGTGAACTGTTGTAAAAAAAATAAGTTGAACAAATTACCGTTTTTAACTGAGAAAAAATCCCATTGACTTGTTATTTTCGAATTTTTTTAGATAAAAGATTCTCTAATAATTTGTATAGTGTTTTATTTGTTTTAAAATTAAATTATATTTAAATACCGCTTTTATTTTTTTAAATTTTGCAGCTGTAAATTAAAATGCCTTATGAAATTTCTTACCTACATTTAATGAATATTAGCAAGTAATTCCTAATATATAACTTTATTATATCAAAAATGTGCTTTAATTGTTACAAATCCCCGTGAATTCAAATTACATCCTGAGTTTTAAAAGTTATTTCTTAATGGAAATATCATGAATATATAGGTAGATTTAAATTATAGAAATTTCATTTTAATCAGTTTTTGAGCGATTAAATGATTTTTGCTTTTTTTATAATCGATCATTTGAAAATTTAGGTTAGAAAAAAATATTTTAAAAAAACCCAATAAATAAATAAATAAAAGAATGAGATGATTATCATTATAGTATTTTCTAATAATCCATTAAGAGTTTTCTCTTCAATAAAATAAAAAGAAAAAATAAATATATAATTTCTTAAATTTCTTATTTTTTCAGAATCCTAGAAAAATATTTAAATAATTTATTAATAATGCCTTTTTAAACTTTGGGTAATCGAAATGGAAAACTCATTAAATATGGATTTTGAACAATCGAGCTAAAAGATCTTAGCTTAAACGTAATATGAAAATTAAGAATAACAAAAATAAATTCATTGTAACATAGTTTTAGCATCGAATAAATGCGGTATCGGAAATGATTCATCGTGGTACATTAGGACTTTTTGAACTAAATTTATGTAAAAATCTTATCATTCGCAATTAAAAAGGAATGATTTACTAGAAGAATTAATAAAAGTTGGTTTTTCAAATTTTCACATTAAAACACTTTTATAAGAGGGTTTTTTTCAAGTCCCGATGGGCTATATAAAAGGGGGGGGGGGAGTACAGAATAAAATGAATTTATCACCAAATATACAAACATGATTATTTTTTCATAGTTGCTGAGAAGAATGCAAGCATTAGTCATGTCATATACGAGATTTTCGATCTCCTTTTCGACGAACATTGCTGCAAATAATGTGATAGTAGCATAAAAATTCGCTCACTTGAAGCTCATCATTAGTTCAGAAGTGTATTTCTTAGCTAGTTCTCCAAATCAAAGAAGGGATGAAACTCACTTGACTCTAAGATTCGTTCTCCATGAAAAGGGAAAAAGGCGAATAGATTATTACATGAATCCTTCTGAAGAAACTATCTTCCCAGTTAAAAAAAAAAAAGAATTCAAATATTAATTTTGAAATTAAGTTGATTGCATCATTTTTCTTAAATAAAGCAATAAGTCTAGAACATTAATAAATATATTTATGTTTTTGGTGTATTATTGTATAACTGTTTAAACTAAATTGTACTAAACATATTGAATGTATAAATGTATTAACTAAACTGTTCTAGACCTATTGATGTGTAATTGTGTAAATTAAACTGTTCTGGACATATTGAATAAATAACTATATAAACTATTAGCAGAAAATGCTCAACAGTTTTATTACTATACCTCCAGGATATTGACTAGCATTCAGAGCACTGGACATTATGAAGATATAAAAATATATTTTTCTAATAAGTATAGTTTCTGTATCTCATTGTATTATTTTTAAAACATCTAGTTACGTATCTATATTCAAAATAAAAACCAATCACAAAATTATATTTATTATTTACCAAATATAATTATTTCACTTTCATTTGAATAAAGAAAGTTATTTCATTTGAAATAAAGGCACATAGAGAAACCAATTTCTACTCTTCTATTTATTTTTAAACATAAATTTTATTTGTAGGCAATACCAAAAGTTGCCGAGCCACTTTTAATAATATAGAATCTCACAAATGTCTTCATACGAATGCTACTTAGCTAAGTTAATTTCGAAATTCCATTTCAATAAGAAATATTTTTTTTAAGTTTATCAATACAAATTCATTTCAAGCATGCATTTATTTTTAGTCTTTAATTTGATATATAATTATAACAATTTCAAGAAATTTGTCTACAGAATAATATTAGAAATATTTTATTGATTTCATTCTCAAAAGGACACCATAGAAAAATTGCGAATAAAATATAATAAGCTATAATGAAATCAATATTCATAAGTAGCGATATGTTCGAAAAATATATTATATGATATCCGCCTGTATGAACTAATGAATTTTTTGTTGTCATTTACACATTTTAAAGGAAAAATTTATTAAAAGACTCAGTAATGGGCTACCGTTATGCACATGTGATCTTTAATTGTTTTCAGTCTTCAGATTTCACAGTTTGAAATTGATATTTACTTTTCAATAATTTTGCAAAATATTTGCATGTATGTGAGTATTTATTAAAACTTGAGTTTTAAGAAAATTATACAAAATTCACAATTCCTCGAATTTGTATTCAATGAACTTGAAAATAGTATTCGAAAGTAAATCTGACAGGCATACAAAGCTCACGATAACAAAAATTCCAATTTTATATTTATAAATAAAAACATTTTTTTAACATAGAATAAATAGATTGTTTTGATCTTTCATAAAAACTGTTGTATAATTGTTTAATTTTAAAAAAAATTAGAATACTTGTGAAAAAGGTAGAGGTTAAATTTTGTAAATTAAATTCCGGTTTGTATTGTATAGCTGTATGTACTATCTATGCTCAATGAACGTATTTAAATACATACATTTATATAAGATAAACTGTGGCAAGATGACGATGTTAAAAATTGAAAACTTTAACGTTTCAACGTTTATTTCGTGACTTTAGTTTGAGAGATAAACTTCATACTTTCTTTGCATATATTATTGAGATAGTCGTTTCTTGTGACATATTTAATTCAATAAAATTTTATTTTAAAATAATCAGTATTATTTTGATATTTTGATTTCATAATGAAAAAAATTTCTTCTTTCCCCATTATTAATGCAAGATAAATTTAGCCTCGATGAAAGATGATTTTATAAAAGTTAATTATTTTCTTCTTATTAGAAGACATAATAGTACATTAATTAATTAATTTATTCTAAGTAGGCTTTCTGGAATAGTCTAACAAAACGTTTTTGCAAAGTCATAAAACATACTGGAATTATTGTTGTACTATGAATTTTCCTATTCTATAAATGTCCGATGAGTGGAACAAATGGCTTGTATCTGAAAATTGCATAACAACGCCAATAAAACGTTAAGATATTTTCAAAATTTTTCATCGCTTTTAGTTAACAGAAAACCATCACAATTTCTTTTATTGCATTGCATTAAAAAACAGTTCCTATGTTAAGGAAATTCATTTTTCTACTTATAATTAAATGGCGTAAACAAAGACGGTATATTTTCTGGCAATTCAACCTCCAATAATTTTAATCATTTCAAGATGAGGGTCTTCAAATGCGTATTTATTTAAAGCTATGGTTTTATTCCTAATTATGTGTTCAGTTTTTTTATAATCAGAGCATGAAGTTCAATTAGGGAATATAGATATGCTTATCACTATTGCTTGCTTTTACTTTCTCATATAGGAAGAATATGGAAAGCAAATATTGAAATCGTCAAAAAATTCTATTTCGAGGTTTTCATGCATCTATACGTTTCAAAACTGTTAAAGTCTAAAAATACAATTCTTGGGATTATGCCTGACTAATTATGAGCAAGACAACTCAAAATTCTGAGTTAGACAGATAAAATTTGACATTTGGATTTTTCACAAAATTTAAAGTATCCTATGATGAAATCTATTTTGAAGAAGTTTAGTTTAAGAGAATAAATGATAATAACTACAAATGAGTGAGGCGGGAAAAATTTGGTACAAAGGTTTTGCATCCAAAATGATAAATCATGATAAATTTACATCTAAATCCGCCAAATTATCGATTGGTTGCTGGTATACGCTTTTAAAACTCAAAAACAAAAAGTATTAAATAAATGATGTTTGGCATGGTATTTTTTGATGTAATTATATGTCTTATTTGGGTTTCAATCAGCCTGAAAAAATTGTGCAAAATACACATTCGATTTTCTGGTACTTGTTTATTAAGCACATCCCAATTATTAAGCTCCAAAAGCTCGATGGTAATATTGCATGATATATTCACAATAAAGATTAATACATCGTAAGAATTGCCACCAGTGCCATAAAATTAAAATCAAGTGCTGCTTTTCTTTATTACAGTATGAAGTCCACAATTCTGATGCATGAGTCTTTAAAAAGAAAAATAATGAACACTCATTATAATCACATGCGAGCCAGAGGTTCATTAGGCAGCACGATGAGAGGACAAATAACGTCTTTACTGGATAATATGGGATAAAACATGAGGAAAATCACTTCTGTTGGTTTAAATATAATTTTTTATGAATTGCCAACTGATTTTTCACAATAGAATCAGTTTGCCACTCTCTAATCTTCTAATCATTTATCTAATTTCTTAATGAACCTAAGTCGGGTACTATCAGTTAAAAATGATATCGATTTTAAAATTCTTATTTTTTGCAAAATCTAAAATCCTATAGTTTTGAAGTAAAGTACTTAGTTTTTTTCCAATTCAATGAAACGTGCCAAAATTCACAGTATCATCCTTTATTATTTGAAAAATCCATTTTTAGGTTTTTATTTCAAGATACATATTTCAATATTCTACTTACAAGTTTAATGATTATTGTTTTAAATTATTTAATGAATATATTTTAAATATTTTAAAAATCTTATTGAAACATCAAATTAAATCACAAAAACTATATGAATTATTTTAAATATTTTAAAAATTGTAAAAGCAATTATATCCATGGGATTCAATGATCAGAATGAAAGATACTGAACATTCCAGTGAGAAAGATTTTAGGAGACAACTTCAGCTAGTTTTAATCGTTATTCTGAACTTGGAAAATATATATCTTCAGTTAATATTTTTAACTCATCATCCTTATTGAGTAGTAGATGGATTGTGTAAATAATTCATCTGTCTTTTTTCCTTTTATTTCAGTTAAGTGGAGAGCATTTGAGTTATGGCATGTGTACCATGCCTACTATCCTACACATGAAAAAAATCCGAAAAATCGGGAAATGTTATCTCAAACTCAGTATCATGGGATAAATATTCTTTCTTAAGCAGTTGTGTTTTCTTTTAGAGTTTTCAATGTACAAAATTCTCAAATAGACATAATTCAATTAAAATAATTTGGGAGCCTCAAAATTGAAAATACCTTTTCATTAAGCATATTTTTTACAAGAAGGAAATCTCAATTACTTAATGGATCCATTCGACTTTCAGACGAAGCTAGATAGCTTTTTGAGCCAATAGCCACATTTTAAGAGCACAAAAGTATGACCCAATTCTATAAAAATTTTAACTGTAATACCCTTTCCAAAGTGGATGCAGACGGGCCCCAGAATTAAAAAAAGATCATGTAGGAGCCTAAACATGTTCCACCCAAAAAGTCCAATAAATCAACATATCTACACGTACTCAAGTCAACGGATCTTGGTATAGTAAAAAAAAAGTGTGTGTGTGTTTTCTCAAATAAAAAAAGTGTACAAACAGTCGTTCAGTGTACAACGACAACACAGAAAAGCAAAAAAAGAGAGTAAGAAAAAGAAATCGGCGAAGACGGTTCAAAATTACGCTTTTCTCTTGGCAGAAAGTTCGACGTGCTACGAATGCGATATCTTAAATAATCGTGATGGGAATATTTATGGAGACACCGGTAAGGGTAAGATAGGAGGTTCAAAGCGAGAAAAAAAATAAATAGTCAGATAGTAAGGAAAACAAAAAGAAGTGAGTGAAGAGAGAGAAAAATAAACGGTAAACCTTATTTTGTTTAGTCACAGAATGAAGAAAACATGTGGGAAGATCCAAAAGATGAAACTGGAAGATGATTGTTTAGTTTGAAAATACAAATGATTAAAGCATATCCGTTTATAAGTTACTTGTTTCTGAAAGTATAATCGAATAGTTTTCAGGCAGATAGCTTTAAAATGATGTTTAATTAAAAATTTATCTGAAGTTTAAAAATAGAAACTAGCTGTTTTAGAAAGATCATGAATATGAACAGTTTTGAAGAACATTCTAACTTTCACTAATTTACTTGACTTTTAATTAATACAATTTCTAAAATTTTTGAGTTCAAACAATCTGAATTATATTTTATATTAGAATTAAGATATCTATATTTCGTTATATTCAGAAGTGTAACAACTTTGCAGACATAAAACCATAATTTCCGATTTTTTAAAAATGAAATTTTGTCTGCTGACTAAAATTTTAATTTTATTTTAAAAACAGAACACCTTTTACTAACCCAGAAAAAGATGCTGTTTTTAAAAACAAATTTGTAATAGTTGGACTTCTTAAAGGAAGCATGCATACTTGAATAAGTGATAAGACTTCGTTATTGAGAATTTTATTTATAATAAAGCTTCTATAACATAAAAAGATATAAACCTTTTTTGTTCAATATAATTTTTTTAAAAAACATGTAAAGTTTAGGCAAATTGTTTATTTTATTCCTCGGGTTTTATTTTGCAATATTTTTATAATTACAAAATGGCATTTTTTTGAATACAATGAAATGTGAAATTTGAAATGAAAGAAAAAATATTTTCAATTCTAAAGTCAACAGTTCTGAAGTTGCATCTTTTGCTAATTTCTTTAAAGATTATTTATACATAGTGAATGCACTCTCATAAATATTAAACAGGATTGCGTCAATTTATTTCGATTCATGACAAACAAATTCGCATCTTTGGCTTTTGAAAAGTTGTTTGAAAGAATAATTTTGAAAAAAAAATTCGGACAATGTGCTATTGTTTTATATTTGATGAATAAAAATTGCTATGTATTTTATATTCCCATATATAGAAATAACACATGTAAAGTTTTACGGAAGGGGGAGGTAAGAGACAGTGCTCTTTTCTGTAGAATTATGTTAAGATCAATTTATTCTACTAATCTTTATATTTTATAATGATATATCTATAAATTTACTTTAACATTTTAATATCTAAGAAGTATAAATGCCAAATAAAAGTTCCTTATGTGAGCATTGTGATGCATGGTTAATAAACGCAGACACTACACTTTGGTTTTTATTCCGAAAGCAATAAGGGCGGAAATTGCATCAACAAATTATAAAATAATTTGCACTCAATTTCTGCATATAAGTCATGAAATAATTGGTATAAATTTCAAAATTCATATTCTTTGTTTTTTTTTTTTTTTTATTTTAAAATACTATATATAATTTTATATATATATATATATATATATATATATATATATATACACAAAACACAAAAGTATTAAAATCAAGTTAATAGGAAAATCAAATAAACCAAATAAAAATTAAACCAAAAAAACAAATAAAAAATATATAAAAAAGGATCCTCCCTGAAGACTTTTTCAAGGGTCACCCTCAGGCAGGGATTCAAAAAAAGGGATTTTTTCTGTGAAGGAAATGCAGACAATGAAGTCAAATAATGATTCCTCTTGACTCGAAAATCCCCTGAAATTAGACCATTTTAACAGAAAGGAAAATACAAAACAACAAATTAGAAGAAAATAACCGCTAAAAAGTAAAAATACAATAACAAAAAAACAATAAACACTAAAAACACTTAAAGAAAAAACAAAAAGGAAAGAACATACCACCAGCAGCAAGGAAATTTTAAGCTATCGATTGTGATTCCCGCTTTTTAAAAACACAAAGCTACCGTAATAAAGGTAAATAATAATTGTAGTCCCCTAGCGTCATCTATTGAGTGATATAATATGCAAGGAAAGTTCTGTTTTTATTTTAGGTAAAGGATTAATCCCAAACCATACCTTGTTTAATTAAAACGTTTACATTACAGTAATTTTTTGGAAATTCATTTTTAATTAAATTTTTAATGAAGTTATTTGATGCTTCAATATAGGAATTTTTCTTATTGCAAACCCTTTTAATCCTGTTAACTTGTGAGAAAATTAGATTTTTGAGAATTTCAGA
>JAPMOR010006989.1:0-82986 GCA_026543865.1 Argiope aurantia
TATATATATATATATATATATATATATATATATATATATATATATATATATATATATATATATATATATATATGGGAATGAGGGTAAAGCTCTCGAACATGTTACCCCTGGCCTTATATAACCTGAGATATGGATAGGGAAAATATTTCTCCATAGTGCTTATATACAATGAGATTTCGATAGGGATTTTCGCTACACGCGTTGAAGAGACAGGGGAAACACGGAGATCTTTTAAAAAAGAATGTGCTTATTGGACATTTTTCTAGCCCTTTACGCAGAGTTTAGGAAAGTTAGGCTTTTAGTCATTTCAGCAATTTTACAAAGCTCTCTTGAATTAAGTAGAGAAAGTGGAATTGGATCCCGAAATAAGAGAATATTTTAGAATGGAGTTACTATGGACTAAATTAAGATAAAACCTTGGAAATTAATTGAAATTAGTTTAAAATATCATTACAATCCCCCCCCTACCGCAATACGTGGAAATGCGTCGGGGCCCTCGACACACAGCCATAACTTGCAGTGGTATTCAAGTAAGAAAAATTAAAATTTAAAGGTATATTAAAAGTGATACCAAGTTTCCCTTACCTTTACATTAATATAAAAATCATTTTGAACAAGATTATGTAAATCATAAAAACATAAAGTAATATCTGTGAAAATATTAGATGAACTTAAATATTCAACAGAACCAAAAATAATAAGATTAAAATGTGCAATATAAAAATGATTTTCAGCAGAAACTCAGTCTATTGTCTCTCAGTCTGTAAGATTGTCTCTATATGGTGAGGAATGACTCTAAAGAATACTTGCACACAGTGTTCTTTAAACAGTAGAAGGCTCACCACAATTATCAAATTGAATGCAAAATAATGGAATAACAAATTGAATTTATATAAAAATAATATATCAACACAGTTCTGATTTTTGTATGTAACACTTGAATCTGAAAATAATAAAATGAGATTCAAAATACTCTTATTATAAACATTAATACTCAAAACAAATGACATAAAAATGTGTAATTTTAAAAGGATAAAAAACTTTTATCTCACTAGTTAGCCAATTAGTGGTGACTAGTTCAACTTTGTCCACCAATTTCTAGTAGTGGGTGAAATTTAATGACCCAAAATTAGAACATCAAGAAGGGGGACATAATTCTTACTCTCTTTCTACTCTCATCCAGGAATATTTATTTCCACAGTGGAGAACAACATATCCAGGATAAAAATAGAAAGAGACAGAAATTAATTGTGAGGTTGACCCTATACTCACACTCAATAAGACTGAGGTATTTGAATTTATGTTGTGATGGCGCCTATTATATCACCATCATGAAGAAAAGAAAAATTGACTCTTACGAGTGGAGACAACGGGCCAACCTAAGTTGGTAATTATGTGGAAGAAACATGGGAAATAAAAGGATTTTTTTTTAATTATTATTCATGACTTAATTTTAATTTTTCTGGTGGATAATTTGCTTGATACATGGACAATATCAGTAGCTTTGTTTGTTAATGCATTTGGTTTAGTTATTTCATAATTTACATCTGAAATTTTAGTTACTATTTCATATGGACCTGAAAATACTGGAGATAATTTTCTACGATTTGGGTAATTAAATTCCTCATACATTACAATGTCACCAGGTTTGAATGGAGAATCTATAAATCTAGCATCATATCTTATTTTTATCATGATGTTTTATTGTATTATCTTTAGCTAATTTTCTGGCTTCTTCTACTGGAGGATAGAATTGATTTTGAATTAAGGGAGGAGAATAAGATAAGGTGCCAAATAACAAATATGCAGGAAGAAATTTTGTAACTGAATGGGGTCTTAAATTATATTCATTGATTACTTGTTCTAAAAGTCTAGTCCAAGGAATTTTAGTAGGAGAATTGATCTTGCACTTTAATTTAGTTACTATTGACTGGTTAACTCTTTCATATTTTCCATTAGTTTGTAGATGATGTGAAGATGTTAACAGATGCTTGACACTGTAATTTCTGAGGAAATGTTTGAATTTAGATGTGGTAAAAGCACCATTTCTATCAGTTAATAATTTGAAAGGAACCTGAACTTGGAAAACTTGCTTTAATACATTAATATAAGTTTCAGAATTTTCATTTTTGGAAGGAAAAGCCCAAACATATCTAGTCGTATGATCAATTACTACATGAAAAAAATTTTTAGTTGAATTGTAATAGTTAAATCCACCAACAGTATAGACTGAAAGACATTCAAAAGGACGATCAGTGGGGGGCACAGCCTGTAAAAGGCTTTTTTTCTTTTTTTTTTGCTTTTTTTTATTTAATTGACAAATATCACGAGTAATTTATCATTTTTTTGAGTGCCTGTATACCCAAATTGTTCATGAGCCTTTTGTAAAACTTTTCTCCTAAGAGAAAAAGGTATAACTATTTTAAACAAATTTTTCTTTTTAATTACAAGTACATCATTATTATTTTTATATTTAGTATTATCTAAATTGTTTAAATTTTGACAGTGTTTTGTCTCATCTCATTCCAATAAATGCATAGAATGCTGGACATACTGAGCAGTAGGATGCCTTGATAACATATCAGCTTCAACATTAGCTGTTCCCTTTAAGTATTTAACTTCATAATCAAACATGCTTATTTTTAAAGACCAACAAAATAATCTTCCCCTTAATTTTTTTTTCATTTTTAAGCCGCACAAGAGCAGCATGATCAGTATGAATTATGAATTTTTTCCCATGGAAATAGTAATAAAATTTATCAAGAGCATCTACTATTGCTAAACAATCCAACTCAGTTATACAATAATTTTTTCATAAGAATGTAAAGTTCTTGAATGATAAGATACAGGATGTAATTTACCAGAACAGTCAGGCTGTTTTAGAACAGCTCCAATGGCTACCCGAGATGCATCACAAAAAACATGAAGAGGTAAATTAGGGTTATATAGTTGTAACACTGGTTTAGTAACCAATTTATTTTTGTAATATTTCAAAAGCTTTTTGACAGTCTTCTGTCCATTGCCATGGTGTATCTTTTTTAAGAAGATTATTTAAGGGCTCTCTAATTTTAGCATAAGAATCAATAAACTTATTATAAACATTTACAGAGCCCAGAAAACCTTGAAGTTGTTTAACATCTTTTGGAGGTTATTTTTTAATACTTGCAATATTGCAATATATGATTGCAATATTGCAATATATGATTGCAATATTGCAATATATACTTGCAATATATACTTGCAATATATGATTATCAGGAGTAATGCATCCTTCTTTGACTTCATACCTCAAGAAATTAATTTTATCTTGAGCAAACACACATTTAGAAAATTTTAATTTAATGTTTTCTTTTTCATATATTTGAAAAATCTTTTTTAAATGATCATAGTGTTGCTCTAATGAGTTAGAGAAAACTAGTATGTCATCAAAATAGTGACATGCAAAATTTGAAAATTTATGTTTATTTAAAATTATACGAATAGTTCTATTGAATATAGCAGGTGCATTTTTAAAGCCAAAAGGTAGGACTTGAAATTCATATAAAAATTCAGTAGTTACAAATGCCAGTTTATCTTGTTCATGCAAGGGTATGTGCTAATATCCAGATGCAAGATCCAAAGTTGAAAAAACTTTAGCAGTACTTATCAAATAAGGTATCTATTCTAGGGAGAGGCTCTGCCTCAGATTTGCAAAGCGAATTAATTTTACAATAATCAATACAAAGACAGCTTTTTCTATTTTCATCTCTTTTATATGCTAATGTTACAGGAGAGGAATAGTTACTAGTAGATTCTTTTATTAAACCTGCATCTAACAAAGTTTTAATTTGCTTATTTATTTCAAATTCATCAGTAGCAGACATTCTATAAACCCTTTGTGAAACTGGTAAATTAGATGTTAAATTTATTCTAGGGGGTTCCATTCTTATTTTACCAACATCATATTTATCTTTTGCAAACACATGAGAATATTCTGACACCAGAGATAACACAGGTTCAGATAGTTTATTTACAGGCAGAGGAGTTAAAATTTCTTCTGAGGTATTCATTACCTTGACCTTATTATCACTAGTGTTATTATTTTCAACAATGTGTAAAGACATATAATTATTATTGGTATGCAAGTTGGTAATAATTTTTCCATTTTGAAATATTTTATTTTTGTCACAATCTATAATTAATTTATATAAGCTACAATCTGGAAGTCCTAAAATGATATATGGTAAAGGATTGTCCATAATATATAATATGATTTTCTTATTTATTTGGCCAATTTTTAAATATATTTCACAAATTTGGGTTAATTGAAACATCCCATGTGCTTGTTTGTTGTACATTTTTTCTTGTCAAGTTAAGTTTTTCGCGATATCTGCAGATATAATTGAAAGAGTGGATCCTGTGTCAATAATAATATTTACATTACTATGAGGGTTATAAACATTGTGCAAATTAGCTAGACTTGGTAAAGTTGAGATGTGTCCGGACACTAATAATTGTCATTGTACTGGGCCGAGGGCCTCATTAAAAGAATTTGGTCTCATTTTAGAATTTTGAATACAACCAAGAGGGACTTCTGTGCACGGGGAAGTCAAATTGGCTGTTATTAGAGTATTGATCATAAATTGAAGTTGATAAAACTTGTGTCCAATGATAAACATTTGGAATAACTATTTGAGTACAAATTCTACATGGTTGGCAATCTTTGTTGATAATGGAAATTATGATCATAGTTATTGAAATTATTGGGACGTGGCCTTATTGAATTTGATAATTTTGTCTCAAATTATTGTGAGCTCACAGAATAAAAGAATTTTGAAATCTATAATTAAAATTATATCTAGGTGTAAAAGGTGCTGGTTGCCTTACTCTGATTCTGATTTCATTATACCTGTCTGGGTTTGGTTCTGAAGATTGTTCCATTTTTAATAGTTTAGTTGTTATTGTAAGCCATTCTGTAGGGGTACAAGGAGCTTTTATGCTTACCAATTGTTTTAGTTGAGTTGGCAGTCCATCAGTAAGACGTTCTAAAATCAGTTGTGGCTTAAGTCCTAACTATCTGCCATAATTTAATGAATTCAAACCAGAAACCGACTTAAAAAGCAAAATTTTAAGTACATGAAACTGAATTAAGTTATCATAAATGGTTCAATCTAAGTAATTTAGTTCCAATTTTTGAAGTATGGAATGAGGATTTGACATAAATCTGTCACTGCAAAGTACTTTATACGATACCTTTAAAAACCCATTCCTTTAATATACGATTTCAAGCCTCGAAAAAGAAGAAAAAAATTTATAAATAGATTGTGGTCATTCAAGCAGAAAAAGAAAAGTTGCTTCGATAATACTGATATGAACATTTAAATACAATACTTCACCAATCCTACCTGTAGTTAGAATCAAATTAATTAATAACTCGGTGGAGACAATAACTATTTATTTGATAATAATAATCGAAGCAATTTTGTTAGGAAAAAAAAGAGTTACTTTTTCGTTTATACAATGAATTTTAATATATTTTGATAACATTTAAGTTAAATATTTATATTCGTGAATTACAAATTCAACATCAAAAATTCATTCTCTGAATTCAAGGCATATTAATTATGGACAAAGATTCCTTACACTAATTAATTAGGTAAGTGAAATCAGAGAAATTACAAACCACAGTTATTGTAAATAAAAATACAGCAAAAGCTTACAAAACACTGTAATTCTAAAACAACATGGTGAGTACAAATTTACATTACCCATAAGTTTTAACATTACCCTTGAGAGCTTCAACTCCAAGGGAAATCATTAAACTTAATTCTCCTCTCCCTATATATGTATATATTGTAAGAGATCCGCATTACTGCTTTATTGCAATGATAGTTTCTTCGCTGGAAAGAGATTTATAATAATTCTTAATGCATACTGAATCGGTGTAAAGCTAATGAACCTCAACCATGATAATTAAAATTAAAGTTCTAGAAAATGCAAGAATCATTTCTATTGGGAACCGATACAGCAATCCCTTTACAGAATTCCAAGTAATACGATGACCTATCAAAAAATCTAGCCAGGTTGAAGCGACCTAATATAAACCAGCAGATGATGAGAAGTATTAATGTTTTGTGTTTAGTGATTTGTTATCTGCCTGTGTTGTTAAGTGTCTACAGGTCTCTTGATATACATTTTGACTGTACTTATGATGCCCATGATCTGTGCTTTCAAAAATAATCATGAAACAAAGTGTTGTTTGCCATTATCCAGATGTTGGACTTATTTCATCATACATCCATCAGATGATTTTCATAACAATATATACTTATTTATATTGTAGAAAATTACAGCTCTTAATTTCATTAATTCAAGACAGACTAACAACGTATCATATACATCAAAAACTAAACGATGTTTTTATAAACTGAACAACTATTAATAACACAACTTGACATCTAGAGATAAATGCATTTTGAAAAAAAAAAATAATACAATGAAAGGACTAACGAAAAATGGTCTTACATGGCCGCCTTGTGCAATGCGAATGGCACTTCTTAATCCACTTTGTATTTGGCCCATATGTACAACACCCATTACACCAACTACTTCCAGCATTCCATCATAATGTGTTGGTTTAGAAAAACTATCTTCTCTTTCCGGTCCCCATGGATTAGCACCAGATCCCCAACTGCAAGAAGCGTTTTTTTTTTATCGCAGTTTTCTATTTTTTTAAAAAAGAAAAGAAATACAATGCTCTCCTTCGAATGTTCACATACATACCTCAAAATGTTAAGAATTATTATTCCCTCCACAGGAGGCAAGTCTATGACTTTACCATCAACTTCTAATCTGATTTCTTTATGCAGATCTTTCCATGTTTTTCGACTCACCATCTTTCTTAGACCCATTTTTACATAAACGCCTTTGTTATGCAATCTAAAATATATATTTTTTAAATGTAACATAAAACAATAGTACTATATATGATGGTGAACTTATAAATAAGTAATTACCTGATATGTAAGGCAGCCTTCAACATTTTTATTAAAAAATATCTTTTATAAAAAAAATAATAATAAATTAAGATTTTTACTGATGAAACAAATACATAAATGATTGTTTTTATTAAATATTCCATATGGTGTGAACTTATTTTCATTTAAAAATGTGAAAACCAATATAAATTTAAGGGCTAGTGCAAAAACTGCTTGAAATGCAAGAACTTTTGCTTCCAAAGAAACAGAATTATAGCTCTTTTTACTTGTTTGAAAACGACTTCAACAGAAAATTGTTATTTAAATTTCTGCTATAATAAGCATTTGTTTTTGAGAACAATTCTTTGAACCAAGGGTATAACATTGAACATATCCTTTATTTTACAATCATATAAATATGATTTCAGGAAAATAATAATGAGCGCCATTTTTTTTTTTTCAAACAAGTACAGAATTTTTTTTCTTAATTATTAATTCAGATTAATGAAATCAAAAAATTTTTAATAAATGCTTAAGTACTGTCTAAATTTACCTGCTATTAAACTTGTTTGGGTTTTCCTCTCTTGCATTGTGAAAATCCAGACATAAATCAGCATCTATGCCAATTCCAAAATAATTGTTCATCACAAAAATTGCCGTATTATCTTCAGATGTAGAGACTGAACTATTAGCCACAGCTGTGACACCACCTTTATCATCAGGTTTATCATCTGTGTGGAAAACAACTGTCCACCTTTAAAGTAAAATATGGTATGTTTGATAAATTATATCCAAAATTTGGTTCATTTTTTAATTTATCACTACTAATAGTCCAAAACCAAATACATTGTTAACAATAATATATAGAAAATATTTACTAGTGAAAAATGCTATATTATTAAAAAGGAATGATAATTTAAAAAAAATAATATCCAAAAAATAAAATCTTGTACAAATCTGCAATATTTTTCTGGTTCTGGTCTCATGTATTACCTCACAAGTGTCAAGGAATGCATTATCCTTGGTGTGTGTGTGTGTGTGTGTGTGTTTGTGTGCGTGCGTGCGTGTTACTTTCAAGATAATATCTGTGTTATCCGAAACAAAACTAAATTAAAATAAAATAAAGATTCATTTCTGGAACATGAGAATAGCATTTTTGGACGACTTTACACCGCAGGAGGCTGATATGCAGGGAGTAAGATGGGCAAATTCTTTCTTTCGAGTTCTTTGATAGGCTAGACCTTCGTCCAGTTAGATGCATATTTATAAAGCTGTTTTCGATACCCTTTTAAAGCAGTTGACTGAGAAATTCTCTTCAAAAAATGATGTGAAGTGTTTTCAAGATTGTGAACTTTACTCAGTCAATAAAGTCGAAGTAAGGAATCAAATAGTAGTGTGTCATATAGCACACCTCCTTTTTTGAAAAGGAAGGAACTTCCTCTAAAAAGTGATGAAGCTTCTGCTGCATCAAAAGTTGTTGCATCTCCTTTAAAAGATTCCAAACTGACTATTCTCTCAACAATATCACCCTCAGCATTCCATGAATCAAAAACCGAATCGAAAAAAATTTGAAAGGAGGAAGACATGTACAGACAATAACAGATAAAGTTCTGACTGCAGATATATTTACAGTCCGTTTCCGTGAAGAGTATTCACGGTATAAAATGAAGAATGCATTCATTCTTTCAAACTACAAGTCAGAAGAAAAATTCAAAGAAAAAATGGAAAAATTGAAGTATCGGTGAAAAAAAGTATCCAGACACGTGTAATTACTCGTAATTTATTATAATCATATTCAAGAAAAGTTTCATTCAATTTGGACAAATATTCTTAGAAATATGTATATTGCATTCTCAAAAGGGGCTGTGAAATGCTACGCCATTTTATCTAGCCAACATATTAAAAAGTAATACATTTCATTTACTGATAAATGCAAGTCAATTTTTCCCCATGCCTTCTGGCACCTTAATGTTCACTACCAACGCTTTTTGAATACGAAAGATTTCATTATAAGAGACATAGTCAGAATATAAGCGAGTTACCTGCATAGAACATAAATCAGAACATCGTTCTAAACATTAATTTTATTTATTTATTTTACATAGCTTAAATTTCTACCATTTTAACAATTTTAAGTAGTTAAGCTACTGATGCATCACATACTTTACTGCTTACAGAGTTGAAAACAAAATTTGAAAGCAGATATAATTATAGGAACAATTATTAAATATATAACTATAAGAATAACTGTTCTATTGGATGCCTTTAAGTACCAGCTAAATAATCGAGAATTCCTATTCAAATCGTTTTTATTGGACGCAATAACATTAGTTAAAATTAATTAGCATTAAAAATACAGCATTTATCAACTAAACACAATAAATAGAATAATAAATAAGAGAAAGAATAAAATTGATAAATAAGAGTACCAGAAACAACATAAGTATACTTAGAAGTTTAAGAATAGATACAGGTTTAATTTTTGGAATCATTGCTAAAAGTTTAAAATTCTATTTCAAAAGGTGTAAGAACTGCATTACAATTCATAACAGAATCCTTTGACAAATCACAATTTTCATTTAACCGAGTGAAATAATAAAAATAATCCCAAATATTTTAAACGTTACTTATAATTTCCCATTTTCTCTTTAAGTATGAATTCTTTTCTTCTTTTTTTTAAATTAAAAGTAACTTAAAAAGGAATTTCATCTACAATCTTATTTTGTAACAAAATCTTTTTGTTTTACTAAAAAAAAAATTCTTACAAAACCTTATTTTTCAAGAAGTTTTTCCGTTTTGTCATTCAGGTAGATTGAAATTATTTTTAAATTTCATTTGAACTGCTTCGCCCTTTTATTTATATGTCAAGTAAGAAATGCATAATTATATACTGCGAAAATAGAACTTGTCTAAAATGCTTCATGCTTATCGTGCTTATGCCTTCGTGCTTATCTAAAATGCTCAATGCTTCATGAACCATTACTTTGCATCTAAAAAATATAACTAAATCTACAATCGAATAATGTCTTGATACCTGAATTAAATTCCGTTTATGGCTACATACAATGCTATAATAATTAAAATTACGCCAGATTAATTTTAAGAAATTTCAATCTTTTGTAAGAAATCTTGAATATATAAAACAAACAGAAATTACCCTTTTCTTGTAAACAAAACATGGAGTTTGTATGCATTAATTATAAACAGAACTAATTTGGTCACAATATTTATAAAATTAAACATTTGCAATCCTACAAGGCATTTATTAGAAAAAAAATTAACATTTTTTAGTTATTTCTAATACTCTGTAAATATCATAATATGAGCCAATATGTAAAAATTCTGGTTTGCCACAAGGACATTTATAGCTGCTGAATTTTTTCATATTTTCTTACTTTACAGCAAGATGGAAAGTATTTTATGCAAAAAATGCATGGCAAGTAGCTTTGAAATGCCAAATAAAAGGCTGTTGATATTTTGAAATATGTGAATGCACCCATAAATGTATCTTTTTAAAGGCAATACAGGAAATTTAATACAGGCTCATAAGAATGTGGTGAAATTTTACATGCTCCCATAAAATAGCTTTGTCCAATAATTCATGACCTAATTTAGGTGTGTTACTATTTAAAAATTTTTAAACTCAAAATATTGAAAAATTATATCATATGTCAAACTACATTTTAAGGAAAAATATGTGTGTAAATTTATAGAATACATTATACTTTATAATTTAAAAAATTCAGATAAATATTTATTTCTCATGACATGAATATAATTCTTGAATTTTATTCTAAGAGTAAAGGGTAAAAATTGTGTTAGCTTATAATTAGTCTAAATCAATTATTTTCAAAATTAAGTTTGGTTTCTGGAATAACTTTTGACATAATTCTGAAATAGCACAATGGAAATTGGTGTTGCCGTTGGTAATTTTGAAGCTGCTTCTCTTTTGTTAGATGACCCTTAATGAAATTTTATTTCTAAAACCTTAAAGAATTTCAAATTCCATTCAAAAGATACCTTTTATAATAATCGTATTATCTGCTACACCAAAATAAAGCTGTTGGTCCTTTGTTTTTCTGCAGCAATACAAGTAGTAAAATAATTCTGAATAATAGGATTCTATGCATCCACATTTCAAAAGCAAATTCTCTTAAAAATTTAAAAGTTCAATCTAAGCTGTTATATATTTCTGCTCAATGCTCTATTGTAATTGAGTTTGATTTATATAAGAATACTTTTTCACATTTGAAATTGTGACTTATTTTTACTGAAGATTAAATTACTTTAATCCAAGGAGCGTGTGCAATCACTTCATGAGCGTGAGATGGAACGTCTCCTTTCATAAGTGCAAGAATAATTTACACTGAGTATAAGAGCTTTAGTTAAATAAATGTTTTAGCTTTACCTTTGGGAAAGTAAAAAACTAATTTTTAACAACAGCTTTAACTTTCTAATTTACAAAAAGAAGCTGTTGTATGAGATCTCAAGATTGTTAAATCGGCACATTTGACTTTTCAGATTCTGAAAAAAAAAAAAACTCCCTTCTTTCTTTAGTTTTATTATTATTTTTTAGAATTAAGTGCATTTGTAAGGGAAAAATAATTCAGGAATAGTACTAGCTAAACAGATCAAATTTGAAACCTGTCCATAAACGAAAACTGTAGATTTGCAGCAAATTTTTGGCTGTCAAAAGGAAGTAAGTCAGAATGCATGTCTGCAAGATAACTAAAAAACACTTCAAGTTAGATAAATAAAATTCAGCATATGTTTTTTTTTTCTTTTTCTTTCTACTAAAATTCTAGGTCTATAGCAAACTTTGGTCCAAATCTGTCAAAGAATGGAATGTCTGCCTATTTGCTCATACATGAGTACGTTAATTCAGAATAGCAAAGAGCTAGCTAGGTGAACTTAGCTAACTATATTAGATTACAGAACTTTAATTCTGAACCATATCCTGCAATGGGCAGGCTATGCATGTTTATATTCACACAATTTCAAAACACAATGAGCAAAAAAAAAAATGAATTTTGATATTTAATCTTGACAACGAAAAGAAATCCTTAAACCAATAGATCACTCAGAGTCTAAAAATTCATGCTCAGTTCCCTTCACTACATTATGAAGCTGAACACACAACATATTGCATTTTGCTAGGAAAGAAGTTTAGAAGGGACAATTCTCTTTTGATCCGAATAGAGTTGCTGAGATAATAAGTTTTTCGAAATATCTTTTGCAGCACTCTTAGATTTTGAGTTGAACAACTGCTGCTGGGTATGAACAATATTTAAAATAGAGTATTTAAATTGTGTTGTACAATATAAAATATTTAATTTGCATACTGTGTTAGTAGCCAAAAATTCCTTATAATAATATAAGGATATTAAAAAAAATACCAAATAATTCTTGTTATTAAATTTGATTGGTTAGTCAAATTCAGGTGTTTGAATCAAGAATTTACAGTACAATCGATATGTGTCTAAAAAATGAATTATACAAAATTCGCTACCTCAGAAATGTTTCAAAGTTTACATGGGATATAATATCGATCACACTACATCTGTTATAAAGCTTCTGCACTTGCATAATCCAATAATTTTCAGATTTTTTTTTCATTATATTAACAGCTAATTACAGTATTATCCTTAATCTCATTATCATGTACTTCCTTTGAAACAATTAAAAATTTGCTGAAATAAATTCAAATGAAACTTATATAAATTTTATAACGAAAATAATTACACAGAACCAGAAAGTACATATTTTGTTTTTAAAAAATGAAAGCAAATAATTAGGAAGAATTTCTTACATCTCATCCTAAACTTTATTCAACTAAATGTTCATTTGATTTTTATGCAATATATTCAGTGGTGGCTAATCAGCTCAGAAATTAGCTGAGCTGCAAAAAAAATCTATCAAGAAATATCAATTCAAAAAACTACTTTACTCATAAGTAGTTTAACATTTTTAATTTAAAAGCCAGAAATAAAATGTTAAATTTCAAAAATACTTAATAACTAGTATATGATATAAGTTCATTTTAACTGTGTGAATACTGAAATGATGATTCAATATATGTATCACCTGTCATACATTTCTGTTTTTATCCAGTCAGCTCGATAATACTTGCCCCAAAATGAACGTAAAATAAAATGTGCAATATATGATCTGCAAAGTCCAATGTTTTTTTACAAGTAATAATTAATAATTAGTTTAATGTTTTTTGTAAGTAATGAATACATCCTTATGAGAATTTCCATTTAAATAACATATTTGAAAATAATCCACATTTTTTTTCGAGGAGTGATACTACAACCGAGTGACCTTACAAAACAAAATGAGTATCCAATAAACCAGATGTATTCTGTCTATACAGGAAGAAGCAGAGCCAGAACTCATACATGGCCAACGAGAGACTGAAAATAAAACTCTGAGCACGAAGGGGAACTTTAGATGGGAATGAAAGAAAGAAGGAACCAGTTTGTCGCACTGTCATTGCCAGACTGTCATTCATCTAATTGCAGCTCTAGGGCCAGTAAATTTAAAGCAGCATAGAGTTGCTCTTGGTTGCCAAATCAATCAATGTGAGCAGTGGACTTTAATAGACTGTTCGGCGACAGTTTCTACCTACTTTCATAATGCTTGTTGTTTCATTTTCTATCTTCTTTTCATGTTTTTATTGCCCCTTTTCGAGTTTTCTTTATCATTGAACGTTCGGAACGAAAAGTAAACAAAGAACGTCGAATTTTAAAGAGGAATTAGATTTTTAAAAATGAAAAAGCAATGTTTAAAGATGCTTTCAGGGAGGTTGCAGCTCAACAGACCTAATGGACGATTCACCACTGATTGCATTACAGTACACTTTTAAGAAACATGTTCATCCCGAATGTTGCTTTTTATTTAATGTTGCCGCATGTTGCTTTTTATTTTATTTAATTTTTCTGTCACATGCAAGCTTATTTCAGTAAGAATATGAATTATCATCCATAAACCAAAAATGTTAAAACTAATCCTGCGTAACAAAGATAAAAAAATTTACCTGTCCAATCTTATCTCATCAGCTTCAATTATATCTTTTAGAAGTGTAAGAGGATCTTCTCCACCTGTGTATCCAGGACCCCAACGTAAAACTCGAGCAAGATCATTACCAGTTCCTAGAGGAACAATTGCACAAGGCGGAGACTGGCATTCTGAATCTTGTCCAACATTATCCAAACACTGCAGCACCCAGCCTACGGTACCATCTCCACCACATACCAAAATTTTATAATCTTTTACATGTCTAAATACGTACAATCTGCAAAACAAAATGCAATATAAATTGCAAAAATCAAGTTGAAACATATTATCAATGTAAAATTTAATCCTATAATTCATAATATACCTGCCTTGAAAGATACATATCAAGATGTAGTGGAAGTTAGGTTTCCTATTACTTTACACATATCCTTGTATCGATATATCACATTTATTACATACTAGTATATATGCTCAAAAACCGTATATTTCTCGAATAAAAATTAATACAATGAATGATTGTTATTAGCTTCTGCATAATTTATGACAGAACAAAATGCCTTTTCAATCCATTTATTCTTAATTTCTTTTCCACTTTCAATAAGTCCAATTTTCATAATTAGTTTTAGAATATTACTAGACTAAATAGATTAGTTTTCACGATTAGTCTTATTTTCTACTTTAGTCGCAGATTTTTTTTTTTTAAATCTTCTGAATTTCTAATGTATTACTTTAAAAATATAATAATTACAGAATGAAGGAAGTTGAAATGATATAACTGTTAGGAATAATTCAAGATTTTAAGCAGGTAAAAATAGTAGAGCAATTTTAAATGGTTATACAATTAAATTCTGAATAATAAAACACATTCAGATTTATAGTTTAGATCCTTCACAACAAATATGTTAGTACATTAATAAATTATCTTCCAAATAGTTAGTTGCACTTTGTTAGCAATGCCGGCACATTAAGAACGATTTCACTATAACAGTAATTTTATTCCATTTATTATGCAAAATAAGCTATGTTAACAGGACCAATGAAATTAAGACTACATGATGCATTTAAATCTAAAAACGATAAAAAAGCAAACATTTCAAAGTTTTAGATGCATTTGGTTTGATACCTTAACTTTAAAAAATGAGTTTTAATAATGATTAATTAACAGCGACATCTGTTTTCAGATACTAAAGGTGCACGACATCTATGCACGCCATTATCCGGAATAAAATTTTCTAGCACTGAAATTATTATTTCTTACTATTTAGTTATTTGTTCTTTGGAATTTATAGAAAATGCTCATAACAAATACTGACAATGATAATTTTTTTTTTTAAATGTAAGAGAAAATAGAGTTAAAGCATAAAGATCAATGTAATTTAAATGTCATTGTTGCTGATGTTAAATTAACAAAATGCTCAAAATCAAGACACATCAGAAACTTAATCATTCTGCTGTTGAAAAATTATTTAAATAAAGAAGAGACAAAAATCCACGTGATTTCAATTAAATCATACAATAAACAAAGATAAGATTTTAAAAAATATTTTTAAAAAAAAGGAAATAATTTTGTAGAATGAGAATTATAATGTTTTTCGCACATAATGTTTAAACCTTAATTTAATTATTTTATTTTTAGGAATTAAAAACTATTAGCAATAATCAAATATATAAATGAAAATGAAAACACAATCTCATTAACTGTCTTGCAGTACTGAAATTAGATCGAAATTAATTTAAAATTATAAATAGAAAAATGTACTCTGTTGATAACACTACTGTTCAAGGCTCTGTTGTTTCATTACTTGTTGCGTGTAAAGGCTATGCAGACAAGTGGCATCAATTCGCTTAAACGCTTGTTTTGTTGGAGGCAAATTAGGATATTTTTATAGAATATATTCATGAATGGATGAGTGTTAGAGAAATGTGTGAAATTATTAACAATAAAATAGTTCAATTTATAAGTTAAATAGTAGTTAAAATGAAGTCAGTGATGAAAAATGGCTTAAAAGAAAGGACAAAATGCTGCTAAAGCAAGTTTAGAACACAATGGAAAGAATAGAAAGAAATCTAAATGTGAGTGCGATGCTTTTTAAAAAATGACTTGATGCAACAAATAGAAAGAACTGATTTGAAAGGAAAAACTTATAATGACAAACACATTAAAAAAGGCATAAAGACTTTCTCAATCAATTCAATTTAATTTGGTTTGCTTTTTATATAAAACAAAGCTTAGTTTGTAGGGTTCAACAAATTATTTTGAAAATATATTATATCAAGAAAGTTTAAAGTTTAATGCCAGATAAAGAATATTTCATATAAACAGTTTCCTCTTTCTCTTCCCGTATTACCCGACAATTTCAATTATTCGACATCAGCAATAATCGTTTATAATAAATAACTATCATATCTCATAATTGGAGAAAATTATAATATATAAACAGATTTTTTTCACTTACGTTGAATACAAAAATAATGAAAATGAATTACGATACCAACTAACTATAAACGTACCCAGGAAGTGGACCGCCATTATCCAAGTCATACACTTGATAAGGATTCAGAAGTTTTCGAAATGAGCAAATAAGTTCCAATCCTTGACAACCTCCACTTTTCACATTAACAAACACTAATAACGGCTGAAAAATAAGAATTATTACAACATTATCATATAAATGGAAACTGTAATGAAATTCTTAATTCAATAATAATCATTTTGTCATATACACTTAAGCAACTAAAACTATGCAGTAAAAAAAAGGCATAAAGAAGAGATAATTACACAAGTGTCTTGGCACTAGTAATTACACAAGTGTCTTCGTATCATTTTTTCAACTAAATATCATGAAATACAGATATGCTTTTATTTATTCTTTGTTGTATAATTAAATTTTGAACACAGAAAACAATAAACAAACAATACGTTTCAAAAAAGTACAACAAGCATTTACTTACTTAAATATTAAAATTAAACAATTAATTTCAGCTGCAAAGTTTCATCTAATATGGTAAGCAATTGCATGAAAAGATTTCGGCTTTTATAGAGGTTGATAATAAAAAGTTAATAAACAAAACGGGAAAATATTTGAGATACTTTTTAGAAAATCCTTCTTTCCTCCCCTTTTTTAGAAAATCCTGTCAATATTACAAGCAATGCTTTCTTTCAACAGAATTAATTTAATTAATGGAAGGTGAATCAGTTACTCCCTTATTTTTTATACCATCTCATGGATGATGAATAAATTTATATTAAATAAGAAATGC
Source organism: Argiope aurantia (assembly GCA_026543865.1). Taxonomy (NCBI): domain Eukaryota; kingdom Metazoa; phylum Arthropoda; class Arachnida; order Araneae; family Araneidae; genus Argiope; species Argiope aurantia. The sequence continues at coordinate 17,238 of JAPMOR010006989.1, forward strand.
AACAGCAAGTTAGTTCGTATATGGCCAAAAGGGATAACAAACCTCATCTTCCAATGAATTGAAAAGGTGATAAGAACTCTCATGTTTTTCAGAACCAAATTCTTCTTAAACGGATATATGCAGGTTGCATTCATCCATAATCGAAACACTAACAATATGAAAGTCTACAATTCGTTATAACTGCTAATTTATAGAAAAGGTTTTTGAAAAAAGATCAGACTAACCTTAGCTTTTAATACTTTAATTACATATATAGCATCACTTTACTTTTAAATTTTTCAAAGATTCACAGGATATGCGGTTAAACTGGTCGAAAGTGTAAAAAGCAAGAATATACTTACTTTAATTAATACCAGAATTTAATATGGAAAGCCAAGCAAGAAGTGTTGAAAACGATGAAAAAACGTTAAAGATGGAAACGTAAATGCAAAACAATACTCAATTTTTAATTAAAAATAATAAAAAAGCAACTAATAAAAGAAAATTTTCTGATTAAAGTGACTGTAAAATCTGACAAAGAGATTACTTTCTACTCTCACTCTAGCAGTACAGCATAATACTAAGAAGGATTGATTACAGTAAATTTCCTAATAATGATACGTGTACAAATATGAACATTTTTTTTTTCTATACAAAAATACATTTTGCAACTTTAAAGTTATTTCTTTACAGAACAAAACCTTTAATCACCCTTTTTTTCTGCCACTACAGCATTCTGTCAATATATTTAATCTAATCACATACCTTGAATGAAAAAAAATTCTTCAAAATATGTATTACTTTTGTACATTTTAATTAATCACATGAATATATATGATGAAAATTAATATAATTTATAATAAGAATATAAAAATTCTTACTCTAGTTCCTTCTGGAATCATTTCTGGAATTATATTAGGCAACAGAAGAACCAACAGATTTTTATCTTCATAACTAGTTTCTCGCAACATATAAAATGCTTTCACAGCTATATCTGCATTATCATAGGTCATTATGAGAGATCCATATTCATAATATATGGGACCAATTTGACGAAATTTGTAAGCTGGAAAATAGATGACAAAAAAAAATCTGGATAAATTCAACAAATATAAAAGTTTGCATCAAATAATTCAACACAGAAATGTACACAAAATATCTCACAACTATTCAAGTACTATGAATTTTTCCTGGTGATTGAAAAAAAAATAAGAAGAAACAAATTAATTAGATGCAAAGTAATGAGTGAAGTATGAAAAAAAAATTAAATGATTGTACAATGAATTAATGCATAAAATTCTTTGATAGCTTATGAATCAAATACATATGAAAATTCTGTAAACACATATAAACATGTCATTTAATTTGCACAGTCAATAAAAATAAAAGACTAAACATTGTTGGTTATTCAGGAACTAGTACTCAAACGTTAACATTAAAACTTTCTGCCATCTTAGAAAAATTATCTCCACAAGTCGAAACATTTTTGTTTATGAAAGATGACATGTTCGCATTGAATTTTTAACGTGAATCTAATGTCAGTATCCATTCTGAAATACTAATTCAAGTGTCCCAGATTAAATTAGCTCGTATGAGCCCCTACAGGATCATTCGCTCAGCCAATTGTTCAGATATTTCAGATGCTCTTATTTGAAAGCATGCACTCGAGATTGTGGCGATTTCAAATTTTATGCGAATTTTTAATGCGTTCTCACGATTGTGAAAACAGTGATGACTCTTTCGAACTGGAAGGTAGTTTTGTTATGAATTTTGCAGAACTCCTTGAATTCATTCAGCGAAATCAGGTTTGACTTTTTATCCGCCCGATTCGTTTTAAATACGGATTTTGAGTAACTCATTATTTAAAAAAAAATTCTCTAATCTACTTTAAAGACGCTGCCAGCTTCTCAAACAATAAACAACCCATTCAATGAACTCAAGTACAGTAGATTAAACACCACCTCACAGCTTCAGTAGATTGAATGTTCCCGCCAGACACATGTATTCTATTCTTTCAAGCAATTACAGAAGTCTCGCGCATACTCATTAGCTTCAATTCGGAAATCTCAAGGGGACAAAAAACTGTCTCTCAAAACGAAACTGGCATGATCTATAAAGAAAAAAGGGGGAGAGAGTAGAAAAGGGATGAGTTTCAACATTACAGTCGCCAAAGGTGTTTTGTTTTCGGAAGCTATGAATGACTGCGATCTTTTATTCTTCCCATCTTTAGAGATCGAGATTATTATTATTTTTTTTTTTGATGGGGAAAAAATAACTAAGAAACTTAAAATTCCCTGCATTTTCCCGGTTTCTTCTGTCCATTTTTATATTCCCTGTGTTTTCCCGGTAGCGCGGCAACCCTGACAATGCAGGTTATCTTTCACACATGAGTATCTATTCCATAAAATTTATTACATCTACAGGCAATTGGATACATTATTTTGACTTCTTCTGGTCCTGTAAAGAAAGGATTCAAATTCCGTCCCTAACATGTTTGCACTTAGTGAATTATATAACAGAAATGTTAACAACCGCAACACATTCGCTTGACCTACTAGCTTATTAAAAGTCATATTTCATCTCATACAAGTTTTCTTTATTCGTAGTGTTGTACAATGCAATGGTGGGTCTTTTTTTCTCGTTCGATATTTGACCACACACACACTATATAACTTTTCCTTCAATTTTGCCTAATTGCAATGGGCCAACTGGGATTTAAATAATTTCATTTGAATAAGTATTTCAGAATTCTGTTGATGTTAATGATAACAATGATAATTCTTCATTGTTAAAAGTCAAGTACTTTTGTAGCAAAAATTCATTTATGTATTAGAACTGCTCATACAGAAATTATATGCAACTGGATGAAAGAATCATGTCAGATACAAAATGTGCCGGAATACACAAAAATAATAAATGAAATAATGGATTTACCTTTAAAAATGTTTAAAAAGAGCACATAAAAAGTTTGAAATGAATTTCTTTTTTCAAATAATAAGCATTCTGTTAATTAGAGGAGAACTTCATATTTCAGCAGTTATTCTGTTTTATTTACTTAAATTTTGTTTCACATATTTCCGAACAGAAAAATAAATGGGTTCTCTTATAGAAAGCAGCATATAGCATATTAAAAATAATAATAAATTTGTCATACTTACGTTTACCTAACTTGTCAACAAGTATCTTTTCATACTGTCGTTGATTTAAATTAGGAGGCAAATTACCAACGAAAAGAGCCACATTTGAACTAGAAACATTTTCTTTCTTTTGTAGATAAAATCTGGTTAATTCTTTCTGCCGTATAGATTCCTAAGAAAATAAATTTCTAATTATAAAATATAACTGAGTCAAAAAATAAAAAAGTGAAAGTTTCAAGAGTTAATTCTCAACCTGTTGTATCCAAGCATAAAAAGAAAAATAAAAGGACTGTTGATTGCATAAAACCAATGATCTAAAGGGTATGCTTTTTATAATGAAGCATATAGTCTCAAGAAGTATAAGTTTTTTTTATCATAATATATCACATAATTTGTAGGCACAATTATTTAGGTAATAAAATGTCAATAAGTTTAGAACACTAGAATGTTTACTCACATCAATAAAATTTAAAGCAAAATTTCGTATTTATAACAAAAAGCAGCAAAATTCCAGTTATGAACCATTCAAAATTTGAACTTATAAATTAAATTAACATATTATGATGACAACAAGATTATCAGTTCCAAAGTAAACTAGTCAGAACTATGGTATTAAGTAGTAGTTTTTTTGTTTTTTTTTGTCTTGAAAATACATGGTCTAGTCCGATTAATGTGACCACCTGTCAAAATCCAGAATAACTACCTTTCGCAGAGCGGACAGCTGCGAGACGTGCAGGAAGAAAATCAATTAGGTTCCTGAAGGTGTTCATTGGGATGTGGAGCCATGCCAAGTCCTGTTCCTTGGTCAACTGCGCTAGGTTACACTGGTGAAGATCCATGATGCGAGATGATCCCACAAATTCTCGATTGGGTTCAAGTCCGGGGAATTTGCTTGCCAACGAAGTACGGTAAATTCATCCTGGTGCTCTTCGAACCACGCATGTGCAATGTGAGCTTTATGACACGTCGCATTATCCTACTGGTAGATACCATCATCCTGAAGAAATGCAATTCTCATGTAGGGGTAAACGTGGTCCGCAAGGATAGATGCATACTTGTGTTGATCCATCGTGACTACCACAATGATGAGTGCACCCAGAGAATACCACAAAACATTCCACAGACCATAATACTCCCTCCTCCAGTTTGGACCCTTCCGGCAATAGCTGCAGGGTGTTTGCTTTCAGACGTTTCCCGCCATATTCGCCAATGTCCATCAGTGCGATGGAGCACAAAACGAGATTCATCAGAATAAGCCACCTGTCTGTTTATACTCAGTGGAAGTCCAGTTTCGATACTGACGTGCGAATTCCCGCCTTCGTCGCCTATGAACAGCAGTCAGCATAGGTGCATTAACCAGGCGTCTGCTGCGGAGGCCCATACGTTCACTAAACCATCGTTGTGGAGGCACTGCTGGGAGACCCTTGGTTCATCTGGGCTGTCAGTTGCTCAACGGTTACACTTCTATTGGCCCGAACGCATCTCGGCAGCCGTCATTCACCTTTGCCATTTTGCCCTGCACGGTATACTTTAACCACGGCGGCCCGCAAACAGAAAAAGTGGAAGAAGTTGGTTGATGCAATTTTGGAACTTGCATACAAAGATAGGAGACAATAATATATGTGAAAACAAGATTAGATTTTACTCTAAACGACGTAAGTAAAATTGAAGACTTAGTCAAACTGCATTCCTAATGGTATTAATTTTTTAAGTGAAATTTTTATCATGATATAAGTTCTGTATTTAAGAAAGAACCTCAAACACGTTTAGCATTACATCACTATAAAGTAAGTAATCAAAAATAGCAAAAGTGTTTTATAGAACGTTCAGAATAGAAGACAAAATATTTGTGAAAAAAGTTCAGATGTTGAAGAAACTTTTACACAGTGTCATGACTTAGGAGAAAATTACTTTAACCCATTTACTATTAAGGCCTTAGGAGAATAAAAGAACAATTCAGATAACTTCATTTTGTTGTTTAACAAGTCCTTAGGAAAAAAATCTGCCACCATAGCTCACACGTTTTACAATTTGAATTATGTAAAAATATATATGTGGCACTGGAAGCATGAAGAATTTAATGAAGATGAAGGATTTTGTTTTAATCTCAGGAACCTAACCTTTTACACAAGTTTTTTGTCACATAAAATATGAATCTGCATAGCAGCATTTTTTAGGAATCTAACAACTATATTATGCAGGCGTTATAGTGTTCTCAAATGTCGATTCACAAACCACACAAAATTATCGTCAGATCTGTGCAAGAAATAACTAAACCCTTAAGATGAAATTAATATAACTAGTTAAATAAATTTGAGCTATTACCCTAGCTATATTCTTCAGTAATTCCCAAGGTCCTTCTTGATTGTCCATAGCTCTTTCATGGACAGCTGAAAAATTATTTTTTGTATTAAAACAATTTAACTACAAATAAAAAAATTGCATCACTAAGGTAACTCCAGAAAATTTTATAGACAGAAACATAAAGCATAATACAAATAAAAAAAAGTAAATCATGCCAAATTCTAATATAGGGCAGTAAAATTTTAACATATTTGTAGAATAAAGTTCAAGAACTTTTAAGGATACTTTCAGCTAACAAAACAGGATGAAACTTAGAATGCTATTTTTGGCAGAAATTAACTGATGATTGTGAATACAAAGTTCTTAACATGCTTTAGAATGAGAAGAAAAATCTGTAAATGTCTGAAAGCAAATCCTTACAAATATTATCAAATAAATGACTAAATTAGGTTTTTAAATAAATATAGAGAGTCTTGCACCTCTTCAGCATCAAAGGACAAGTGGTGATGGTTATGAAGTGTTACCATTACAAGTTTAAAATATATTAGTGTAGTTGATAAACTTGAAAAACCGAGATTATTTCACTTCAGTAAGAAATTGTGCACTTTTGAGAATAGAGTATATTTTCTGAAGAGACAGACAAAGACTTAAGTTTTAGAGGCTTGGTTTATCTGATCAAATTCCCTTGCATTTTACCGGTTTTTTTAGACAATTTGTAAATTCCATGCGTTTTTCCGAATTTTCCTGTTCTCCCGGTGGCGTGGCAACCCTGCCTTCTACAGTGTGATAACAACAAACCATGTATGACATCCATTCCAGAGAAGAAAATCCGTGTATTTGAGCTTGGCACACATTAAATCAGACGAGGAATGTCTTCGCCTGGTGTGTAACAGAAGTGTGGACAGAAGGATGATTGCTTCAATACTGTCTTCATCCTCTGAACAAAGCTCACAATTAGAAGATTCTTCTCAAAATTCTCCTATGTTGCTTTAAAACTGAACATAAATAATAAAAAAAATCTAAAATAATTTATCACTCTATCTTTATTTTGAAGATGTCATTACAAATCAATGCAATTAATCAATAATCTATGAATTGGCTCGTTTTTCTCTCAATCACTCAGATTAACCTTTCAGATTAGATAATAATGAACTTTGATAAAATATTAATAAATAATTGAAAACAAAAAAACCCAGAACAAAAACACTGATCCTTATTTTATGACGTCATTATTAAACCAACGAGGATTCTTAAACTTGGGAGTATCCATTGTTTTACATTCAGTAAAAAGTGCAGTAATTATTCCTCAAAGGATAATATTTGCCAGAAATAAAACCGTTTGAGCCTTCCGAAAACATGCAGGTAATCATCCACGATGAATAAAATGAAAACGCCAAGAAAACTGTTAAATAAGATATAGTATATAACTGTTATATAAGATATACTAATGAAAAATTAGATTTTGAAAGGTATAAGGGTATAAGACATTTCAATATAGCATCTCTAAAAAGAAATCTTTGAACTCGATTTTTTTTTTTTTTTTTACTGCTGTCCGATATTCTTTTGTATACATGGAAAGTATGTTGGACAAAACATCCAAAACCAGGATAAATCTTGGCTGATAAAGATTAATAATCCTCTCATGCTTAAACATAGATAATTTTACTCGTAAAAGTATTATTCATGAGGTATCAATGTCAATCTTCCAAGAATGAGTTAACAGATATTTTTCCAACAACATTTGTTTTATGGTTGTTTCCAGTTTCTAAATGGTATTTAATGATTATTCTATTGTATAAATTTCAAGAATAAGAATGCCCCATAAAAGTTTTCTATAGGACTAAGTAGCTCTTACACCAGTTGAGTACTTTAGCATGATTGGTTTCAAACTACAAATTTGCTGAAAATCAAAAATAATCGCATGCATGGTCTAAAATAATGAAACAGTCACCATAGAAAAAATGGGGTGCCTGGCATATTTTCAGTTTCTGGTATATTTCTTTGCAAACTCTCATCACACTATCACAATGAAATTTCATTTAGAAAAAGGATTTTCCCCTCTCATATTGATGAAAATCATTACAGCCACCTAAGCTCTTTTCTATCCAAAATGATAATGTTTAACCATTTATCACCAACGTTTATTTATGTATTTTGTTGCCAAATCTATAAGTTTTTATTCTTTATCAATAAAGAAGTTACAGTAGCAATTTATTTAATAGATATTTTAAATTTAGTCTCCTTACTACACATGAAAGTTTCAAACAAACAAGAAAGTTGCAATTCATTCACAATTTGTCTTGACGATGCAATTTCGGTTGTTAGTGAAACAAATTAAAACTCATCAGTCAAGTAATGAGGGAAGATGGCCACCTTATTTCTTATTTTTATTTATTTATTTTTGGTTCAATAAATCATTCCCAATGGTTTTAGATCTACTTAATCCTTCCTTTATATCATGTGAATTTGCTGAATTTTAAAAGAAACAAATTTATATCATTCCATCTCTATTTCATAAACATCAAATTTAACAATTCAAAAACATTAACAAATATCTTCATCTATAGTTTCTATATAGTTTCATAGAAAAAATTAGATTTCCACACAGATTCAATTTTTTGTAACTCTTTGCCAAACATTCCTATTTCTTAACAAGGGTAAAATTTTAAAAATAAATGTAATTTGAGAAATATTTTTAAATACAAGACTACTTAGTTTGTTTTATGTTTAAATAGCTATATAAATTTCATTCTACCTTTAGCAATTTTCTACTTAGTTCTATGACTGTAAGGTTTCAAATTTTCTTATTTAATTAAATTTTCACTTATTTGCTCTCAAGATCATGTTATTTGATTTTATTCATATTTTCATTATTTAATGTGTTTTCATTTAACTAAGTTCCATTATTTTTATTAATATAGATTATATTCAAGCTGAATGGAACACACATGCTAGTAATGCATGTACAGCATATTTTTCCTATAAAAAATTATATAAGCATACACACCCCAGGTTCATATCTGTTTTAAATATAAGTTTAAAAACGCTCAGGGTAAATTTTTAAAAATTTGTGCAAAAGAATAGAGAGGCAACGACAGTTTAAAAAAAAATGAAAAGTTTGTGTTAAAAAAAAGAGCATACATGCATAGCCTGTAATTATGGTTTATATTTAGAAAATAACAGCAGCAACTCTTGACTGCATTAAAGTAATGCAGGTAAGAAACTAAAAACATTGAAATGTATCAGAAAAAAGAAGGGATGGAAACACAAAAATTCAGAAGTAGGGTTGACCTAGAGAAAGAAAAATGATGAATGGGGTCAATTCATGTGACATAAAAGTCACATGTCATGAACTTCTGAGCATGGCATTTAAGTTTCATCCGCACCGCTTTCGTCGATTAGTCTGCCATTAACATTCTCCGCCAAGTATGAAGCGGATTTTTTTTTGTTTACATTTGAAATCATAATTTTTGAGTTATTTTCTTTCCTCTTATTATGTGTTAAAAGAGGAATAACTAGTGTGCTGATGGATGCATTGCTTTAATGTGAAACACAAGAGTGATTGTCATGATAAAATGTTTTCTTATTTTCCTGTCAACAATCCTGACTTGGGTTGATAACTTTGGTATAGATTTTTTCAAGCCTTCGAAGTCGGTGATATGCTCCAATCATTTTGAAGAATTCATTCAATGTGTGTCCATTTATTAAATATAGCCGTTCCAGTAATTTGTTAGAAAAACTCTTCAAAGAAAAAGAAATCGGTAAGCGATTTGCCGTCAAAAACAATCAAACAAAATCGCGAGTGCATTTCTAATTTACTTTATTCACATTTAATGAAATTTCTGATAATTTTGAATATGCTTAGAAGGTTTTAAAATGTTTACATGAATATTGGATTGCATTTTTCTACAAAATATTATCTAAATTTGTTTTTCATACTGCACTTGCCATTGACAAGCTCGCTGTTCGGAGACACACGATTTAAGCCTGAGGGGGAGCGCCTCTTCTTTCTATAGCAGCGCTCTCTAGGGTCAAGAAAACGACTTAACTACACACACGTCACAACCTTTTTACAAGGCGGACTTTTTTCACGCATTCATTCACTCAACTACAGATCATAATTTAGACCTGAATCAGAGAACGATCACCCCTGATGCAGTACCCCCAGTGGTATTACTCTCGACATGGAGGACTTTGTGACCACGACAAATTTAACGCGCGTCAGCCACCAAGCACGAGGAGAATCTTCGGCCGGCGGGGTTCGAACTCGCAACCTAAGGGACGCGAATCCGACGCTCTATCAACCAGGCTATCCCGGCCTTATTATTTTAAATTTAATTAATGTAAGTAAACAAACTCCTGTTGCAAAAATAACGACTGCTATAATGCTAAACTTAGGTGGAAGTGAGTATTACTAGTTTTCTAATTACATTTGCAGATTTGTGATGGATTCAAAGTGAATTTATATCAAACAACTTTTCTATTGTTAAAAATGAAATGTCAGTAGTTTATTGTATTTAAACTGAAACTGTCTGTTATTATAATATCATGTTATACCATTGTGCACCTCAGTGATTTCTGTTTTAATAAATACAGGTCTTTTCATTGAAAATCAATTTCCATATCGGCATTTATTATATAATTTTTATTCCCAACTTCATTGCTACATGCATGTTTTAGTTTTTTTTTTCTATTTATTTAACATATCAATTTTGAATTATAAAATTCTGTAAAAGCATAAAAGTGTTTTTTTTTTTCAACTCCTCTTTATATCCTATTTAACTATATATATACCATGACCTCATTCTTGTTTATTAAATTTACTGTATTGTATGTTTTTGTTTTATTTTATGATATTCATTCAATGTAATTTTTATCAAATAGTATTAAAAAAATCATCTAGCATTTAAAAATTACATTAGCATTACATTTCACGCTAAAATTACATTTTAGCATTAAAAAGCATTTCGCTTTAGCATTAAAAAAATTTTCATAAATGTTCTGCTTTAAAAGTGTATATTATTCAACGCTATGTTTTTATTGGTGAAAAAAAAAACTGTTGTTAAGTATCTCGGATGTTTCTGTTGAATAAAATTGATTTCATTCACATTGACATTCTTGTCATACTGTGTTTATATTATTATAGTGTTTATATATTACGTTTACAGTATATAGTGTTAATATATTATGTTTATATTATAAGTGTCTAGAAAAATAAATGTTGATAAATAGTAAATAGTTTTGTTAGTTTTTTGAGTTAATGAAAACATTGAAGCATCCATTTGATCGTATTTTTTCAAATAATTATCACATATATTTTATCTATATATATATTTGTAATGTGTAAATAAAAATTATGAAAGCGTGATTTTGTTTGTTTTCTACAAATTAAAATGAAACTGATTCATAAGTTGCATAGATTTAAAAAAAGGTATCTATACCTTTTATATTTCATAATTTGAAAATGTAAACATAATTTATTCAATATATACTAATTTGAGTTTCATGTTCTTTCCTCTGAGCAAACTGAAAACATCAAAGTCTCAATATTTATAAAAGTAATTACATAAGAAAAAAATGTAATAATTTTATTAGTAAGCTTTAAAATATTAACTTATCTAAGAGTAATATTTATTTTTAAAAAGAACTCACTGGGGCAATTATATTCATAAGATTCAACAGTCAATAATATTGAAATAATATGTGCAGCGGCCAAACAGGCGATAAATGACTGTTTGTTTCGCCATCTGTCGATAAGCATCACTCATACCTATGGAGATGAACTCTGCTCTCCAACGAAAACCAGTGACTCACTTCCTGGCTTCGCCGGCTTGCTCCGAACTTCTGCCTCGTGCTGGTCGATGGATATACGGCCAATGTATCATGAGCTATATTTGTTAATTTAATTTGTAATTAAAATTTATTTTTGTTATCTACATGGCTGGCAGTTTTCATTAATTAGAAATGTTTTAATACTTTAATTTAAAGTAAATTTGGCAATGCGTGTTAAGCTACGCACCAAATATGTAAAAAAGAACATATGTAATTTTTCAAAAACACTGCCATAGTCATTTGTCAAAATGTATCCTTCGGATAAAAAGAAGGGGGAGGATATAGGGAAGGAAAGAATAAAGCGGCACCAAACGAATTAAAAAGCAATGTTAATTAATTATGCAAAAACAATAATTCCATTGAAAATACTAATTAAAATTTTAATATAAGAAATAAAATTATATAACTAAGAAAAATTGGAGAAAATAACTCAAAATAATATCTTTAAAAAAATCAGAAGTTTTTAATAATTGATCGGCTAGCGTAATATTTACTACACAATGGTTTCATCAACGTTATCGGCAGATATCACGACATGCGCAGAACGGTTGAAAATTGAACAGAAGAGGTTTGTTTGGTACCTGACACGTGATCGTGAATTGACCCCATTAAATAAGAATTACTGCACTGGGTATAGTTACTAAAATTACAGCAAGTTTTATTAGTAACTAGTCGGTTCGCCAATCTTAATGCTCGTTAAAATTTTAATTAAATATTTTATGTAACTCCTATTTTAATAGCTTCTTCATCAAAATATTTTAATGCTTCAAATTTTGATAGTCATAATTCATTCATAATATTATAAAGGTCTTCAGCCATAACATAATATGTATCTCTCTAATTTTCTGTTAGCTGCCGTAGAATGTATGCTTTAAATTATAGTGGAAATGGTTAAATTGCAATATAGGAACATTTTTTTACTGAAACGAAGCATTTTTTTAAAAATATGTGTACTGAAAACAGAGTCGCAGAGTATTTAAACCTTAATGGGCACTAAAGAATATCTTTCTTAATTTATGTAAAATCTCAAGAATTTGCCAACAAAATTTTCTTAGATCATCATGAGCAGATCCATTAATTAACAATGTTTAATTTTAAATGCATCAAACATTAAGAAAATAAACAGAATCGTTTAAAATAATCGGTCGAAAACAGGTAAAAAAAACTACTTAAAAAACGATGTACTCAAAACTATAAGCATATACAAAAAATATATGATTAACATAAATACAATTTAATTACAAAAGCATAAAACTAACCAAAAAATAATTTAAATCAAGTCCGCATCCGTTGAAAATAGTTATCAACAATCAGAACACAATGCGCATGCGTAAATTTTCAACGCCAGTTATGGTAACGGAAATGCATGAATTTTCTACGTCAGTTGGGGTAACCCTACGCAGATTAGAAATTTTTAATTTCCTTTATTCTGTTTTATTTTAATTCAAAAGTACTTCAGAATGAATCTGAAAAATCGATTAATTAACAACGTCTAATTTTAAATGCATCAAACACTAAGAAAATAAACAATCGTTTGAAATAATCGGCCGAAAATATGTTAAGCCTATCCTTGTTAACATGGGTAAAAAAATTGAAGCCTTACTCATTTGTCGGTGAGAAAATGAAAAGATTTTTTGGCGGGAAAATTAGTTTTTAATTAATAATTAAAATTTTAATTAAAAATTCAAAAAAGGGACTCCAGGTGTACATTCCGGACCTCCAAGGTATTCATGTGCCAAATTTGATAGCTGTAGGTCAAACGGTCTTTTCTGTAGAACGCCAACATACACACACACACATTGAGCTTTATATAAATATAGACTATTTCATATACTAAAGATGTATTCTTTCGATAAATAACTACCAAATCTTCAAACAGAAACTGTTTAATTATCACACTAAAAGTCTGTGGAACAAGGCATTATGGAATAATACTTACAACCTCTGTCTAATGTAACTTCACTAAGTCTATATTTATTGATATCTGATGTATCCAGCCCAAATTCAGTAAGAGTTGCTGCCATTACATCTTCAACAGTAGTATCACTAGTAACGGGAATAACTCTATGAGTATCGGTTGCCCTGGAAAAAGAATGTCAAGTTTTATATACTTTTTTAACAGAAAGGTATAGATTTCATATTTTAAACCAGAAACAAAATTATTGCTATAGGAACATAAATTAATCTGTATTTAATCTGTTTTCAAAGCATGATATTGCAAATATTTTCTTTTTATTTTATGGATTCAAGAATTTGGTAGAAATGAACTCCAAAATTGTGAAAAGAAAAAAAGTTCACTAGCAATATCACTATATTGAAATTTGGATTATTCACATCAAAACGCATTTTGAGATAGAATTTCTATTTTTTGTTTAAATATATTTCATTAGAAAAATGTTTTCCGGTTGAAGGGAATATAATTGTTTTTTAAAAATGAGTAGCAGTGTCCCCTTATTAATGAAAGTAAATTTTAACTAAAAAAATTAAATACAAAAAGGTTTTCCCCAACAAAAAAAAAAAGAGGTCTTTAAAAGAGTCGAAATCTCAAAATATAACTTGATTACATGCTCAGAATTGAATAAACATAAAATAATAAACTGTGAATTTTTAAAAAAAATCATTATAACAGCCGATAGTATTTTAATATAATTGAAATAAAAAAGATACCTAAATTTTCCCGGGTAAACTTTCACAGTACCAGAATCGGGATCAGGAGGTTTATATCTTAATAAAATAGCTGGTCTTTTTCCTTCTTTTCTAGTCAAACTTTGAACAGGCATAAATTCCTCGATTTCTTTTTCAGGAGGATCACCTATTTTCAAAGTAAAATTTTTGGGTGAGGAATGCTAATAAAGACTTCATGAAAATTAAAAATGTTTAATTCCTTTTAAATTTGTGATCAATGCATCTTTCAATTACTATACAATAAACTTCTATACTAGAACAAGATAGAGAAATGGAAATATTTTTTTTTTTGAACAAGATTTGCACCAATTACATCGTTTACTTATTTCAAGGAACTTTTATATCAAATTAACTGTACATATACTGTTACTTTAAAATATTGAAGGAAAAAAAATGATAGATCATTACTTGCATGAAAATATTTAGTTAAATTTAATGTTAACAGCAGTGCTTCTCTATAATCATATAGTAATCTGTAACATTTTTAGCTTATATCCCGATATGTTCTATAACTAAAGGTTTTTAACTTCACAAAACAACACTGATTAATGTCTAAATAAAAAAACTCCAGGGTATATTCCTATGAAAATTTCATCTAGAATTAATACATTGATACAAAGTGAAAATGATAATTTAAATTTGTGGTCTACATTTATTAAATTTTCACACTGCTTTTAGAAAATAATGAACTCACAAATCGATACAAAATACATTTATACAGATTCCGCCATAAATTCTTGTAAACTTCAAAAAATCGTAGTAAAAAAAATTAATGATCGAAAAAAGTTGCGGATTGTGGGAATATGTTCAGAGAATCTTCGGATTTTTTTTCCTCCTTCCGCATTAAAAAAAATTATTCAAAAAATGACCGATAGACAAAATACGACAAATAATCCATTGAGCTTTACTAGAATCTTACTTTTCAGTTAAAAAGTTCTTTCGCATTTGGAATCTTAATCTTAAAATAAAAAAATAAAAAATTGTTTTAAGTTAGTTCATTAAACGATCTCTCCTTACATCTTTGCAAAAACAATATATTGTAATAGATTATGAAATTTAAGTTAACATTACAATTGCATCTTAGTTTTTCCATCACAATACTTTTTTATACGTAATTACTACATACATATTAGATAAAAGAAAAGTTTTGTTTAACAGCTGACAATTTTTGCTTTCTATTCTTTCACACTGTGCGGTGGTTTTTTTTTTTTTTTTTTTTTTTTTTTTTTTTACGAGTTTGTAATTTTTACACAATGATACGTTCTGAAGTTGTGACGGGAAAATATAAAATCGTTCTACTCCCATTTCACTTCCCATAAGATGCGTAGTAACTATTTAATACTGTAGCTAATCCTTGCAGAGTCAAAGTAAAAAGTGTGCTAAATTCGAGAGAGATTTTAGAGAGAAATTTCAGTACTGAATATTTATGTTTTCACACTAAGAATTTTCTAATGTTACCTTTTAATTTGCCAAACAGGAAAATAACATTTAAAACAATTAAAATGAAGTACATGATTACCCCATGTTGTTCACTATAATTCATACATTTATATAATTTTTGCTTCAGTTGGAGAAATTGGAAAAATACAAACTACTACTTTAAAGAAAGATTTACATACAAAAATTTATCACAAGAGATATTCTCCCCAAAATCTATTCCGCTTAAAAAATTTTCTACTAATAATCTAACTTTTATTAAGAAGTAACTTTATTTGAAATAAATATTTATTTACTTCACCAAAAATAACAGTAATAAATACAATTGTATTTTAAAACCTAATGAATAACAACTACAGTTGAATTTTCAAATTTAATGAATAATTCAAATTTGATTTTGAAAAGTTGTTTAATATTTGATTTGATTGACTTCATTTTGTACACAACTTGGCCAGTATTGACCCTTGCGCCAAAAAAAATCAACCAATCATTTTGTACAGCTTACATTTAATTAATACATTTTTGATTAAATTAATCTAAACATAGTCAAAATAATAATTGTTTAATATCAAGCTAATCATTATTCTCTCTTCTTTCAGCTATTATTCATTTCAATATGAGATTTCAGTAACAAAGTAAATATGTTTCCAGTTATTATTGAGGAACACTTCATTTGAAATCATGCTTTTTATTTTTAATCCATTATTGCTTGTTGTTCTGTTGGAAAATTCTCTTTATCCGATACCATGCAAATAATTTCTTACTGTGAATAATTACAGATTATAATTCAGTAAGCTAATAAACATTTAATTACCTTTAATCAATAAAATTAATTATTGTGTGTTACTATGAAACATTTTGGTTGCCCCTTCTTTCAAAAAATTCTGCCTCCGATTTTGGTTATAATTGCCAATGTTTGTATCGTCACTTGACATGTGATGATTGGTAGTTCATCCCTTTCGTGTAATTCATTGGAAAATAATTTCAACGTATGATTCGTGAAATTTCAGTTTGCAGTTGTTTGCACACCTTTAAAATTAAGACAGTAAACTGCATTTTTTCAACTGAGATACTTCGTCACGAGGCTACCAACCTCTTTAAAAAAAGTAACATTTCTTTTTTTAATTTGAAAAATCAATATTACTCTGCTGAAGATAAAACGTCAATAGCTAACATTTAACATTTTTTTTTTTTTTTTTTTACTTCAGGGAGTTATCAAGCACAAAAACCCTATAGTACTCTTCCTGCTGCAAGACAGTCAATTCATTTGTTTCACTAACTGTTATAATAGTTCTCGAGTAACTTTTGTTTACATAGAAACGTGCAAAATTTGCATACGTATTTAATTTACTTAGTTGCAAAAATCTATTAGATAATACAACTCAAATTATAGTCTTTTTAGCTTCAATTACATTGATGAAAAATTAGTTAGCAGCTGAAGAAATATTTTCAAGCAGTTTCAAAATCAAGTAGAGTACTATAACCCAAAGGTGGGGGGGATAGTAAAATACTTTCAAAAAATCAAATAAAAAATGAATTCTATTAATAAATAACCTCTTAATTAAATATACGAGATAAATTAACAGCACATTCTCAAATTTGAGTTAAACCTAGTAGGCTCTGAGGGTATTCAATAGAAACAGCTATGTTGCAATTTCTGATCATTTCCTTTTAAGGAATTTATGCAATGAAAAACATCTCAATTTATGCATCTTAAAACAAACTTTTCAAAAGATGCAAGTATTGTCATAAAGAATTTCTCATTTTTGTAAAGCATTTAAAGTAAGTTAACATAATTCAATAACTTTCAAATGAGCTAAAGATTAAGAAAACTTATGCCAACAAATTGTCGTACATTAACAATGACATTACATCAGTATTTAACTATTAGCAATACATACCATAAACATCAGTCAAATAATAGTGCTTTGGGTCATCCGATATATGGAAAGCTCTTAAAGCGGCACACTGAAAGAAAAAAATGGCATAAATTTGAAAAAAATAAAAAAGATTGAAATATCCGATTATAATTCTCAAATAACAAGCACTATGTATTTCGAATATCTAACTGAAGTAAAACCTACTAGCAAATACGACATATGCTGACATTTTTGTGATACTTGTTGATATACTTGCACTATATTATATATGATGAAATAAATATTAATATTCTTATAAAATGATTACATTATTAAAATACACTGCACTAACTTTGATACTTTGAATTCTCAAATAACACGCCACATTTGATTCATTAATCTGTATTATGCCAACAAAATTATTCCTGGTATAATATGAATTTTTAAGACAGTTCTGTATTCAAACGAGATTAGGTATGAGACACAGCAAAATGCTTTGTTAAAAATGGGCAAGCATCACATATTAAAACATGATGTGGTAAACTGAATATTCATAGACAATATGAATTCATACAAATTGGTTCAGTACATAAAGAGTCTTAGCAAAGTAAATGATACCAAAAGAATAATGATTTTTTTATCCCCTGTTGTCATTAGTTGTTTAGAAAGTGCAAATGGTACCTAGGATATGAAATTTTTCTTTAACTTCTTCGGGATATTTCTCTTTGAAAAGTGACAAACACTTTAATGTTTTGTCCTCATACCGTTTCCTACGACTGATACCCGAGGCATCTATACTCCTTTGCCGCTTAGTCACAATGCCACTGATTAATTGATATAACAATTTAAATAGAAAATATTGTTGAGATCAAAATTTATAGTATTGCAAAATAATGGACAATTCGAAAGTACTTTTTTAAACATAGAATATGCGGAGATCCATGAGCTGTTACGGCTTCAAATTTACGATATCAATTCCATAGGTAATGAACACCTAACATAAAAATACTAATAAAAATTTAACAACACAAAAATATTTTATTTAAAAAGCACAAATAATTGCCGTCAGCTAATGGATAAACTCAAATTAAGCATGAAATAGAAAATTATATATACTTTAAAAAGCATTTTTTGGGAAAGGAATTCTATAAAAATATATTTTATACATACCACCATCTCTTCTCTTGTAGCATTGCGAAGTATTGTGATTGTCCTAAACATTCTTCTTTTCAATGATGCATTACCATCATAAACCTTGATAACTTCTGCAAAGATATATTTCAGATGCGAAAAAATTGATATAAATCTAAGCAAGAGGAAAATTTAAACTAAAAATATATTAATGCCATTTAAAATATTAACGGACATAATCGTACCATCCTCTTTATCCTTCTCCTTTGGCGAAGGATAATCATCAAAATCCTTATTTCGGCATTCACCAGGTGAGAACTCTTCCGAAATACTCCTTGCTATATTTTTTAAAAAAATGATTTTTTTTTGTAAGAGTTATAAATAAGAAACTCAAGAACTTAAACATGAAAAAAATACAACTGAATAATCTTACTTATGCATATTTTTAGAACATCCCTTTTTTTAATTTCAACACCAATAATTGTTTCCAAGGGAACATCAGTCCTAGGAATGCTAACAGAACTAGGTGGAAGCATTATACTTTCTAGGCACCCAAAATTGCATTCATTTGTTAAACTTTTACTACATAAAGGATGAGCCTAAAAGGTACAGACAAAAAAAAAAGTAAACATAAGAATTCAAGTAAATTAACACAATTTTAAATCTCAGAAGATAAACTTTACACAGCATTAAAAATCATATCTTGAGTTTTTCATGAATAAATAATCAATGAGCATGGAATAAAATGTCAAAAGTTAATTAGATCCGAAATATGTGTAGTAAAAAATTATGTACAGTAATGAAAACCATTAAACTACATAATCGGTTTGAATGAAAATTTTAAATATTAAAATATTAATTCATTTAAATTAAGCCTAATTAGAAGGAATAATTTTATATAAATATAACTTACGGTCATTCCACACCATTCACATCTCATTCCAGCAAGGCACTCTGATGACCAACAAGTCTTCTTACAAAGCTGGCATTTAGAGTTACCAGGTAAATTTCCTTCTCTCCAATGGTGATATTGTGTAACTTTTGCCTATATTAAAATTTTAAAAACTAATATTGCATATGCAAAAAAATGGTTTTTAATAGGGGGGGGGAATTGGTCAGGCTAACTAATCTAATCAGTGTAAAAATTATTGCAGTTATGTTAACTTCAAAACATAAAGTTTAATTAGAAGAGAGAAATGTTTCACAGTAGCTCATTAGATGTTTGCTTGCATCTTACGGAAAATTTTACTGCTCCAGAGGATGTTATTTCAGGTGCCTGGGTCAGTCAGTCACAGTTATTATCATTAGACAATTACCAATTCCACCTTCTAGCTCTGTGACTTTGGAACTAAGTGGAATTGAACAGTTAAACTGCCAATGTCAATGCCCCTAGGATTCATTTGCTGTGGAGGATTCTTTTATTTCATTTTTTAAATCAATTATGGTGATGTAAACAATACCATGTCCCAAAAAATATTAATCTTTATTATCCTACTAGTTGTGTCAAATATTAACTATAAAGCTAAAATAAATGCTTTTTAACCCTGGTAACTCAACCTTTGCATGATTCAATTTTTATAACCCAGGTAAAAATGATTCTTTCTGCAATAATCCATGTAAAATTAAGATTTATTTACCCAATAGGAAATGAAATCTGATCTCCCGGGCTCATATACCCACTACAGATGAAAATTTATTTCAATATTTCCTAATTTAAAAAAGAATAAGTAATACATAAAGAAAAAATTACTAATTACTAGAAAATTAAACCTAATTTCATACCTAATAATTTTTTTTTTAATTTTTCCACGGAAAATCTAATAGTAAACACTTTTTTCTGCACTTTTCTTTAGACAAGTTGTAACAAATGCAGCGCATTTTCTCTCTCTTTGATTTTAAAGCCATTAAACAAAAATATGAATTTAACATTTCCTCCTTTGTCAATAAACGAATATTTTTATATAAATTTAAGTTAATTTAATCAGCAGTTTATAGCACTAAAATTAACCTTGTCTTATTATTTTTATTTTAATTTAAAGACATTATTTATAAACTGCCAATTTTCGACAAATATTCCGAAACCAAAATTCACTTCCATCTAAAAAACGACAGACCATTTAAAGTTTTAATTTTATTCAAGTGAATTAAAGCTAATGACCCTCTGAGTACAAAAAATATACAAAAGTAGCAAAAAATAAATAAATGAATGAATAAAATTCCAATATTAGAGAAGCCTTACTTGACGGATCTATAAATGTTTAAGTTTCTTCTAGCCTACCTGAATCATATAAGGTTTAGTAATTATTTTTATAGGGATGTAAAGCCAAAGTGAACATGCAATGGGCACAAGGCCTGCCAAAATCATGAAATTAGAAGTGATTGATGTATAGAGTTGCGTGAATAGAGTCCTCTGCTATTATTAAAATGCCTTTGAACATGAATCAGCAATTCTATGCATGAATTATTCTGATTTAGCAATCAGAACAATTCATTAGTAAAGTTTTTCAGTATGACATTATTTAATTCCATACCAGATGCAAACTGAAGTGCCCGTAGGAGTGGCAATATTGCAAAGAGTCTACCATAATCTTCTAACACTAGATGGGTAGATGTCAGTCATGTCTAAAGGCAGCTTCACAACAATTATTACTTTTCTTTAAAATAAAATGCAAAAAGCATGGATAGCTTCTGTAAATAATGACAAAAGTATGACTGGATGACAGTGCTTGAATCCCTTCATACAAGTTACTAGGATGCAGCTTCATCTTATTTTACATTTATCTATTCATATACTCTTTCATCAATATTCTTAAAATTGTTATCACTTTTATACATCATTATATTCACTTTCACTATCTTTGATTTAATCCCTTAATGTTATTATGATTTCTACTAATACACCATAATTCCTCATTGTAAATATAATAGCACTTACTTGATCTCTACTTGGAACATAGGTTGCACATTCTTTACAATCAGCAACACTAAAATCTTGGCATTCAGCATGGACACAATACTCACAAACTGTAACAGAATATTAAACAATGAAATTTTAAAAAAATATTATTCCATTACAGCTCGCTAAAATAATACTGAATAGAGACCCAAAGTGAACAAATACTCTATCAATTACGACTGCTGAATTGATGATTCAATGGCTTTAATTAACTGCAGCAATTTAAAAGGATCAGCATAGTCTGATTGAATTAAAAACCAATACAAAATTTATTAAAGTATTCCGAAGATTGTTCATATAATAATTAATTACTAAAATTCTAAAACTTTAATCGTATGTATATATACAGCATGAAAAGACATTTTTAGTTTCTTGTATATAAATTATGCCTCCTGGGATTGAC
Source organism: Argiope aurantia (assembly GCA_026543865.1). NCBI lineage: Eukaryota > Metazoa > Arthropoda > Arachnida > Araneae > Araneidae > Argiope > Argiope aurantia. The sequence continues at coordinate 38,961 of JAPMOR010006989.1, forward strand.
GCATTCAGATAAATGGATGGCTTGTACTCAATAAATGAGAAAATGCGTATCATAACAGTGAATTTTGAAATAAAAACTTTGTCTTCTGGTACTGGTGAGCAAAAAAAAATAAAAAAAATAATAATAATAAGTTCATAGAACTCTGGCCTATCTGGCTTTTTTGTTATCTGACCAACCGGTCCGCCACATTAGTCCGGACACTCGGGAATGTACTGCATATATATTGCATTTTGGCAAAGCTATAAAAAATTACTTATAACAAAAATGGGAAAAAATCATTAAACAGGGAATGCTGCAAAAACAAAGCAATAAAAACTAATATTTATAAAATACAAAATCGGAAAACTTTAGAAGATAAGAACAGAAGATAAAAATTTGTTGAACTGATCAGAAAATCTTTGAGCTGAATTAAAAAAAATTTACCTTCACAACGAACAGCACAACTATCTTCAATTCTTTTACGACAAACACTGCAAAATTTTCGTTTTAAATGCCCTCTTTCTGACCAACAGTGGGGAACAGGTTTCTAAAAATAAATTTAACATTTGAAAAAATTCATAACTTTCAGTTCAAAAAATAAAGACTTCTCATTGCTAAGTTACAGTTACTTAGCATGCAAACAACCAATCTATTTTTGACATGAGGATTTTAAACAGTACATGTAGCTTGCACAACTCTAATTTTTTTTTCAAGTTAATATGATAGGAATACATAGAAAAATCTCCCGCACTCCAAGTGTGGTAGTTAATGTGTTTAGGAGCATTCTCCGTCTTCTTTAATAAATTGCATTCCCCTACCCCTTTTCCATCCTAACGTTGAGAATGTTAAATTTATTAGTTATTTCTGCTGGGAGGAAAAACAAACTGTATATTTTCATTTGCCGATTGTATATCAAAGAAAAAAAATTAAGTTTCTACATATATGAAAACAACATAAAGTACAAAGTGGGTTAAAAGAAAACACAAGAATAGCCATTACTCGGAACTTAAGTCCTGATAGGCAAAGGATAAAACGACATCAAGATAATATGTTTCAGCTGTTTGGGATAACATAAAATTGGGATATTTCATTAGTTGTATTTGAAATTATGTAAGATTGAATGCATTTCACCTTTCATTTTCATTACTGTGGCAATCAATACATAAACCTCTTTTAAATTTAATTCTTATCAGTACACCTTTACTAGAAGCATTTACCAAGAATTTCATGCTCCGTGTTATTAATTAAAACGCCTTTCAATACAGATGTAAAGTTGCAATAAACACAAAATTATTTTTCTTCAGACTATAAATACTTATCATGCAACAGTTTAGAAGATAGCTTATTACACAAAAAGACAAGTTTTAAAAGTTAAGTTCTTTTTAATATTCTTTAAACTGATCTACTACTACATACATTTTTTCTTATAAATCAAGCAAAGTTAAGATAGTGTTCTTAAATACTTAATATTGTTCTTAAATAGTTTACAACTCAACCTTCTTAATTTACAATCAAACAATTAACGGCAAACTTTTAACTAGAATTAGATTTCCTTTTTTTTTTAATCTTGGTATGTATATATGTAATGATATCTTTTAATTTAATTATAGCTTAGTTGTTTTCCTATTTTTCATGTTATTTTATATTATTATTATATTTCATGTTATTATTATGTTATTTTCCGAAGTTACTCTATTCTAAAATTTTCTCTTATTTTCTGGTCCAAATCCCACTTTATTCATTTCTAAGACACAAACTAAAAAAAAAATGCTGACGTTTTAATTCTCACACTCCAAGCCAAGGGATAAAAATCTCTAACGTACCATTCATCCCCTTGAAAGACACTTAAGATTACCTTTCCTGAATCGACACAAAGAAATGTCTATAAGAAACTCTTAGTAAAAGCACTAAGCGAAAAATGTCTGACTTCCGCTCTTATGTTATAATATGAACAGTCGTGTTCCTCCTTTGGTGACCGTTTACAAACCATGCGCTCACAAAGAAAAATAAATTGAAGTTAATTCCAAATTCTTCTTCTTTTCGACTACGCATCTGCAAAACACCTCACCTCACCTCACCCACCCTCGCAGGAAAGATTTCGCACAGCTATTCAAACTTCTAAAATTATTTACTAAAATCCACCGACTATGCCAACTATGACTCTGATTGTATATGATACGGCAATAAACTTTATATACAATATAATCTTGCAGTTTTGAATTAAAAATTAAGTCTAAGGTTTATTATAACTCAAAGTAAACGACCAGAATTGTAAATCAGACACTACGAAAAAGTTTTTTTTAATTAATAACATTCATCTCAAAGGTCAACCTTTTTTTACTGCTCCCCCCCCCCCCACCTCACCACTCAAAAGTAAGGTACTTACCAAGTCCCAGATTACTATTAATATTTCACTAACATTCAAAATGAAAGCAAGACAAAGATTCTTTCCTTGATTCAGGACTACCATATCAAATAGGCAAAATCGATCATTGCCTGGAGTATCAAGACATAGGATGGTCATCAAGATTCTTTTGCAGTATTTTTAAGGTTCTAGCACAAGTGTGAAATTTTTTGAGACAACCAAAGACAAATCAAACTTTTGCTCTTCAAAACTAATTTTTGATTGTTGAAATGGAAGAAGGGAAATTTCACAGAAGTCGGAAAGTACTCCCTTAAATTTTTACTCCTTTAAGAGTAAACCAATCATTTTCAATTTGGATGGTGACATTATTGGCACAGAAAGGCAGGGGAATTGCTTTTTTTTAAAAAAACCTAGTTTTGCAATAAAAACCAAACAATATGAATAGTATACGAATCCACAAACATCTCTTCTGGTTTAACTTCAAAATGCATGAAAAAAAATATAGCAAAACTAAATTGCACATAATAAAAGTTATAAATAAACACATAATAAAAATAAAAGCACAAAAAAATTTATCTGAAATGTGTTTTTATGTGACAAAATAATTTTGGATAATGTTTATTGTTTGCTTCGGTTAATTCATGTAATTAAAAACGTACTAAATTTTAGTTATCTTCTTTTTTCACATTTTTAATTTGAGATAAGAAAGAATTCAGTTAAGAAAAAGAGAAATCCTTCAGTGAAATTATTAGAAGCTTAAATTCTTAGAAATTTACTAACTTCAGATACAAATGAAAAAAAAAATAATAATAATGTACAAAAAAAAACACGTTATCCAATCATCAAAAAGAAAAATATAGCTATGTAGTAGCACTTCAGATATTTTTACTAACTACATTTAAAGCATTTAATGGGAAAAATATTAAAAATTAAAAAATTAAGTTTGCAACTCTCAAAATTCAATTCAATCATTCATAAAGAAGCAGAAAGGGTCCCTCGTTGGAATCCTATTAGAATGAAAACTATCAAGTATATATAAACATATACTTTAAATTACTGCATGTTTGAAAACCAATTTCTTCTGAAGTAAGCATAATGTAGCACCCATACAACTAGGGCTGTATTAAGCTTTTTAATAATAATTTGGAAATGCAAGCCTTGGGTGCCATTTTTCCCTTTCTAACTTCTAAAACTAAATGTTTTTATCAATTTTAATTTAATCTCTGTATGTTTAGTTTTAGGATGCAAATTTTGAACTTTTAATCATAAGCCATTTTCTGCAAAGGTAATACAATATTTGCACGCAAAAGAATTAAAAATGCATAGAATTTTTTTTTACAATAAACTTAAAAGCAATTTTATGCAAAACTGTAACAAAAAAAATAACATTAATATAATCTGAATTATACTTAATTATAAGATCAGGCAATTTTTAATCAAAAAGCAACATTTTTTAAAGATAATAAAACTACACAAAATAAAACTTTCAAAAAATAATTAACTAGGAACATAGATAGATTAGTACTCCAAAATTTAAATAATACTTGATTCTACACTCATGTCAATAAATTAAGGATAATTCAGAGTCACGCGGAAATCGCTTGCTGTCTGATTCTCGCCGGAGACTTTCGCCGGACTTTCATATGGAGAGCGGCAGGTACCCACTACCACCAAGACAACATCATTGAGCGACACCGTTACGGTGGTGCAGGATTGTTCGTTTCGGGAGGAATTATTCTGGGTTCCAGAACTGACCTGCATGTTCACATCGGAACCATGACAAGCCAAATCTATCGAGACGTCATTCTGGAATAACATGCAAGTTTGTTTCGGGGCACCATGGGTGCAGAATTCGTGTTTAAGGATGACAACGCCCATTCTCACCGTGCAAACATAGTAAACGAATGCCTTCGATCGGAGGATATCACCCTATGGACTGGGCAGCATTCTCACCCGACTTGAATGCAGTAGAACATGAGTGAGAGATGTTTGGCCGACGAGTTGTAGTCCGTCAACCCCCTTCTACATGTCGACCGGAACTTCGGAGAGCATTGCTTGATGAGTGGTGTAATATTCATCAAGATCAGATCGATAATTTGATACTCAGCATGCCTAGGCGTTGTACGGGCTGTATTGTATCGTCTGGGAGACATACTGTGTATTAACCATCATACCAACCATGTAATATTGGTTTTTGTAAATAGGGTGTTTTTTTTTATTTGCTTTAGGGAGCAAAAAATCGCAATTTTTATTAATGATATCAAACATATAGCGTCTTTTTTGCTCTTTACCTTTTTTTTTAATAAATAGGCTTTACAAATAAGTCACATTTGTTTTGCTTCTGACTTTTTCTTTTCCTAAACTTGCATTATCTTTAATTTATGGACATGACTATAATTTGAAGAATATCGGGGCAGAAGGCTGTTATAGTTTAAAAGAACATGCCAAATTATATTTCTTTGAAAATACTGAAAAAAAAGTTACAGAAGTTATAAAAGTAAACAGATCAAACATTTATTGATCTGCAGTTCAATTAAGCTTCAGAACCTTGTTTAGGTCAGTAATCAGTCCACTGACAAGGACAGGAAAAAAAATCAAGTCTCTGTGAATTCCTTCCTATAATATTTTTCATCCAAGCATAAAAATTTAATTGCTGATCATAATATACTTGCATATCTTTTATACAATGAAAATTTGTTTCAATTCAAAACTCTAGCTTTGACTGTACAAATCATTAAATACTTTTAAAGTTACTGATAAATGAAAGACCTAATGTCAAATGCAGTAACAAAAAGTACAAATTTCAGAAGTGGAAAAGAAAAACCTGTATAAATACAAATGCAAAAAAAAGAAAGTGAATATAAGACTGACTAAAAAACATCATAGAAACACTTTGGGTTTGTCAGATTGTAATCGCTATTTCCTCCTCTTATGCTGCATGAAAAAAAATACTGTACCTCATATGCATTAAAATGATACTGTATGAAGAATACTACTCCTCTCTTGATGTCTTCATGAAATTTAGCTAAAGTGCTAGATCCTCCAGGGTAACTACATTTCCAGTTTTCATTTGAATGGATCATGTAGAAAGCAATGCTTTGTAACTCTTGAAAGATACTTCTATCACTGAAGTTATTATTGTGAATAGGTGTGATGAGATCATGCGCATATATCAGTGAACATGCATCTCTCATTTTGAGAACATTTTATTAGTAAAATCTGCCATGATGATTTTTACTTTTAACAAAAGCATTCTGTGTGTTGTATGAAGAGAATTATTAAACACTAAAAATGAATCTTATTTCTAGAGTTATTGAAATAACAGAACATATTTGCACTTTTTCAAATTAAAATCAAATTCTATTTTAAAATCATATTCGATGCACTTTTTTTCATGGTTCAGAATTCAATTGCACATCAGTATGCTCCATTATTTTTATAGATGGCTCACCAAATGTAAACAGCCAGATAAATGTTTACTATCATAAAATAAAGGGAAAAAACTGCAAAAACAATAAGATTAGATATATTAAATTATTAAGGTTTGCAACTTTAATGTGCACATATATAAGAGTTGCAGACATTCTCACATCCTCTCCAACATTACACCACAGATTGGCATTGAAAGGTAATATGTTTTCACAGCCTATCAATTAGTAACACAATAATGCACAGAAAATTTATTAAATAAGACAGTTGCGACTTTCACATGAAACTACATTTTTTAAACCAATTGTCGCTTGAAGTGTTGAGACACATAATTGTAGTTTTCCTTTTAATTAAGAATATAATTATTTTCAGCTGATATAAGTCCTCCTTATTTTTCTTTCAGTTGAACATGAAATTTAGAGAGAAATCATCAATAGCACATTTTATGTGCTTTTTCAAAAATTATTTTTCCTAAAATAATCTAACAGAAGAATTATATAATAATAAATCATCCGACAGTTACAATTTTGATGTTTACTGCTAACTTATTTTCCAAATCCTTTTTATATGTTTGAGATTAAGAAAATATCTATGAATACTTTAAAATAATTTGCCATCGCATTTAAAAAAATTGTTAAAATTCTTTGAGAATGAAATTTGTCACACATACAAGAAACCTTCAATTTAAAAAGATTTTTTTGTTAAAATTCATTTTGTATGTTTTAATCAAATTACTTTTTCAAAAAAAATTTACTTCCTAATAATAACTGTTATTATGGAATAAGAATCATATGAATGATGTTTGCTATAAAAGAAAAACAAATATTTTCTTAGTCTGAAGGAATTCCTTCAGTCATTACAAGTGAACACGTGTATCAATTACATGGTTAATAAAATTTATTACAGTCGACTGTATAACAATTAAAAGCTGCACCTTTTAACTTCTTTTCTGTTGAATATATTTCAAAAAGTCAATATTTTTCCAACTAAATTATAACATTTTTTAAGTGATGAAATTACAAGATATTGGTGAATCAGAAAACTAGTCCTGAACACAATGCTGAAAGCAATACAATGATTGGAAGATCTACACAAATGAGTAAAAAACCAATATATATTTATCTATGTTGGATATGATATGCATAAAACTTTCAAGGTGCTTAGATGAAATTCATAAAAATAATTCCTACTTTGGATTCTTTTTTCTTTTTTAGTGATTTTCCATAGAAGAAACTTCTGATAAATTTAAAGAGCATCATTTTGAATAAATTGAAGATAAGTTCATAGACAAAATACAACATTTTAAGTATTGTAAATCACTATAACATGAAGCAAGTGAAGAAATATTTGTGCCTTCATATAAGGTCATACATGATATTCATGTAAATGATTAAATTCATATAAAGTAATATGTGATAATATAGTACAATCAACATTTTTTAATAAATTTGGATACAGATTTTTGAAAATGAATCTACTAAGTTATTATTATTATTATTATTATTAGCCAAACAGCCATTAATGTCTAAACTGACCAATAAATATAAAATAGAAAAAAAAAATCAATTTTCTAGAAATTCAAAAAAAAAAACTGCAATAAAAAAATGAGGAGAGTTACTACTTGAAACTTTCTTATTAATGTTTTTTTTCCTAATTATCTTTGCTAGATTTATACTACAATATCATCATGCATTTATGTACCTGTTTTTAATATTTTCCTATTATTTAAACAAAACTTTTTGTTGTCCTGTCAGTGTAAGTGGTAATTAATGTAAGTGGCTTCTCACAATTTTAGTTTCAGAAGTTGAGAAGGAGGAGAAGGAATCAAGACTTGTATTACTATGGACTCCACCTAATCAAGATTATTTCTACACTTCTCTAAGCTCCGACTACACATATGAAACTTTCATATCTAAAGTAATAACTTAAAGGCTACAAAGATTTAAAGTTGATACGTTTAAACCATAAAAAGCTGGTATGCCTATTATATTAAAATAGAAAATTGTATTTAAATAATATACCAATTTCCTAATTACATATTTTTGGTAATGAATAAGTTTGTTAAAATTTTAATAAGTTTTCAGTTTATATCATTTTAATTAAAGCATTTAACTAATCACTCAAACATTTCAATAACAAAAGAAAATAGAGAGAACTTACCTTAATTACATGTGTTGCTATAGTTGAACAGGGAGAAACTACAGTTTTCAAACATCTATCATGAACTACAAAGTTGCACACTAAAAAAAATAAGTATATATAAATCTAAATAAAGGTTTAAAAAATGGTGCAAATTAATTGTATATGTTAGAAAAGATAATTTTTTATAGTAATATTATCTAAAAATATATCATGCAACACACATTCAAGTTTAAACAGAATCAAAACTATTTTATACTTCTGTAAATTTTTCCATATATGAAATACAAAACAACTAGCAATATCATTCTACCATAATAATATAAAAAATGAATCAAAGTAAAATAGCAATTCAGTTCATCAAAGTGATAATCTGTCATGTATAATTTATTAATTAAACAATGAAATATTTCAGTGGCACTGATACACTAATCACAGTTATTGACATAAAGGCAATGCTTCAACTAAACTGCATCAGACACATGATTTCAATATATTTAATATTAATTACAAGACAAAGGTAAATAAAAAGAAAACTGATCGTATCTAATGTTTCATAAAAACAACAACAGATTAGTACACAGATTAATATAAAGGCAACAAAATAAGTAACTGAAGTAAGTAAAAAATAATGAACAATCAAATCAAAGATGTCTTTGAAAGAAGACAGAATAAACTATCCGTTATTCTTGGCGGATTAGATTAATTTAATCTTGTCTGAAAGAGACACCAGCAATCATACAGGGGAAAAAATTACTTTCCAACTAGGCACTGCTGAACATGATACAAAATTCCAAGTTTTCTTATTGTAACTGTATAGCATTTCAACCATTAGTTGGCTTTCATTTAAATTATTTTTGCCACTTCATATAGATCATGCAGAACAACTAAGATACGACATCAAATTTTTGATGCCATCTTTAGCAAGATTTTTTTAAACATCAGTTTGAAAGAAAAAGGGTAAAAGTTAAAAAATATTACAACATCTCATTAAAATTTCAAAAATATCCATTTAAACTGATTTTGTGAAAAGTGTTATCAATTACTAATACTTTATTTTCTTATTTCCAAATTTTGTAGTCATTAGAATTCTTTCTGTTTGGAAAAATGTATGAGGAGAAAAAAACTTAAGATGTACCATTTAAAAAGTACTACTGAATCTACATCAAATTTATAGTGGAATTAAGATTTAAATTGCAACCCCTTCAAAAGAAGAAGCAACTGCATACAATAAAAAGCACAAAGTGGAATTTCTATTATATACAAATTTAAAGATTACACTGAGTTAATGCAATTACAGAAATGAATCGTGTTAATAAATACTTCACCCTTAAAAAAACACTTTACATACATTACAAGAAAGATAAAACAAAAATGTTCTTTCAATGAATGTAAGTAAAAAGAAAAAATTAATACTAGATGGATTGGCATAGCGACCAAAGCAGGAGGAGGGAATGTTTATAACCTGGGCTCCAGCCTCATAGGGTGCCTTTAGAACAAAATAATTGTGTGCATTTAACATTTTTTGAAATGATAAATGAATGGGGAAAAAGGTAATGTCATGTGCCTAGAAGTTATCTATATTTAATAAACCACTGATAAAAATGGGAAGCACAAAATTTATATTATGCCTTAGGCACTTGATATCCTTGCTACATTACTGGTTAGATGCTGAAAATTCATCCATAAATGAAGGAGCAGAAAGGTAATGCTGTGCCTGGAAGTCATCTACATTTAATAAACTGCCGATAAAGGTAGAAGGGACACAAAAATTATATTATGCCTTAGGCACTCTGTATCCTTGCTACAGCACTACAATAGATGCCGAAAATTTTATTTTGAGATTTCCAAGCAAGCGATGAGAAACAGTAATTGATAAGATAAAATAAAATATACTTTAAAACCTTAAGACAAAATATGAGGACAAGAATGAAAACTTCTGGCATGGTGGTTGGTTCTTGTCATCCAAGTGGGTAGAGAAATTATGGAAGTCGGATACCTCCTACTGATGATGGGTCATGTTCCCCATGGGAAGTGTTATACTGTGGCTGTTGATAGGAAGATGCCCTTAGGACTCATCTTTAGTTTCATGCCAATGCTGTCGTGGCGGTTCAGTCGTTCGAATTTAATCCAAAAGCCTTTAATTAGGCAGGGAAGAGTAGCTTTGTAGGATTACCTACAGAGTTTGCTAGCAATAAAATCTCATAATTTAAGTTTCATTTTAAAAAAACATAGAAATTCTGTGCCTTTAAAGGTTTTTATTTATTTATTTATTTGTTGATCTCATTTCTATTTTAAAAAATTTCCAATTACCACAAATTTGGAAGGAGAAAAAAAAATTATAAAAAAATGAAGCATTAACTGATAACAATTTCATTAAACATAATCATTTAGCAAATTGGAAAGAATTTTTTGCCAAGATGATTTTCTTAGTTATTTTTCCTGAAGAATTGGAACAAAGATGCAGCAAAATATTATGTGACGTATACTTCAAAGTGGTTCCAATTAAAAATCCATCCATCATCTTACAATGATAATGGGTACATCTGATATGTTAAATTTAGACAAATAATTTCATTCTTCATATTTAAAAGATTCATATAATTCAAACAAAAACAAAATAAGTAACATGAAATTTTAGATAAGATGAACTTGAATAATAACTGCATAACATTTCTGTTTTATTTTATAGATAAAAACAAAAATTAATAATTGGGACAGCCATAGATTCAAAACAACCTGGATTAAAAAGAAAAAATTGGGAATTTTCAAAACTGTCCAAGTTTTTGAGAGTTTCAAGAAGGAATTAATATATCTCAGTATAATACCAGACTTTTGGGGAGATGGTTAGTTACACTGGTTTTGGACACAAAAGTCAAATTTGATGCAACAATCATCCCCTAGTTAAATTTTTCAATTTAAAATTAGAAACAAAAAGTAACTTAATGAAATGTGCATTGTCAAATGTTGTAATACTTAATGAAATGCACTTAATGCAAATTAGTCAAAAAAATACATGCATATTGTTACAAATCTGTAATTTTGCTACCCGGCACGAATAGTGTCATTCTGGAAAAACCATTAAAACCTTTGTAAGATCTGTCCTGTGCGTGCTGAGCTTGGCAACCATTTGGCGACTAAATGGATAATATTGGAAAGTTTGAGAACTTTCACGATCCATCCAGTAGGAACCAAGATGCACTCAGATACGCCCTGATTGGTCTGAAGATTCTAGCCCCGGCTTCCGGAACTATAAAAGACGGGTACTCTGAAGTCGTGTGTGAGAGTCGGAGTCGCTGACAACTAAAAGATTTGAGAGGATTAGACACCAAGCTGCTGAACTAGTGATAAAGGCGCTGTGTTATTACGATTGATTAGTTGCATTTTTGTAGAAAAAATTTTGTTTTGCAATAATATGTATACAAGTGCTCACATGAGCAAGATAAAATCCATATGTATCAGATCTCTTAAAGCGGGTGGATGAGCAATCTTCAACAATATCAAGAAGTAATGGGTCAAAGAAAACACTAGGAAAATGCATTTTTCTTGGTATAAAACACATTAAATGTACTTTTATCCAGACCTACAACCACTGGGGCAGGGTGGTGCATCTAAATGAAAAAGACTGTAGGTGAAAGTAACAATTCCTAATCAAAACTCAAAATGCAATAATGAAAAAGGATATGTTCATGACATAACATTCCATTCAATAGCAAGTAAGCTCACTGTAAGAGAACTAACAGCTAATCATCTTAATTTACCTAACGGCCTCAAGGACCAAACAATGTTTTCCCTAAAAAAACTATTCTATAATACTTCACAGGAGGAAAAAAGCCATTCGATTTTTAAAAAATTGATATGTTTTTATCAAATTTTTCCTTTCTCCCAGTAAAAAAGATTCTGTCTTTATGTTGCAATAAAAAAATATAAAATTCAAACCTAGAAATTTTAAAGCCAATTTACTTATTCTGTAAAGAGATGATAAAATCCAAGGTGTAAGCATAATATAAATTAATGAGGTTCAAAATACTTTTACAGGATATTATAATTTGGAAATGTGTAGGAGAGTACAAAGAAGCAATTTTTTTAGAATATAGCGTACTGATTTCAATATTGAAGTAGCTAAATTACATATTAATTTATATCTTAAAATCTCAATTGCTCCTCCACTCATTAGAATAGCTGCATTACTTAATTTTATAAAAATCTGCTATATTTGTTCCATATATATTAAATGTTTTTTGTAAATGCCTAATTTACATGCAGTGGCATATTACCCATAATGGTTGAAGAACTATAGCATGTCCAAAAATTATTTTTTTAAGTTGCATTTTCTTACTTTCCCTCTTGGAGAATTTGATGTTTCTTGCTTGCTTTATCACCCTGAGAGTTCAATAATCAACAAAAATGGGGGAGGAGGTGTAAAAGACATCAACAAGCATGAAAATCACAGGCTGGCTATCTTTCCTGTAGCTCACGAAAGCCCACGGCACAAACAATAGATTGTTTGATTCAAAGATCAATGTAAACCACTCTACCACTAATTCAGAGAAATGATAAATGCAGAAGTAAACAGACCCAATTTGGAAGCAGAGCCAATCTTTCTTTCTCTCTCTCTCTCTCTCTTTCTCTTTTTTTTAACACCAAAAAATTTGCTTCTTTTTTTTAAAAAAAAAACTTTTTTCATTAGCTTTCTGAATTTGATTCTTACTTACTTGGTAAAAACACATTTAGTTTATTGAATATTCATTTTTCTTTTGTCAGAGATTTCTCTCTCAAAATGTTATTCACAGACTTAAAAGGATATTCAGATAAAAAAAATTTGAGGAATAATTTATCATCAATTATTGCATCTCACTTGATATTCATTTTTAGACAAGATTTATTAAGCTGACTGGACAAAGTATGTGAGGGAGGGAAGCTCAGGTAATTTTATCTTCAGAATTATCACTTCAACATTCACAATAAAAAAAATGATAAAAATACAAGGAATTTATATCATTGTGACTGAAATGCAACATATATCATATGTGGCTTTGAAATTAAAATTTTATGTTACTTATAGGTTAAGCAGCTTTATTTGAAAAATTGTAATATTTTAATAAATATATTTTGCAGCACTGTTAATTCCTGAGCTTATGAGCTATTAATGTATATGTCAAAAATTCGAGGTTTGATAAAAATTTATAACTTGAAAACATAAAATATTGATATTGTAAAAAATCAGAACACAGTCTATTAAGCAACTGTGGCATAAAATTTTACATTCCTTAACTATGTTAAACACAACTTTTTTAAATTTTACAATAATTTTTATAAAAAAAAAAAATTTTTAGGCAACTTCTGAATTTAACTATCATCAGTTTGGAGCGACATATAATTAATTATTCATGAAAAAATCTTTTCTCTTGGAAAAGAATATCTAATAAATTTTACATATAATTTTATTGACAAATAAAATGTTTCTCATAAAAAGTGGGGAAGGGCAAATAACAACTACCTAGTGAAATAAATTCATTTTAAATGCCAACTAAAATGCAACATCATAGAATAAATTCTCAAATTATGGCCCTAAGTGGTTAAATTGGTTTCAAAACCATAAAATTTCTGAGATGCATTATTATAATATATTAATCAAAATGAATTGTAAAATCCACTATGAACTGACAAAGCATTTCTAAGATGTATTTTTTCTTATTCTTACTGATCTCTGAATTTGTTTATGTTGCATACTTTAACTTTTAATTCAAAAGCCCTACACAAAATAAAATAAAAAAAACATTAGTTTTGTTTGTATTTTAGTTTTAAAAATACTGTAAAGAAATAAAAACATTTTAAATAAACTTTGTATTCAGTGAATTCCGAGAGCTCATAGGACTGTTATGCCATATTTTTTATTATTATTTGGCCATTGAATCAAAATCTGGAATGAAATTTAAAGATTGAAATTACATTTGATTTTATTTTAGATTTGAAAAACAAAATTTAAGATATACCTTCTTTTAGGAAATACATATCTTTCTCCTACAGTCATTGCAGAGTTTACGGTAGAGACATATGTAATATTTATTATGGCTTTATTTTAATTACTTTTCAACAAAATTTAACTAAAAAAAGCATTCTTGTAGCAAGGTTATGTAAAATAATACTAATCAAGAACAAGTGTTGTGCTCATTTCAAACAGAATAAATTTGTAATGGAAACATTAGGTTTTGGAATTCCTCTAGACTTTCAAACAAGTTAAATTTTTGTAGATTTTACTTTTCTCTTGAATTTTTCTTTTTTATTTTACAGAAACTTATAGTTGAAATTTATTTTATCCTCACAAGAGATGGAAAAACAAAATATGAGAACTTTTATCGTCCTATCACTACATTCTAAATATTTAGCTTTTGGACTAGACATGATTGCAAGAATCAAATATTAAAAATTAAAGAATTGCACAAGAAATAGAAATTTAGGGCATTTAGTGTAAAACAATCTATCATCAGAAACAGCACCAAGTAACAATACAGCTGTTCATATGTGGCGAAGGAGAAAAGTAACATTTTCTTATTATTCACATATTGTTTTTACTTTTGCATCCTGGGCTAAATTAACTTTATGTTTATTAATAGTATTTTTATGAAAATAATAAAAAAAAAATATTTTTCTCTATTCTTCAGTATATTCATTTATTATTTTATTTTAATATGAATATGATAAATTATCCAACATTTTTCATGCTTTAAGAGTACCAGTTTCTTTTTAAGTCATAGAATATTGAACAGTTTTATACCAATCTCTTCTTCCAGAACACAAGTACGACTTTTAGTAACAAATATGCACCTAAGAATAATAAACATTAGAATGGCAGTAGTTTTCCCAGTATATGTAGGATACACCATCAATTAATTCATAGGGCAAGAGGCTAGGCCAATATTGACAATCCAGTAAGATCACATATGTACAAAAAGAGCAGACTATAGCAAGCACTTCTCCCAATGGAATATCTAAAAGCTATTGTGCAATACTGGCTTGCAGTAAATCCTCTTTTAGAATAAAACAAGAAATTGTATAAGAAAGTCAATTTCTGAATAGTATAATAAATCAATACCTCCTAGTAGACATTCAGTTCAGGTTTTAACAAGTAAAATGCAAAATCTTAATAAATCACAGGACATAATTACTTTATTTGTTAATTAAAAAACTATTAACATTAACTCTCTGTTAGGAACAAGCAATCTCTAAGGATCACTTTTGAATTTGTTCTTGAAGTCAACTGCAATTATTTTTAGTTTTTATAATTAACTTTATGGAAATTAAAGGCATGTGAAAAATGAAATTCCTCTGTCAGACATAATTTAAATGCCTGAAAATGTAAATGTGATCGGACAGTTTGACACACCATATGTGGTAACCTTTTTCACTTTGTCTTTTTTATTTATATAATTTATATTGTGTAATGTCAATCATTTAAATTTGCTTGAATTGGAAGTGCTTCCCTTCCCCATTGGAAGTGCTTCCCTTCCCCAATGTAAGTGGAATTTGTGACTAAAATTGCGGCAACTGATATTAGTACTAGCAGGGTTGATACTAGTATAAAAAAATATAAGAGCTGGAAATAAATTTTAGTATACGACCAATGGAGGAGTCAATTATATAGTCAAAATGTATGCATTCTACAATGTTGCTAAAGCAATCTTAATATTGAAATGGTGATATTTTTACATAATACTAGACACCACTACTGGAATAAGAGCAAAATTGTATTTTCTAAAACATATAAATACAGAATGAAAATCTACCCTTTCTTTGGAAGTTGGCTGACTGCTGGTAAAGTATTGATGAAAATGTATAAACCAGAATGCTGACAGGCATACCGACACTGTCAAAACACCAAGACAAGATTGCTGAAATGTACATGTCATGGTTATAGCGCTTATTTATGTTTAGAACATTGTAATAAAAAAATGCAAAAATTTTTCCATCAGAATGCAATCAATTGTGAAAACAATGAATCTAAGCAAGCTTTTTATAACTGAACATGTTTTTTATTTAATTTTATTCTTTAATGTCTGAACCTATATATAGGCTTAATATATACCAGAGTCAATTGTTACTAATTTCTGATTATTTTAACAATCTGTGATGAATTTGCAATTTTAATAGTATGATAAATAAGACTGCTTTATTTTTCTTATTAGTAGTTGATTAATTTATAAATTTTTAATAAAATATTATGAACATTATATATACAAAAATGAATATATCATAGGTGATTTATTATAAGTATGAAACTTAGTAGATGAAAAAATAAGCATTCTATCCCCCATTTCTAATATGAGACATAAAACAGCCTTGTCTAATGAGGGTTAAATAAAAGTTAACCCATTAACCAGCAACTATCCAGTAAGTGAATGACTCTAAAATGTCAATATCTCATTGCAGAAAAAATATCAGCAGTGAAGAGACTCGTTAGGATGGATTTCTATATTCTGGTTGATTGAAGGGTTAAATAAAAATACAAAAATAGGAATTTATAATATCTTTAATGATTTTTTTTTTTTTTGCTTGTTTGTTTAAAATAGATTTCAAATTTGAACTGCAGAAAAGAAAGATTTTCTAAAGAATAATTCTGAAAAAGTCATCATTAAATTACAAATTTTATTTTTTTTACACAATTTTGATTAAAAAAATTCTACAATTCAATGCACAAAATGACTTGGGAAACTTATGTACGAATTTTCCTAAAAAGACAAACACACATTGATTTGATTACTATAAAAAAGTTAACTATAACATTTTTCATAATAATAATTCCTTGTCATCAACTGTTTCCTATTTCATGATTCATTCTGAGAAGAAAAAACCTCCGACTATTTCCATCAAAAAACTTATGGTATAATCCTCAAAAAAATGAGAAAGTATTAAAAATGATGACAAAGAATTCAATAAAACATCATGAAGAAAAAATGCACTCATGATTACGAAGCTGAATTTCAGCCCCTCAATTAAACATATTTTTTGCAAATTCAACAGTTATTCCACAAATTACCCTACCAAATTAGAAAATTGACCTTACATTGATCACATTTTACTTTACACGGGCTCAACTTTCAATTATTAACTGCTCATAATAAAAAAAAGATAGGGGGGAAGTGTGTTTGTGGCTTAGATCACTTAGATCTTGATTTATGGTACAAAAAAAGTTTTTAGAATTATTTGGCAATAGTATTTTTTAAAGAGTGGCAAGGAAACCATAAGCTGAAAAGACAAGAAAAGAAAATATGATTATTTTAAAATAAAATCTATTATCTTCCCATTTGTGAATGATACTAAAAATATCTATTTTCTTCCATGTCTCTGTACAACAAGTATTTACACAAAAGAAGCAGACTTTCTGAACTATTCATAAGTATGAAATAGAACACAATACCCACAAAATTAAAGGATAAATAATTAAAGAGTGGTTTATATTAAATTATATTATGTCAAAAATATTAACTAGGCTTCAATAAAAAAAACTACTAGTCATAAATGCATAATGAAAAAACATCCTTTCAAAATAAGAAGCTAACTATTAAGATCTTTCCTTGTATCAAATGTAATTTTATTCAAATATTTGAAAACATATACAAAGAATAGAAAAAAACATTTTGCTTTTCCTAACTCCAACTAGTGTGCATGTGTGTGAAACATATATTAACGGAGTTCTAAATGATTTTTCATAATTTCAATGAAATAATCATTTTTTTAGTTTTTATGTGCAAGAGGGAAAAAATCAAATAGTAAGGCAGAAAGCAAGAAAGAGAATGGGCAAGGTCATATTTGGAACTTTAATAGTTTTGAGAAAAAATCAACAGACTCGGTATTTTGGTACAGTGGGAAAAATCAAAGTCTGTGTAACTTAGAAGTTACAGTGAAGGGGGAATTCAGGCGATTAGAAAATTTTTAGAAAGTATATTAATTAGAAATAATGGCATATAAGTTCAAATCTTCATTTCTTTGAAGCTTTGCAACTTGCAAAACTGAATGATATGTTGAACTACAATTCTTTATTAACATTAAAGCTCTAACACAGTGAAAAATTCAATCCATTCAGTTATTACTTTGCTTAATAAAGACATGCCTGAAGAGTTAATTGAATGTATATATATTCCAAACCTTCATTCCAATTTTAAAAGCTTAGTGATTAATCGTAATATAAATAAAAGTATCTGTGGCTAAGTAAACAATTCCTCCTAAATAGCAGAACCAATTTCATAAAACTTTCCCACACTTATTCTTTAGCACAAGAGAATTAATACTATCAACTTTCCAAAGTACAAAAATTAAATTAAAAAAATTAATGATTTTACAACATTAACCTCAGAGAAATTCATTTTGCAATATATATTTTAATACCATTTTAAAATTGCAAATATTACCTTTTCAATATCAAATTCCTTTTTATAAAATTTTATTAATTCTTTAAAGAATAATGCAGAAGATTTTGAAATATAGTAAGAATAGTCTATACTGTGCCTATTTTTTAAAATTTTTAGATCATATATTTTGGAATTTTTTTACTAATTTAATTATTTAAAAGTGCCTAGAAGAAATGCCATATCTTTCAGTTAAAGATATTAAAAATTACTAAAGATTAAAGGTAGCCAATCAAGGGATGTGATAAAAGGATTACATGTTTTATAATAATTTATACCTAATCAGTTTCTACATTACAAATATTATACAAGCAAGTATTTATATTCGGGACAACACCAGGTACAACAACATAATAGCAGTAAACCCTTTATCATATTCTATAATTTATAAGTGAAATATACCTGTTCTATACTTTTAACTAGATAAACACATTTGAAAACAGTTGAAATTTCACCTGTACAGTTGAAATTAATTACAATCCATTGTTTCTTTTTAGCTTCGTCTACAAGTCAATAAGTATTACAAAACAGGTTTTAACTGTTATCCACTCATTAGCCAGATTTGAAGTCAAAATGGCATTTAAGTTTTTAGCTTGATTTATTTTCTAGGCATTGCAGGTTATCTTCATTGTTTAATATTTTACTATATTAGAAAAACGTTTCAATGTATTATAAAAAAAATGTTTAAAAATCAATTTTTACCGATTTTTTCAGTAATTTTCTTACATTTGTAATTTAATTTTATTTCAGTTATTTTAACATGATTTACATGAAATTGAATAAAATTTATGCTTTCAATTAATTTTGGAATTAATAGGTTACAATAAGCACAGTTCTAACATTACAAAGCAATTATTCGAATATAAGGCTGGCTTTATACAGAATCAGTATTTACTGATTTATATTATGGTAAGATGATATAACTACAAAATCATTTACATCTATTATAAAACAGAAATTTTAGATATGCTTAATACGATTTGCAATCATACCAAGAAAAGATGTACAGTTAAAAAACCTTGCTTTGAAATAATTCAAACAAGTTCTTCGAGCTCTTAAGAAAATTTAAGCATAACTTCATTAAATTAAAGCAAAGCTTATAATATATCAACCCTTAACAAGAATGATGTAACCTCTTCATCATAATCTAAGTGATATTTTATGCAGACCAATAAATTAGTAATGATTTGCAAAGGAAGTATTTTAAAAAATCAAGCATTACTGATTTATACAAAATTTGTATATATTAAATGAATTAAAATACCCTGAACAACATCAAACAAAATTTATTTTACAAGTCAGCGCATTTATAAAACTAACTGCTCTGAATTTTTAAAATAAAAGTTATTCTTTCAAATAAAGATTTCCAAAAACATGCTCATATTACTTTTAAGAATAAACAACTTTACTAACAGATGAAAATTTTCTACCTTCCTTCCAATAGTAAAAAAGAAATTAGAAATCAAAATTTATAACATTTGTTAATGCACACCAATAATGGATGTTAATTTTCAATTAGAGTTTTTGACTTCGCATGAAATTAAAAATATTTATCCAGACTATGAAAAAGTTTGTTTTATTATACAGCAACTACAAAAATACTTGGCTTTAAACAATAAAATTTTAAAATTAAAAACAAAATCATATGCATTAGGTGCTATTAATATTCAATTTTTTCACAGCAGTACAACTAAATTAAACAAATTTCGAATCCTAAAAATATACAGAAATTCAATATCACATTCACAAGATTACAAAATATCTGTAAATTTCATTTAGATCTTGCATTTTTGGACAAAATTTTTAAAGAAGCTAAATAACAAGAAAAATATTTTTCTTCAAAAATTCTTCTTAAAGGTATAATTGAAATTATGAATAAAAGCATTTTTAAGTTTTATTAGAAATTCTGATGTACTACTATATAACTTCCATTAAGTGCAGTGGAAATAAGTTTGGCTAACTATTTGACATTTCACTGAAAGAACAAACAAGCCCTTGATAATAATAATGCTTCTGTAGGCATTCCTTAATGTAAATTACAAATTTATGTTAATTCAAAAACGGCTTATTTTGTGAAAAAAAATTTCAATATGTAACTACACATCTGACAGTTAAGAAAATGCAGTTGTTGCTTTTCCTGCTGCTGCATTAAGAACGAAATAAACTATATCGCATTTCCACAACAATTAATAACCAAGCAATTTACTCTAAAAGTCAGTTTTCCAGAGTATGTAATTCTTTTTTCCCTGCATTGCACAAACCGGTTCCAACAAGAAAACCCCTTCTACAAAATACCGGGCTTCATTCTACCAATAAAACTCATCCAGGTAGGGTACGTTTTGACTGGCTGCGATTACTCACTCCCCTTTAATGCTTGGAATCCTGCACTTTCGTATGAAATGACATTTTTTAATATGATAACCTATTCAACACTATTTCATTTCGCAATCTTTTTTTTTTATCTTTGTAAATGTATGTGTGTAAATATCTTGAATAATTTCCAAACCGACAATTGAATGTAAAGATCAGATTAGAATGTATTTACTCTTGGTTTTCTACACTTAATGAGTCACAATTCAGGAGAGGAACTAAATTACCATGCAGACTAGAGGGTCTAGGACGTAGATTTTAATCACTAACCTTCACAGACGTAGCCTTGGCCTATTAAGCCCCAGAGCATATCAGTGCAATGGTGACAGTACGTTGGTTTATGAAAAGTTTTTTTCGTAAAATAGTGTCCGTGTCCATGCTCAAAATCTTGAACTGTATCTGTAGATGGGCTTGTCTGATCACAGGTTCTGTCAGCTGTATTAGGCCTACCGGCAGCAGCCATATTGTTCCACCGGCGGAATAAACTCCTAAACGCTTGGAAAGCCAGCGGTTCTAAGCAAATTAGATCAGCTCAAATCAAATATGTGAAGGCATCTAGTTGTTGATTATTTTCGGAAAAATGTTTGAAAATTCCACTATGTAGTATTATTATGCATCACCCCGTGGATTGTAGAATTATTTCCATTCCTGTTCCCCATTCCAAACTACACTTATTGTGCGCCATGATGGTCGTAAAAAATCGAATCGAGTGGCAGTAAGCTGGCGATGCGATACGATACAATTCGATTGGAAATAAAACAGAGATAACAAGGTTTTGAATACAGTTTAAAATATAAATATGTTTTATTAATGTCGCTCTAGAACTCAATATTTTATTTCTGACTCTGATGTGAGATTTCTATACAGTCTAGAAGAATCGGGAAAACAAATAATCAGTCTTTATCCGAATCTAGTTTGCATGTTATGGTATAGGCACGCAGGTTTCAGAAGACCAGAGAAGTGCATAATTCATTACTCATGTCAAAAAATGGTAAAACTAAGGAACACGGAACAGACTTTTCGCCAACCTCTATCAAACAGTGGAAAAATCCCTAAATATTAACTAATAATTAGTAAAGAATACAGTTAGATTACCATATGTGGCAATTTATATCCTTTACCGAGCTCTTTAATTATATATATTTTAGACCCCTTAATGGTTAGATGTATATATATTCTTATATGTACCAAATTAAAACCCACTTGAGTATTTTTAATACTATAAACTACTTTAGAATGTGAAATAAAAAATAAAGTGTTGCTGAAAATTCACTTCTGAGCATTTAACATTTTCATATGTGTCAGGGTTCATTTTATAATAAAATAATTTTTTTAACATTTAATGCATATGTGGTGACGCTTTATAAGCCAGATAACAGCTACGAGACATGAGAAATTTCTTTTGTCTTGTGGTCATGTTACGTGGCTACGAACCATAAGGTTGCGCGTTCGATCCTTGCTTATAACCAATAGCAACACATATGTAGATAATGTAATCATGAAATAATATAATGAAATAATGCATGTTTTGAAGTCATTACTTTGCATTTTATTTTTGGTGATAAAATTTACTGCTATTCAAGAAATGAATGTCATGAAATTGTTAAATTCATTTCTTTTCTTTTCATTTCATATTGATTCCTTTCAATTATTTCTTGCCACTGGCTTATAACTTTTATTTATTTGAAACACTGGTCAAATGTTCGAATGAATAGATTACACAAAGATTATGCATATTAAGGAGATATCTTACTTTTATATTTCTAACGTTAATGAATAAACAAAAGCAGCTCCGGAACAACGTTTCGGCTATATTGCAGTGTATACTCTTGGATAGATAATTTAAATTTTATATGTTTAGCCATTATGAAAATAAATATACACTATTTTCTAACTAGAAAATAGTTGCCGTTATATAAATTCCTGAAATAACAATTCAATTAATGTTAATGTTGAATTTTAGTATTTATTTTTCTACAAGTATTAACGGTGAGTAGTAAGTTTGTGGTTTAATGGCGCAAAAACCATGTTTGTTTACACTGCGCCAAGCAAACGGTAAAATCCGAGGAGATTATAAAATATAAAATCTATGATATCAACATAAAACTGGTTAAAATATAGCACTGTAAAAATCAAATTTCTGGTAGTATAATATGAACATGGGTATTAACATAATGAAAACTTAATGAGAAGCAATGAGACCATGCAAAACACTAACAAACGGTAAAAGGAGCTAAATGCAAGTATAAAAACGAATGGCTCGTAAAAAGTTGAAAATATTTTGGTGGAATTTTTCTCCCACCAAGTCCTCTAAAGTTGTTGAAGATGTTGAAAAATGGTAAACACGTTCAAGGTTAAAAACAGGGCAATCAATTAAAATATGTTTGATACTAAAATCAACATGACATGTAGGACACACTGGTGCCCTCTCACCAAAAATGAGATGCCTATGGGTGTATCGTGTGTGTCCTATACGGAGACGAGTAAGTTTGACATCCATCTCACGCATAGATAGAACAGGCCAAAAACCAATTATAGGCTTTATAGAGTGTAGTTTATTATGCGTCTGCCGATTCCATGCTTCTTGCCAGGAAGAAATTATATGGTGGGAGAATGCCCTCTTAATGTAATACGGTATTCCAGTCTTTAAGTCAGATGTCGCAGATTTTGCAGCCGAGTCGGCGTTTTCATTACCCGAGATTCCAACATGACTCGGAACCCAACAAAAAATGATATTAAAACCATTGTTTTTCAGTAAACGCAAAGTGAATAAAATGCGGGTAGCGAGAGGATTCATCCGATTATCATAATTAGATAGCAATTCCAAAGCACTCATGCTATCAGAATAAATAATGAAATTACGCTGAGGAGTAGGCGGAATTCTCTGGAGAGCAGAGAAAATCGCCATCAACTCAGCAGTAAAAACAGAGCAGCAATTATGAAGTCGGTAGCTCAGTGTATCAGATGGCAGTATGATACCACAACCAACATGTCCAGCTGATTTCGAGCCGTCCGTGAAATATGGCACAAACAAAGAATACTGATAACGATGAAGTAAAAAGAGCTGTTGGAACACTACAGGAGCTGTTGACGACTTATTGAAACCAATGAATGGATTCAGAAATGAAAACTGCGGGATATCCCAAGATGGAAAGATACAAGGGTTATGAACTTTGACTGTTACATCGCTAAAGTCCGAGTTGTGTAGTATAATTTTGGCTCTCTCGGAGAATGGCAGAATGCAAGCAGGACGGGCATCGTAAAGTCTACGTAGACCAACTGGAAGTTTGTTGTGATAAATGGGGTGACGAGGCACGGACTGTGTGCGAAAATAAAACAAGACTGATAATTTTTTAAGTCTTAAATGAAGAGGTAATTGGTGACATATGACGTATAAGCTCTCTATTGGAGAAGTGCGAAATGCTCCGGAACATATCCTCAGCGCCGTGTGGTGGATGGTATCCAATCGCCGCAGCACTGTAGGACGTGCTGAGCCATACACCATGCAACCATAATCAATTCGGGAAAGGATGATCGCTTGGTAAATACGGAGTAAGGAGGTTCGATCAGCACCCCATGATGTTTTGGAGAGCACCTTCAATATATTTAACGTTTTTTCACACCTCTTCCACAGATGTAAAATATGAGGAAGGAAAGTCAACTTGCTATCGAAGATCACTCCCAAAAATCGTATTTCATTCACTACATGGATTGGTACATTTCCAATGTTAATAATTGGATCTAAGTGGATGTTTATCTTTCGGAAGAAGTGCACACATCGGCTCTTCTCAGGCGAGATACTGTGACCGTTGTAATTACACCAAGTTGCCAATTTATTCACGGCATTTTGTAATTGCCTCTCGATAAGATTCATATTGCTTCCTTGATATGAAATCTGCAAATCATCAACGTAGAGACTCGCATGTACAGATGAAGGCAAATAAGTTAAAATCTGGCAAAGATGAATAATAAAAAGGGTGACACTGAGGACACTTTCTTGTGGAACCCCCTCAGCTTGAATAAAATGATTTGAGTAAAAGTTCCCAACACGAACTCTAAAGGTCCGATATGATAAAAAGTTCTGTAAAAATATGGGCAGATTTCCTCTAAAGTCAAAGTTAAAAATGGTTGAAAGTATGCCAAAGCGCCAAGCACGGTCATATACTTTTTCTATATCGAAGAAAATGGAGACAAGGTGGTTCCTTCTGACAAATGCGTTGCGTATCTGGGTTTCCAGCAATGTGAGGTTATCGAAAGTAGATCTGCCTTTACGGAAACCACTCTGCAACGGAGAGATGCATCCTTGTTTCTCCAAACGAGTCGAGCATTGACCATTCGCTCAAAAGTCTTGCAAATACAACTTGTTAGTGCAATTGGTCGGTAGTTCAGAGGATTAGAAGCTTCCTTGTCAGGTTTTAAGATAGGCAACACTATAGCGTCCCGCCATTGTGAAGGATACTTCTGTTCGATCCATATTCTGTTAAATAACTACAATATGTTCGAAAGGGAAGTTGTATTTAAATGGCGGAGCATATTGTAGGTAATTCCATCAGGCCCGGGACTGGTATCATGGGCATGAGATAATGCTGTTTCTAGCTCAATCATTCTAAACTCGCAATTGTATGGAGAAGTATTTCGGTCACTAAAATTTAAATGAAATCGTTCCGCGCGATTCTTAATTGCCATAAAAGCAGGACTATAAGAATCAATTGCGGAGACTTGTGCAAATGTTTCGCCCAGAATGTTGGCTACGTCTAATGGGTCATAATACTTCACATTCCCTCTATTTAAAACAGAAATGGAAGAGTTATGATATATACCATTAGCAGCCTTTACTTTTCTCCACAGGACTTTGCTAGAAGTAGAGGATGTTATAGAGGATATGAATTGAATACGACGACGTATGCGGCGAGGTAGTGCTTTGGCTTTTTTAAAAGCAATGAGGTTCTCTGTAGTAGGGTACCTACGAAAGATGTTCCATACATTTTTCTGATGTTTGTGACTGTCGCGACAGGCTTCATTCCACCACGGTCTTCGAAATTTCCTTAGACGTGATAGACTCTTTGGAATAGTGGAAGTTGCGGCACAGATTATAATGTCAAGGACATTTTGTACAGCTCCAGAAATATTTGTGATGTTGATCATAGACTCAGTGATATCTGCTAGTTGCGAAAAGGCCTTCCAATCTGTCTGCTGGAATAGAAAATGCGGAGGACAATAAGTCGCACCGCCGCTATCAGCATGGGAGACAATAATAGGAAAATGATCGCTATTATATAGATCGTTGCTAACAGTAAAGTTTAGCAACGGCAGAAGTTCGGGAGAGCATATGGCCAAATCAAGAGTATGGAAATTTAGTGTGGGCTCATGAAAGTATGTTTTCTCTTCATTGTTAAGTAAACAGAGACAGTTATTGGCAATAAACTGCTCAATCTGTCTCCCACGAGAATTTGTACTCTCCGAACCCACAAGATACTATGGCCGTTGAAGTAGCCGAGTAAAATAAAAGGCGAAGGAAGCTGGTCCACTAGGTTATGAAGGTCTTGTTGACGGAAGACATCATGAGGCGGTAAGTAAATGCAGTAGACTGTGACTAACGTTCGTACGTGAACTTGCACAGCCACAGCCTGCAGAGTGGTATGTAAATTTAGTTGTGAGCTCGCATATAGATTTGAAGTGAAGATACAGACACCTCCAGAACTGTGAGATCCTGTGTCTGCATCTTTCCGAGTACAGTTATAACCACGAAATTTAATGGGAATGTTTGGTGTCAGAAAGATTTCTTGAACACCAATGCAAGCAGGATGAAATTTGTTTAGAATGCACTTGATGTTTAGTTTAGACCGAATGCCACGAAGTTTAGACCGAATGCCGCGACAATTCCAAGAGAGAAATGTACCCATTAAGAGACTGGTTTAGAGGATAAATGAGAAGAGACAATTGTTGGAGTTGCCAGGTCTTCGCAACTCATTTCAAGCTCAGATTCATCCTCAGATGGATGTAATTTTATATCTGGGTTATTTAGCTTGCCACCAAAGATGGACGTCAGGTGCTTGTGAACTTTACATTGTGTAGCTAGTTCAAAGGCTACAGAATTTTTTGATGTCGATTTCTTTAACTTTATTGGTAGGTCATTTTGCTTAAGCCCGCGTTTTGCAAGCTTTAGTTTCATTGATTTGCTAGATTTGACTTTATGTTTATTTGTTTCCGGTTTGCAAGTTTCAGGAGCACTTACTGTTGATTTTTCAGTGTCAGAGTCGGATGTTTTCTCAGGTGGATTGGTTTGAGGCTTACTTTTGATACAGTTTGGACATGAGCAATTCGCACAAAATGTTTTTTGGAACGCAGATGCATAGCTTAAGCCTAGTGTTGGGAGTTTCAGCTAAGACCTTTCGTCTAGCTTCAGGATAAGATATGCTTTCCTTTATTTTAAGTGTTGTGATTTGCTTCTCGAGAGTCCATCGTTTGCATGCCCGTGAAAAAGATGAGTGTTCGCCATCGCAGTTCACACACTTTTCTTGTGCAGTACACTACTGGATGCCATGGCCTTTCTCAGCGCAGCGGGCGCATGTGACAGTTCCGTGGCAATTTACCTTTGAGTGGCCGAAACGCTGACACTGGAAGCATCTCAAGGGATTTGGAATATATTGCCTCACTGGAAGTTTCATATACCCGGCATAGATATATTCTGGTAGTTTAGGAGAATGGAACGTTAGTATAAGATGCTTAGTATCAAGGAGTTGTTCATCTCGCCGAATAGTTATGCGGCGTACATGTGTCACTCCTTGACCCTGTAATTCCTTCAATATTTCTTCAAGCGGCACATTGAACAATTCGCCGCAAGTGATCACGCCTTTTGAATAATTCAGTGCTACATGTGGTTGGACAGAAACAGGTATTGTGGCCAGCGCTTTTAAATTTAAAATTTGGTGCGATTGCTTCTTAGTACTACCTGCACCAGCAAATCCCCTGAACGCATTTTGCGAATTGATTAGACCTCGCCAACTGTTGCAGAGATAGCCTTCTAGACAAGGAAAGGAGAAACTGAGTTGAAAGATTCGTTATTGTCTGATACTCGTTTAATTACAAAATAAGTGTCAAATATTGGAAGATTTTGAGAAAGTTTCAATGTTCTTTGTTGCCCACTGAAGGGAGCCTTTTTAGGAGGAGCCATACGATATTAAAGAAGGTTCGGGCCCGACAGAACCACCCACCACGGAGCCCAACAAGGGAAGGAAGCCACCGGCTCTGGCCATTCCCAACCTCGGCGCTTACCTTGGTTCTAGCCGGAACCTATACGCTCGGAGTTACCCCCGGGGACAGTGACCACCCTTAACGCCAAGCCCAAGGAGTAACCCCTTTGCTAGATCCCCAGCAGACTAGCCACTCAGGTAACTAGGTACCACAGATTGATACACCGGGGACCACAGTGCACCACCCGTCTTTCTAATGGGTTGCCACGCACGGTCAACACGTGGGGCTTTGGCTGTCCATGAGAAGCAAGAAGCAAACAGATCGGCGACAGCTTCTCATGGAGAGCTCCCTCGCTTGCTGTCGAGGGAAGGAAAGACACAGCAGAAAGAAGAAGGCGTAGAGGAGAACGAACTGAAAGGGAGTAAAGATCCCTGGGTACCTCGGGATTGGGACACCCGTACTCACCTATAGTAGGTGATCCCCTGAGGGGTGAGTAGTAAACAGAATTTGCAAAAATACGTGTATAACAGTGTTTTGAATCACTGATATTTTAAGACTTCTTGATAAAATATACACTGATGCGTAAATAAATAGGAAGTTTTCACGTTTACCAACATTTTAAACTTGTGATTCGATATCTATTTCTTTCTTTTGAGGTGATTTCTAACATGTACAGCTGTTGGATAGGCCGTATCCTCTCTCCAAACCGTGCTTTGGCTTTGGCATCTCTAATTAAACCACCCTTTCCAAGAAATGCGTTAAAAACGTTAGTAAGAGGCCAATAAGAGTATTTTTCCATTAACACACTCCACTATTACTATAATATATCACCAAGTGATATAGTAATAGTAGCTAGCTGATTTATTCTTTATAAATCCATGGTAATTTAATTGTTCTAGGTACTGTGATCCATTTTTTTTTCAAATTTAGACGTATTTTGTAAGATGGTTACATCTTTTATCCAGATCTGTTTTTATCTATTGAGTAAGATTACCTACTGAGTTAGAAATTCCCTGTAAATCATGCAAGAACATACCTGGTGTTAAAGCAATCAGATCTTGCACATCTTCAAATAAACTTGTCAATGAATAAGAATTGAGCAAACTTTCAACGTCATATAATACTGTATATAATTCTATATATTTCAAAGAAACTCATTTTAAAGCTTTTTACAAAATTTGCTTGCTTAAAACAAGTCTTTTCCTCTAGCCGCCCCACCAAGTAGATTTTGGGTATATGAATTTCCCCATTATATTTGTGCATGTAGTTTGATTTGAGGACTTAAGAATTTTGATGTGATTGATTGATTACAATAACTGAATTGGGTAAAGTCAATCTTATTTTTATCACATCAAGGGAAAAGGAAATAAAAAAAATACTTACCTCAGGACTATCTATAATTTATTTCAAAATGAGCAATTAAAAAATTCATTAATTGTTACTTATTGACAATTATTCTTTCAAAAGTTTAATTAAATACTAATCATACTTGTATTGCTTTTTTAAAAGTTTGTTGATCTACAAGCCGGGTTAAAAAATATCAAGTGTCTGACTGATTTCGGCTTTCGCTGGAGGATTTCCTTCAACATTTACATCCCCGTCCGAATAATCAAAGCTTATTGCTTGGTCTTAGTCACAAAAAGCAAACAATTTTTCAAAATTTCACAAAGAAGAAATTATGAAATTTTCAGCTTAACCGCGTCGCTACGTTGGCTCATTTTTAGTAAACTTCCGTACTAGTTAAGAATTTCCAATTTGTATTTAGTACTCAAATCACCTCCTTTTTTACATCCATTTTGCTTTCATAATGCATTCGCAAGTAATAGTTGTTTATAGTTGCACAAGATTCAAATCGGATTTGACAGTTTAGCTCTCCTTTTAAACCAACTGAGATCGCTCTAGTCAGAGCAAAAGAATATGAGCCTTATTCTATGGGAAAAAGTACTCCCAGACGTTTCCTTACAAATGAAGCAAGAAATCCATGAATTTAAATCGTTAACACTGGTTAAATATAAAGTATCGATCATTTCTCTGCCTCAAACCAGACAGCATTTAACGATATATTGATCTCACTAAACGAATATTTTTGCATGTATTATAATACATCGACTAAGAATCAGAGAATTTTGATAGTATAAAGAGAATGTTAACATTAACCATGGTGCCCATCATAATATCGATGCTAATTTCTTCTTATTTAACGGAATATTCATTGTGGGCAAATAATTTGTTCTATTCATAGATATTGCTTTTATGACGAAATCATATGAGCTACTTATTTCCATATGATTTTAGCATTGAAATTTTGCCAATAGATAGCATTTTAAACTGGGTTTTTTTTCCAAAGTAAATCTCGAGCGCATGACTTATATAACACATATTTGAAGTTTTATTCGGATTCACTTATTAGAACCGTTGTTACAGATCCTTAAATGCCGTCAGCTTAATTTCAACCGCTATGTATATCATCCTTCCCAAAACGTGATTATAAAAGCAGAGGTATACCTGCAGAAAACAGCGCCCAGGATAAACACTGGAAATGCGCCTCCCTACAACCTTTTCCATTTCATTTTCGGAAGAAGTCTGTGCATATTTTAAGAAGTTATAAGACAGGGATCTGGAATTTTGATTTCAGTTTATTTGTTGAGTCTCATACCCA
Source organism: Argiope aurantia (assembly GCA_026543865.1). NCBI lineage: Eukaryota > Metazoa > Arthropoda > Arachnida > Araneae > Araneidae > Argiope > Argiope aurantia. The sequence continues at coordinate 69,502 of JAPMOR010006989.1, forward strand.
CTTAAAAATTTCAATTCATAAATAAATGTAAAAAAATTGTGTGCAAAATTTAAACAAAAAAGTAACTATTTATTATCGGTTGTTTTCAAGATGAGTTCAACCGGTTTCTTCCTACTTTAATTTTTGCTGTTGAAAACGGTGAAGACGTCTTTTTTCGCCCTTACTAGCTCCCTCCACTAATGACTTCTTTGATAGTGACAGATTAGAAAGAGAGGCAGGTGGCCGGAATAGAACTAATTAACGCTGACCACGAATTCCTTATCTTGAAAATGATTTAAATAGAAAAGGTGTTATGTTGCTTTGGGAATGAAAGAAAAATCGTTCTGAAATTCTTATGAAGGCGTACAAAATTTTATAATATAAGTACTTATCTTTAAAAATAAAATAAAACGTTTTTGAAGATTTTATAAAAAGGCATGCTTAAACATTCTTAAAATACATCGATTGCAATCAAAGTAAGAACAAAATAAATAAATAAATTGAAGTTTCTTTTTTCTATTTTATGTAATAAAAACTCTACTTTGCTTCAAAGTTCATTCATAACACAAATATTTGGGGAGGACTTTCATTGCGCAAAATAGAAATGTGCATCTGTTAAGAAGTCAAGAGGGTTTTGTTACATTTATGTTTTGGCATAATAATGATAAATTTTCTCATATCATAAATTCTTCATTGCTTCCCAATATTAAAAATCTTGAAAGAAATTTCGTGCTTTATTAATTAAGAATTTGGGTTTTATTTGAAATTTAAAATACATTAAAATATAAGTGCGCTTCAAAATTGAATTTGGGAAGAAATTCATTTCCAATAAACCTTTAAACAAAATGTTAATATTTTTTTTCTCTGTAGTTTCAAAATATTTTTATCGTCACATAATTCATGAGACGATAAATTCAATTCAATGAGAATATTTTATGAAGAGATATAAGAAATCTATTCTTATATGTTTTCTATAAAACAACATTCATATTTCATTCTATTTTTTCAATAATGCTTGTGACACACATATTCATTCTGAAACACTTTGAAAAAAAATTGCAAAGAAATTTGGTTTTAAGGAGAAAATGTATAATTATTCCATAACCAATTACATAAAAATAGCATATTATAAACTCTTTGTATAGTTTTGAAAGAAATAAAGCAAGGTAAAAAAATAAATGTCCTAGCATAATATACTTGTGTTGCTCGCAAACATCGCTTAATAAATTTTCTTAATGATTTGACACTTTTTTTATTTTACATATTACAAAATATGTTAAAAAGCAGACGAAAATTTCATTAAAAAATTCTTGATGTAAATATTTTAATGTTTTTAGATTGGCGTATTTTCTGTGAATTGTGAGATGCTAAAAACGGTTAAAACGCTATATAGGACAATTGAATTTAGAGCTATCAAATTTGTATCTTAGTTACTACTCGCACAATAGATATTAAATAAGATTTTTTTAATAAATTCTTAATTAAATAAAAGTTTTTGAAATTTTGGTCAATCAAAAATAATTAACTTTTTTTTCTTTTTATTTCTTTCCTTATTTACTATCAAAAAGGTGTAAATAGAAAAATATTAAAGCTTGCAGAGCCCCTTTAAAATAGTTTACAAAATAATTTAAAAAAATGTGAACATCTGATATATTTAAGTATGAAATTTATTAAAAATAAATTCTCATTCCAGTGCGATAGGATGGAAGTGAAAATGATTCTTCGAAAGCAGAACATGAAACTATTTAATTTTAAAATTTTTAATGTTGTTACAATGTACTATTTTTAATGACTTATTAACTATCATATTGTTAAAATAGTCCAATATAGAAATTTCATCAAAATCAGATAATTTTATGTATAATTTCTTTCACCTACCTATTATTATGTTCAGGATATTTTTAGGTATTCCGTTTTGGCAAACATGTCGATTTGTTTGGAAAACCAAGCAGACAACGAAAGTCATGTTCAAAATTTGTAGCAATACTAAGTGATCAAAATTAAAACGCCCCTACTCTGAGCTCTCTATACAGAGAACTACTTAATGTAAAGGCTCCAAAATTGATGAATATACTATGTAAGATATAGGGAGACGGATTTCGGGAAAAAATTAGTTCCTTAAACACCAATAGATGGTGCTGTACAACAAAAAATAGACTAAAAAGACTCAAAATACACATTTGTTCGAACGTATCAAACATTCAATCACAAGGACCTTATCGATGTTTACCACCTTGTTCAACTGCGGATTCTAATTGGTCAAGTGAGATGCTTCTCACATGCAGTATGGTACTGTCTTTCAAATCTGCCAAGGTTAGTAGACGTCCTCGATAAAACTAGATTTTTTAAGTATCGCCAACGCTAAAAATCGCAGGGATTAAGATGTGTAGAACGAGATGGTTTGGTTGCAGGCAATACCCGATTAATTACTCTATCATTAGTAAAATGTTGCCGAAGAAACTCCTGTACACAGAGTCAAATGTGCGGAGGCTCTTCAGCTTGCAGAAAGGTAATTGAATCAAGATATTGGCACTGTTCCGTTTGGGGTATAGCAAAATTTTTGAACATGTTTTGATACCTGTTGGTCCTTTACGTAAATTCTCAAGTCGACGAAACTCTCGAAGTATAGCTGCAGCATTTCTTTTGTTTTCATAAAACAACTTCAAAGCAAAGCGCGAAGCCATCACGGATAAGAATATTTTCCAATCTTTATCCCTTTTATGCCTAGAGCAGTAGCAGCAAACCAAGCATCTATGCAAATTTTTGTGCTTACAGTGCGAAATTGCAGTTATGATGAGAGTTTCCGTTTTTTCAGTTTTTTATCTTCTTTTTTTCCCATTTCAGCAATAAAAACTAGAAAGAAAAAATTCCATACCGCATGTTTTTTTTAATCATTACTTGTATCTTTTTAGCATGTTTTCTGTTGTACAGCGCCATCTATCTTTGTTACTTGAACTATTTTTTCGCGCAATCCGTCTCTCTTGGTCTTGGATAGCATGTTCACCAATTTTGGAGACTTTACATTGAGTAGTTATCTCTATAGGGAGCTCAGAGTAGGGGCGTTTTAATTTTGATCACCTTGTACATCTGTAGTAAAGTATCTGATAACAAATATACATTTGTGAGAACGTTTTTATAAAAAAATGTCTTTTCATTGTATATATTGCATTCCATTGTATAATGTAATGTTGAATACCTGTACGGAGTGGAGAGGATGGCTGAGAAACACATGGGCACGGAACATGTGATTCACACAAATAAGCAGTGCTGCATATGGATAGGAGTATTAATTGATGTCTCTATCGAAGATAACAATGAAATGGGGAATCACGGCAGCAGCAGAATGAACATGCGCTATTCAAACTAAATATTCAAATTAAGATTCAAGTAAAACTAGGATTTACAGTAATTTTAATAAAAAGTGATTGAATTTTAGCATTTCATTTCAAATAAGAGTTTGGAAAAATCACACTGAGGAAATTGGGTTAAGATATTAAACACATATATATTCATAAAAACTGCTTGTATAAAGGTATTTTCACAATGATAGCCTAAAATATACATATAAAAAAGTAGAAGTTTCTTAAATATTTGCATCATAAGAATAATCAATTGCGTTAATCCTATTTAACAAAAATTAAAAAAAAGTTTTTTAAAAATCAGGAATTAAACTCTTTTTTAATTTTTTCAATTCAAATAATCCAGTTGAATTGTACCTTTTTTCTGGGAAAAAGAATGCAACAGCAACTTTATTAGTTTAAATGGTAGAGCAATCTATCCAAAACTGGTCTCTGAGTTTTAACCTAAGCATTATAAGATAAGGATTATATCAATTTTTCGAGTTTAAATCAAACGCTATTAAACTCAGAGGAAAAGCATATAACAGTCCTATAAAATGAGTCCTATATTGTAAAAATCCTATGAAATGAGTTGTAAAATGCAATAATAATTTATTGAGATCAAAGGCGAATTTGAAACAAACAAAAATATGGAAAAGGCATTTTTTTTTTCCTTTTTAACTGAAGAAAAAATTTTGAAATTCCATTTAAGTATGTTGTATAAAGAAGGGAATAACTGGTAAAAGTTTAAGATCGATATTTGCATTATTTTTTAATTCGATTGTATTAGGAATAAAAACAAGGCTATTGAAAAATGTTTACAAATACTTTTCTATCAATCGGAATCCGGGGAAAGAAAAAAAAAACAAAAAAAAACCCATCAATCCTAAAATCAGAGGATCCATCCATGCAAGCCACTCTGATGGAGATTTCATCCCGCCTATCTCTCCTAGAGGCACGTTCTAGATCCCGTTTCCGAGAATCGGATAGACGATTTCGCCAGAGAGAGGCTAACAGAGAAGAGGGAAATCCTTCTCACTGCTGGTATCACCAGCGTTTCAAGCGGATAACTCAGCAGTGCAGACCACCTTGCTCTTTCTCGGCGGAAAACTAAAACGGCCGTCACTCGGACCATCGGGTGACGGCTCAACTGAAATTCAGCGTTTGTACCTGTCTGATAGATCAGCATCTTCAAACTTCCTGATTGATACAGGTGCAGATATATCAGTTATTCCACCCTCGTCGTCCAAACAACGCTCTGAAAGGGCGAAACTTCAACTTTTTGCAGCAAATGGCACTGAAATACCTACCTTTGGTCAGCTTCTCCTCAAGTTAGATTTAGGCCTGCGTAGAGCTTTCCATTGACCTTTTGTAATTGCAGCAGTTTCACAGCAGTTTATTAGTGCAGATTTTCTTCGCCAATTTGGACTGTTAGTCGATGTTCGATAAGGATGCTTAATCGACCCTCTTACAAAACTTCAGTCACGAGGAATAGTGAAGAGTGATCAGAGTGCCAACATCAAAACAATCAAGGGAGATACAGAATACCATCAACTGCTGTCTGAGTTTCCTTCTCTCACTGAATCTAGTTCGATGCACCAGACTAAACATGATGTCAAGCATTGCATTCAAACTACGGGACCCCCAGTATTCTCAAGACCGCGAAGACTCCCCCCTGACAAGCTAAGGACTGCGAAGCAGGAGTTTGAATTTCTGGTGGCAACAAGGGTTTGTAGGCCTTCGAAACGCTGCTAGGCCTCACCTCTTCACATGGTTTCCAAAAGCAATGGAGACTGGCGTCCGTGTGGAGATTTCAGGAAGCTGAATAGTGTGACAATTCCAGATCGCTATCCAGTGCCACATATCCAAGACTGCTTGCAGGTGCTCGAAGGGAGGAGGATTTTCTCAACTCTGGACCTTGCAAAGGCCTATCATCAGATTCCAGTGCAAGAGGACGTTCCAAATACAGCCGTTGCTACGCCCTTTGGACTTTTTGAATTTCTGTATATGTCGTTTGGACTTTCCAACGCTGCTGCCACGTTCCATTCATTCATCATGTCTTGAGTGGTATGGACTTTTGTGTGCCATATTTCGACGGCGTCCTGGTCGCATCAGAAAGCAACAGCCAGCATTTGGAACACCTGAAGAAAGTAATCCGGCGCTTAGAGGAGTACGGCGTGTGGCTAAATGCTTCCAAGTGTGTCCTGGGGAAATCATCCATGAAATTTCTGGACCACATTGTTACGCCTGATGGCATTATCCCACTCCCAGGAAAGGTATCAGCTATTACGGAATTCCCAGAACCAAGTACGGTGAAAGAACTCCGGAGATTCCTGGCGCTCATTAATTTCTATCGGCGTTCCGTGCCACAGGCAGTTAGAACGCAGGCGGTTCTGAATGCCTTCTTAAAGGGAGCCAAGAAGAATGACAAAACACCCATCCTCTGGACGGGAGAAGCCAGAAGTGCATTTGAAAGGTGTAAACAGGACTTGGCGCAGGCAACGGTTTTGTTCTACTCTTCTGCTAATGCCAAGCTTGCTATAGTAGTGGATGTCTCAGACAATGCCGTGGGTGCTGCTCTCCAACAGAAGGTTAGTACTGGATGACAACCCCTTGCATTTTATTCCAAGTCACTTTCTCCTGCCCAACAGAAATACAGCGCGTACGTCAGAGAGCTTCTAGCGGCCTACATGGCCATTAAATATTTTCGTTACATGGTGGAAGGTCGAAATTTCATCCTATTTACCGACTACAAACCGTTGATTTTGCCTTTCGGCAAAAAGAAGACAAATGCTTACCTCGACAGCTGAGGCAACTAGATTTCATTGACCAATTCACAACTGACATCCGTTAATTAAAAGGAGCTGACAATGTGGTTGCAGATGCACTTTCAAGGATAAACATCTCTACAATTGAAATGCCAACTGCAACTGATTTCCAAAAGATTGCTGAGGAGCAACAGACAGATCCCGAGTTGCGAGAGATTCTGTCTTCAAACGCAACTTCATTGGTGTTGCAACCTCTTCCTGTAGGTGAACCTCCAGTGACCTTGCATTGTGATGTGTCCCTTGGTGGTATCCGCCCATTCGTACCAGAGAATTTTAGGCGTGAGATTTTTAGATATTTACATGCACTGTCACATCCAGGTATACGCGCATCGGTAAAGATGATCAGCAAAAGATATGTTTGGCCTTTCATGAGAGCCGACGTGACGCTGTGGGCTCGTACGTGCTTACAATGTTAACAAGCAAAAGTATCATGACATACTAGAAGCAAACATGGTGGTTTTGTACCTCCCAGTGCTAGATTTGAGCATGTTCACATTGATATAATGGGACCTCTTCCCTCTTCTGAAAGCTTTAGATATTGCTTTACCTGCGTCGATCGCTTTTCTAAATGGCCAGAGGCATTCCCTTTGGTGGATATATCGGCTCACACGATAGCAACAGCTTTTTATTCGGGATGGATAGCCAGATTTGGATCACCACTCAGATTAGCAACGGACCAAGGTACACAATTTGAGTCCGCACTTTTTCAAGCCCTAACCAAGTTCCTGAGTACTTCTCGGCAGCGCACAATACCATACCATCCAGCTGCGAATGGACAAGTCGAAAGATTCCACCGGCAACTAAAAGCAGCCATCATGGCACATGGAAAAGTACAATGGTCCTTAGCATTGCCGACAATCCTCTTGGGATTCAGAGCAACATGGAAAGAGGATCTGGAAGCGACAACTGCAGAGATGTTATATGGTGCTTCCATTAGACTTCCAGGGGAATTTTTAAATCCAATAGCCAATGTGGCGAGAAGAAGAGAAACCGGATCCAGCGGAGATAAAAGGGAGAACACGACACTAGCGTCTCAATCGCAACGTTTATCCCTATGGGATGGACGCATCCATCGCAAACCGTACTTTTCACAGGTAGGACCGTTTGAGTGAGAGGGGCACCAGGGTAAACGTTGTCATTTATATGTTGAATTGTATCACAACACTAAGCCACAACGCTTTTCCCTGTGGTTTGAGAAGGAATGATATTTTATTCCAAACGATGTACAACATATTTTTCAGTAATCTTTCTACTTATTTAATGGATATTTAATACCTTTCATACCAATTTAATACCCTTTTCATTGTTTATAAGTGTTCCTTTGTATATTATTTCACTACAGCGAATGCTGGAGAAAAATGACATAGTTCAGTACAAACGACATAATTCAGTACAAACGAAACATTTTAGACTATTTATTTTCTTCAAGGTGGCTTTTATTTGTTTTACACGTTTTTTTTATTATTATTACTTCTATTGCTGTTTTTAGATGGTTCTGAATTTCCTGATATTAATGAATCTTCAAATTATTTAAATGTACTTTTTTCTTAACGAAAGTTTCCATTGATACATCTTCAAAGCAGGTGATATACTGATTACAAAAAAATGTAACTTTAATGTCTTATAATCCCTTATAGAAGACTTCTGAATAATATGGAGACATATTTTTCATTAACATCTAATGTGCACAGTTTCTGAAAAAAAAAAAGTTCCTTTTAAGATTTTATAAGATTGTATGAATACAGTATCTTTGTTGTCAGAGAGAAATATTCTGCTAATCATTATATTTCTCTTGACATTTCCTGAACAGCTTATGTCTATTTTTTTTTATAATTTCTAAGCTCAACATTTATATTTTTTGTCTTTATATATTACCATGAACTGAAAAAAATAAATAAAATTATATTTTTCTATTGCTAATTGTAAGTTATGATGTGAGAACATAAAATAAAATTTGGTTTTACTGAAACTTGTATTTTTAAATCATAGCTAATTACAAAATGCATTGACAAATTGAAGCATTCAGAATATATATATAATTATTAGAATAAGTTTCTTGATAAAAACTTTCTTTAAAAGTATTTTCTATAATATAATTAGAGTTAAGAGTAGATTTTGTTGAATCAGAATTTAAACCCAAACATTTTGGACTGATATTTTGCATTTTCTGCAGTTCCAATTTAAAGATACTTATAGCTAGCTAAATTTTACGACATCCCATTCCCCAAACTATCATGTTCTCTTATCATAAATACATACACATTTAAGACACTGTCAGAGAACTTCATATGTTTTGCATTTATTTTCCTCTAGACAATTTCAGTTATAAAATTTCTAAAAATAACTATGCAATGGGAAATTCTTTTTAAAAATATAAAAAAAAAATCTATGTAAAATATTGTAATATTTCATACATAGTTTCATGGGATCTATTTTAGAATGTACCAAGTGTTCAAAATTGATTATTTCAAAACAGTTGCAGTATTGCCAATTTCAATCTTAAACATTTTTTTAATTATAAAAAGTAACAGACTATGATTTGTGAGAAAATATAATAGTGTTCAAACTACGTAGATAAATAATTCCTTCTTGCATCTTTCTGTATTTTATTGATTCTCAGATTGTGTTATGGTAGTCATATTTTTCATTTGAAATATTTTTTATATTATCTATTGTCTTATCCTTCATAAAGTAAACAATTTTGCGTAGTATTTTTGTATGTAGTTTGTTCATTTAATATGTATCTTTATTCATTGCTTTTTATAGTATTAATTCCATTCATTAACATTTTACACCCTGAATTATGGCAAAATATAACAATTCAATAGACATATAAAAATTTCCTATTAGTATTTCAATTTGTAACTTGAACATTGCTTATCATTTGCCAATGATAAACGGACGACAGGCGTCCCTGTTTACTGTGACCAAATGACTGTATAAGAGTGTTCTATTCTTCTGACATCCACATTGCTATATACTAACATTAGCGCCGGTCATTGGCGGCATCGTTTACAATGATGGAAGGAATTCAAACACTAGGCATCTCATCAATGAATTCATGTCCCCATTTCCGAGAACAGTTGTTTTAATATGAAAAGTGAATCTCGATGCAAGTTTTTATATAAAAAAATAGATACACATTTCCATCTCACTACCATCAGGGAGGTCGTTGGGATGGTTCTGGCATACTTGTTTGGAGAGGCATACTGACGAATAGAAGAATGGAGACCCATATATTTTATAGAGGTTTGGTGACCAAAGAGAAGCCTGGTGGTGTAGTCTCCCAACGCACAGGTCCGAGGTTCGATCCTTGGGATGGGCAAGGTAACTCAGCCTTTCATCCCTTCAGTGCGTCGATAAACTGAGAACCAAGCATGCTTGGGAACTAAACACTGGGGGTTCCGAGTTAGGCTGACCACCTGACCGGGATATATGCTTTGCATCCCAGGGCCGTCGGTCAAGAAAGCAGATATGGGTACTGTAGGCCTTGACCCACATGTGCTGCCGTGCCTCTGAGTTTAGTTTAGTTGGTGACCAAAGATCGTTAATGTGAAGTTATCCTTCCCCCATCTGCGTCTGTTCTGAGGTACCATAAGTCCAAACTTTGCATTTATGGGCATTAACAAACCACCACAAAGATCTCTTGTTGTTGAGGAGATTTTGAAAAGTGAAGATATACGCCGAATGGATTGGGCAGCGTTCTCTCCTAATTTAAATTCGATTGAACATAATTGGGAAGCTTTGAGGAGACGTCTGCGACTCGATCATATTCTCCAGAGACTAATTTATAAAATTGGTTTTTGAGAAATGTGCCTCTTGCCTCAAGGATTGCTGAACATATTTTAAGTACGAACAAATTGTGCCATGCAGCCACTGCAGTTAGGGGAGGTCATATCCTTTATTAAGGGATAGACGTTTGTTGTTCTGCTTCTCGTCCAGACATTGTTTGTTTCTACCTCCACTCTCAAAATAAAGTCTTTTTCTGCTTTGTACTCTAATATATACACCCAATCCATTCTCTTTTAAACTCTTTTCATCTTTTGAGAATTAAAATATGTCTCTGAAGTATGAAATTGCATGTCATAAAATTTACTTTAAAAAAATTACAACTAAATAAGAAAGTTTCTTAAGTTTTGCACACAAATATATTATACTAGTTAAGAAAATAGAGCTGGTGTGCGAAACTTAATGTATACCAAATGAGTTAAAATAGTTTTTAACATTCATAAATGAGGATTTTAAAAAAAATGTGTACCTTAAATAAAATATACAAAACCACGATAGTGCTGTCGTTAACTTATTTTAATGCAGAAAACAAAACAAACAACAAAAAAAAGGTTAAAGATTGTGGCATTATGAAACGTACGATAAAAATAATTAAATAAAACTCACACCTGCAAAACCATTGAATGAAGTTTTAATAATAAACCTGGAAAAAATTATTACATATTTTTTCACCTAGTATTTGTTTAAAAACAAATATATATATATATTTTCTTTCCAACGTTGCTCATGGGTTTAACATACATTAAAGTGAATATAATTTTTTTAAAAAACTGAAAAGTAACTGTTAATTGTTCCAAATTAAAAAAAAATACTTAATAATTATTCAATATAAGAGATTTACGCTATACTTAAATTCGCTAAAAAAAATCAGATTTAAAATTACTGAATTTAAAGCATCGCAACTGTTTATCGAATATCGAGTAGACTAATTACAAATATTTAGTATAGCAATTATAAGACGTATTGTAAATAAAAAGAGATATAAGGTTAGAAAGAAATTTAATTAATCTTATTTTAATATTATTTTATTTTTCTATCTTAATCTTACTTAATTTTATTTTATAACATAATGTTTGGCAAGTTGAAATGCAAAAATACTTCTGTTTATTTTCATAGGCCCTAAAATGTTTCAGGGCCATGCATTTTCACCAAGCTTAATCCGCCATTAAGAATAAAAACTTTTAACTTTATGTTTAAAAATTTTTCTGTTTGTAAATAAGTTCCTCACAGTAAACTAATATTATTAAAAAAATTAAAAGGTCATTCGAAGCGTTTAAAAACATCCCCGAAAAAAAAACTCATTTTATAATTAAATCACACTAAATATATTAAATTATAATACATTTTTAAAGATACTCAATAAAATAATTCTACTTTTACAGAAAGAAAAAGTAGCCACAAGACCATAGGCCGGTCAAAGCCAGTACTTGTGCTATTTACTATACGTGGCACTGGAAACAACGACAGTTCATGGTGTTGGTGAAAGAAGTTGCAATCGCTGACATTTTATTAGTGTCGGCAAGCTTCCACTCTCTTCTATGCTCCACATATAGCAGTTTGGTCATCCGATATCTTGCCGATGATGGGATCTTTCAAATTATTTTGCAAGAAAAGGGGAGGAGTATTTAGCTGGAAATTGAATTTAAATATTATCTTTCACATTTTGAATGTAAATTCTTACAGAAAAGCCATATTTACTTAAAAGACTTTAAAGAGCAAATACTTAAACAGCGCCCCTCCCTCTTTTAACTAAAAAAAGGGAATTTAAATGAGTATGATTCACATTTTACAAATTAGCCGCCTTCAGCGACCCGTCGCATCACCCATCAAATCGATAGTATTAATATCGAAATGTCAATCAAATTAACTTGGCCATTGGACTTATTTTTGACAGGGTGAAAGCACAAATTGCTAAAAAAACAACAACAAAGGAAATAAACTGGAAAATATGGCGAAAAATGTATTAATATTTGAATTAAATTTCGAAGACTAATAAATTGGTAATGTATTGAATATTTTGTAGCTGGTGAAATTCACGAACAAAGCTTTACAGTTAACTGTTAAATAAAAGTCTTGGCAGGATGACTTTCTAAAAAGCGCAAAATTTTATGATTTTTTTTTATTTGGTCAAACGCTAATTCAATTTAAATTGAAATAATTCACTCTAATTAACTCATTATGAAATAGACATTTAAGCAGATTATAGAGAAAAATTGAATACCAAATCAATTGCTGCAGGTGATTATACCTTGAATCAAAGCAACCATCATATGAAATACACGACTAAATAGATCTAAAATATAAAAAATAGGGCATAGCGACCATTTAAATCATTTATTTACATAAACAATGAATCACACGTCGAATATAAATTCTCATATGTTCATAAAAAAAGTGTAGTTAAAGGAAAAAAACAATAGCATACATAAGTTGAAAAATATCTAAACAGATTAATTATATTAAAAATTATATTTGATATATATAAAAAGCTTTATTAGTCATTAAAATTATATATAATTCTAATGATTATAATATTAATTGATATAAGTTAATATAAATTAATAGCTGCAGGTATATTTTAATTAAATTAAAAAGAATTTTCATTATCTAAGGAAATGCACAGTTAAAAATATCTGTAGTTTTTGAAGATATGAAAATCTCAAAAATATTTCCTATGCATTTAACATCAGATTGCCCAAAGAAGTCATTTTGACTGCTTTTTAATTTGAATTAGAAAAAAAAATTATATTTATAATGATACAATTTCTTGGGATTTTGAGACTTTTTATACATGATATAAATGCACTTATTAATGATTGTATTTACACCGCCACCCCTCTTCTTTATTCCTGATATATGAATGTGTTACACCTATATTGCCAAAAAGCAGTCATTTTGACTGCTTGGGAAATTTAAAATAATTAAATGACTTTTATTATTTAATTCGGTAAATTTCTTATATGACCAATCCGGCCCCGTATTGCAACATTTCTCATTTTTTCTATTTCCATTACGTGATAGCATGTCGGTACATGATATTGATTTGAAAGGGCACAAAATAACCTGCAGCTGCTCAGTAAGTTAAAAGTAGTACTTGTTATTTTAGGTTAGGTGCAAACTTACGCAGTATATGCCTAATAAACCCAATAAATTTGGCCTCAAATTCTGGCTTGCATCAGATGTCAGAGGCAAATATGTTTTGAATGGTTTTCTTATTTGGGGAAAGATGAACAACGCTTCTGAGTGAATACGTTGTCCTGAAATTTGTCCAGTCATATACAGTAAGTTGAAGAAACATTACGACTGATAACTTTTTCACTAGCTAGCGACAAAATTATTGGCTCAAAAAACAACTCTAGTTGGAACTATTAGAAGAAACTAAAAGGAATTACCAAAAGCAGCCAAACAAAAGAAGGACAATATGCTTCGTTTTTCCATTCTGCTATATAAATCAAAGACTTGTGTTCTTAAAATGTATAAAAGCAAACCAAATAAAAGAGTGGCTGTTCTAAGTTCAAAGAATTTTTTGTGAAAATTGATAAAAGCAATAA
>JAPMOR010006989.1:82996-98668 GCA_026543865.1 Argiope aurantia
AAAAAAAAAAAAAATGTCATGAAAGAAAGGGAGAGCTAGTACGAACATTTCTATTATTCGTAAACTATAAGATCACTAACGACATTTTCATAGTTTAAGAGTAAAATAATATTCTTAATTAAAAAATTCATCTGAGAAGTAACAATCTTTTTCAATAAAAGAAAAGCAGTCAATGTAATGATTTGAAGCAACGTCGTGATGTTTCGGAGTTCCGCGGAGTGACAACAGGGTGCATAGTGAGAAATCGCTGCAAAAATTCAGTAATTTTAATCAATCACCTTTGCACATGTATGCAAATGTAAACCTGCTGATTTTCTAAGCATAGGATATTCTCTGTTTTATAATAATGCAGTTTTTATTGAAAATATAAAAAAATAATAATAATTTGAATGTGTATTCTTTAAATTTTAATATTTATTTCTGTATTTGCACAAGCTTTTTATTGCAAAAAAAAATGTCTTTTTTATTTTTACAAAAACAAAAAAGGATCACAAAAATTAAGAAACGATCAATATCAAAAAATTAAGTCAATTTTTATAAGACTAACAATAAAGATGTGTGATCTTTTTTCAATATTTCTTAAAATAACAAATTACCAGTTTATTTAATTACTTCATTTTTGAAAATGCTGACATTGATATAGAAGCATAGAATGGCCAAACAACACAGTGGAATGTTCTAAGTGAATTTTTAAGTCACTTTTTTTTTAATAGAAAGGATAGCAACGTTCAGAAATGGCCAGACTATAAAAAAAAATGTCTTATCGTTTTTTACTCCTGAAGTTTAGCAATGGCATTTTTTGTTAACGTTCCACATTCCGAAAATTTAATAAAAATTTGTTTTTTAACTTATATATATATATGTGCGTGTGTGTGATTACATGTTTTGCGAAGAAATGAAAATGCTTTAATAATTTCTAGTTTCCATAAGTAACAGAACAAATTCATGATTTTCAGAAGAGCAGTTCTGTAGTTAGAAGTAAAATGAAACTAAAAAATGCTAGTTGAAGCATTTTTAAAACATATTTTTTTTTAATCAGCGTGATACGATATATCGCATTGTTCCAAAATTTAAAATTCATCAATGAATTGAAGAAGAGTTTTATTCAATGAACTGCTTTAAAAACTTTTCAATTTATATTAAAGCAAAGAAATCACCCCCCCCCCCTTCTTTTATCACGACTTAAAAGTAAAAAAAATTGGTAAAATAAAGTGAATCAAAGACTCGAGGAAGCAATGATATTGTTTTGAATTCCACTATAATAAAAATCATTTATACAAATTAGGTCCAAAATCAATTTCTCAAAAACTAAAGGGGGAAAATACATTCATTGAAATAAAATTGGTATAACTAAAAAGATTATATATATATATATATATATATATATATATATATATATATATATAACATTATTTTTTGTGAAGCAGAATGCAGTTTGAAGACAGTGAAGAGACTTGCTATTTCGTGACGTCGTTTTATTTCATTTTTAAGAAGCAGGCATATGTACAAGCGATGAGCACACAGAACGACACAGAAAAAGAATGAGGAAAAAGCTCTTGGACATTTTATCCCTGGTCTTATATAACCTATGATTTTGATAGGGAAAACATTTCTTCATAGTGCTAATATATTACGAGATTTCGATAGGGATTTTCGTTACACGCACGGAGAAGGCAGGGCCTCTTCCGTGCAGAGTGTGGGAAAGTTAGACTTTTAGCTGATTTTGCAATTTAACAAAGCTTCTCTTGAATTAATTAAGTAAAGACAGTGGAATTGGATCACGAAATAAGAGAATATTTTAGAATAAAGTTACTATGGGCTAAATTAAGATAAAATCTTGAAAATTAATTAAATTGAAATTATAGTTAAAATATCATTGCAATTTTCCCCCCACTGCAAGACTTGGAAGTGCATCAGGGCCCTTGACACACAGCCTTATCTTACAGTGGTGCTCAAGTAAGAAAAATTAAAATTTAAAGGCATATTAAAAGTGATACCCAAGTTTTCTCTTACATTCACATTATATAAACATTAATACAGAAATCCCATTCACCATTTTACATTACAAATATAAAAAAAATTATATTTGTAAAAATGTTATATAAAAACCTTAATAAAAACAGTAATAACAAAATATTAAAAATTAAATGATTATAGTGCAGAAATGTATTCTGTCTATTTTTCTGCAGGAACTCAGCTGTTGAATTTAATTTGGTGAGGATTGTCAATGATATATTATTCTTAAATTCTAGAAAGTCTGACTCAACAAGATTATTAATTTAGAAATAAAGTATTAAATTATTAAATATAATATCAATATTGTTATGATTTCACCCAAATGAAATATCGGTATAGTAATGATTTTAAATTAAGTATTTTAGCTGGAAATAAAAACACAAGATTCAAAACTTCAGGTAAAATTTGGATATGAAAATAATAGTTGCAAAATTGAAGAATTTAATAGTAAACACTTGGAACAAACCATAAATATAAGATTCAAAAATATGTAATGAAATTCTTGGAAATGAAAATAATACTTGTAAAATTGAATGGTTTCCTATAAAACTTTTGGAAATGTAAATAAATGTGAGATTCATATATTTCAAATAAATCATTTGGAAATGATAATAATAATTGCAAAATTCAAAATATCAAACAAAACACTTGGAACTAAAAGTAATAAATGCTAAATTCAAAGATTTCAAACAAAACACTTGTGAATGAATGTAACAAACGCAAGACTCAAAATACTCTTATAGTATTTGAAAAAAAAAATGTATTATAAAAAATATTTGTATTTTGTAAAAAACAAGTATTTGGACACAGTGATAAAAGAGGGCAGCTCAATAACTGTCAGAGGTGCAAAAATTTCCCCAGAGGTATTCACTACATTTGTCTAATTATCATATGCCATTAATTATTAAATATATAAGAATCTTGGTATGTTACTTTTTTCGTTCACAAGGTTTGTATGCATAATTTTTAAATAATAAATTAGAAAAAAATTAAAAACTCAATATTTTAAACTAAAACTTATGATATTTTGAATAATAATATAAAAGATTATATGCAATTATATTATAATAGAAAAATGCAATTTAAAATGTAATCAAAAGTACAGAAATAAATTTTGAATTTCACTCGTTGAGTCAGCTGATGGATGATTTTTTTTTTAAACAATGATCACTTTTTGAAAAATAATAACTTTTTTAGTTAATCACAAAATGCAATTTTGAGCACTGGAACTGGAGATTACGGCAGGTGACGGAAAACTATTTTTATATTTAGATGATAATATAACACACAAGTGATATTTTCGAAATCTGGTTGATTCACTTTAGCACTGGAGACCACTGGCGAGTAAAGCAGGCGATTATTATTGTGATGATGATATAATAAGGAAATGATGTTGATATCGGAATTATTCAGCACAGGTAAGGAGCCGAAAATTTTTTATGATGACAAGTAGAATCAACTCCTTGAAGATATAAGGAGCACGCACATGACGAAATGGAGCACAAACACAAGGGCATTAAGCAGCAGTGTCGGATGAAGTCACAGGTTATGGAAAGCACGGGATTCAACTGGAACTGGACAGGACCCTGGACTACGGTTTGCGTGAAACGATGTAGCCGGAGGCAGTCGAAGGAGACGGCGGTGAAAGAGCTTCGCCACGGAAACACAGGAGACGGCTGACCGGAACGAAGAGCGTCGGCGAAGAGCTATTGCATGTTTCATTTTCCTTTCACGCGGATTTAATTTTAATTCTTTCAGTTCATTTGACAATTTTTCACAGGCAACTATCCTTGTCGACTTTTTAATATGTAACATTATTTATTGTGAAGCAGAATTCAGTTTCAAGACAGTGAAGAGACTTGCTATTTCGTGACGTCTTTATTTCATTTTTAAGAAGCAGGCATATGTACAAGCGATGAGCACACAGAACGACACAGAAAAAGAGTGAGGAAAAAGCTCTTGGACATTTTATCCCTGGTCTTATATAACCTATGATTTTGATAGGGAAAACATTTCTTCATAGTGCTAATATATTATGAGATTTCGATAGGGATTTTCGTTACACGCACGGAGAAGGCAGGGGAAACACAGGGAGATTTTAAAAAAGAATTTGCCTCATCAGCGGTATTTTGCCTCTTCACGCAGAGTGTGGGAAAGTTAGACTTTTAGCTGATTCTGCAATTTAACAAAGCTTCTCTTGAATTAATTAAGTAGAGACAGTGGAATTGGATCACGAAATAAGAGAATACTTTAGAATAAAATTACTATGGGCTTAATTAAGATAAAATCTTGAAAATTAATTAAATTGAAATTATAGTTAAAATATCATTACATATATATATATATATATATATATATATATATATATATATAAACACCGATGTAAAAATAATTTTTTAGCGATGATGATCGGCGACAACACGTTAAAATTCTATTTTTAAAATAACGAACATTTTGAAAAATCCAGTCTCAGTAAGCCTTTAATGTCCAACTTCCTAAATTTGATGCTAACAACATCAATGATTTATGCTGCACTCTGTCAGTTACAATAAACCTTTATATGTAAAAGAGAGATTCTATAAAAGATAAAAAGTTCTATAAAAGGAAAAAGAAAAAAAATGGTTATAAAATGATATAATCTATAACCCTAAAGAATAAAAGTTTTGAAAATTTTTATTTCTTTAAAAATTTTAAGTTTCAGAACTAGCATTTTTCTTTTACTTTGTTTTCTAAGTAAAACTAAAATTTGACAAGATTGGTCTGACAAATAATAATTTTAAAATGGATGGGGTCATTTAAAAAGTACACCATGAAAGAAATCACGATCATTAAAAACTTACGGCTTCAAGTTAAAATCACATCATACTAGATTTTATGTGATCAACATAATTACATGCCGCAGTAAATTACAATCCAATATAGTATATTCAAATCTCTCTAATATGTCGTTCAAGAGATTGCTTAAAAACAAATTATTAATATGAATGATGGTCGAATGTATAACGTACTAAAGAGGCTTCACTACAAATGTTTTTACAACAGCTCCTACCATGTTCGATATATCTCCTTGGCGCATCAAATTCACCCTAATGTATTATTATTGGTTGTGTGGTACTTGCGCTCAATAAATTTCCCCCTACCTTATTAAAAGGTGTCTTTTCCGCTCAAGCCTTAAAAATGGCTACCATATTATAAACTTTATCTTTGCATGTAAGATTTGACGATTTTATAATGTACGCCAAATGGTAATCAAATCACTATGAGAGCGAGAATGATACTCCTTGTCTCTGATAACGAAAGGAAACTTCCGTGAGAAAAATGCTGATGACCCTTAGCACATTTCAGACGAGCGTTGAAAATAATGAATATAAAGTGTGAGAAATTTGCTTTAAAAATGTATTTATTAAAAAGGAATACGTTTATAATTTTCCCACATGGAAGACATTTATAAAAATTATAATTCTGATGTGCATAATACAGATTTAATCTAATAAAATGAATTATAATTTTTAGTTTTATAAGGATTTAATCTTTATATCTCTTACGGTTTAACTTTCTTTAACAAAATGAAAAAAAAAAATCATAGAAAGGGCTTTAAATTCAAATATAAATGGATATCAATAATGTTTAGTTCTTTCTATATGTATGTATGCTTTTATGTATATACATTCTACAATCTGATACTTGAAATGAGCAGCTAGTATATTTTTTACGTTAAAGCTATTCAAATAAGTTTTTTTTTTTCAAAATAATAAGCGTTTTGGCTAAAATAAATGATACGAATCCTATTAATAATTTTAAAAACTGCTGCTGGTTGATTCTCAGGAGAAAAAAAAATATTTTCAATAAGAAAATGTTGATAATTACTGAAATTCCTTCAAATCTGAAATATATTATTTCATTTTCTAGCTTATTTACTGTCAGATTTAACTATACATAATCCAACGTGCCGCAAACGACATTTAAATGCAACATCTAAACGTGCTACATAAAAAAAATAATATGAAAATAATAAAAAGGCGTTAGAAATTTTTAAAAAATGAATATAATTTCTAAATAATTCTTTTTCAATATTTCACAATATGCATAATATGGTCACTCACATTTACAAAAATCTGCAAACATTTCTCTCTCTGACATTTAGCATAGTCAAGATTGTTCTGCATTTCTGAAAGCTTATTAGCAATTTTTTGTTCATTTGTATGTAACTAAAATTAAGTAAAAAGTTTTGAGAGTTTTAAGAAAAAGTTTGATTAAATAACTTGGTAGAAATGTTGCTTTTTTCAATGTAGAAATTAAGATTACTCCTACACTGGTGTGCAAAACTTAAACAACAGGTATGTTTTTTGCCATAACTTCACGAGAAATCATCTGAGAGACATGAAATTCAGAAATGAGATACAGCATTTTGTTCTGAAAGAATGACGAAAGCATAGTTGCGCAGAAATGAATACAATGCATACAGTATGGAATCAAACAAAAAAAGGCTTTATTGAACTCATAGTATCGTTACACATGATTGTCTGTCCAAGAGGAAGAACAGCATGCAGATGTTCCTTAGTATGGGATATGCCCTCCCCTTACTGCAATGGTTGCTTCGCACCGTCTCCCCATACTCAGCACCAGATTGTCCAACAGTTCTTGAGGTAAGAGTGCCCATTCCTCAATCAGCATCTGTTTAAGTTGTCGGATGTTCCCAGGAGGATGTAATCGTGCCGCAAGACGTCTCCCCAAAGTATCCCACACATGTTCTATCGGATTTAAATCAGGGGAGCACGCCGGCCAATCCATTCGAGTGATATCTTCACTTTCCAAGAGCTCCTCAACAGTATGAGTCCTGTGTGGCCGTGCATTGTCATCCATAAAAACGAAGTCTGATCCAATGGCACCTCGGAACAGACGCACATGGGGAAGGATCACCTCCTGACAATAGCGATCTCCAGTTACAGAACCTCTGTCGAAAACGTGGAGCTCAGTCCGCCCGTTCATGATAATGCCTCCCCAGACGACAACTCCAGAACCACCGAAACGGTCTCTTTCCGTGATGTTGCTGGGATGAAACCGTGTCCCGACCTCTCTCCAAATCAACTGGCGTAGGGAATCGCTTGTTCCGCTTTTTGTGCAATGCATCTCTTTTAATTTTCAGTAATTTCAAAAAAAAAAAAAAAAAAAAAAACGGGAACTTGAAAAACGAAAGTGTTTAAATTTAAACTAATACAAAAACTTTCTCATTCAGCATTGTTTATGCGCATTACAGATAATATTCTTATCTAATATTAATTAATTTCATTAACATTGATCCTTATACATCCAATAATTTATTACATTAAGGCGTAACAGGATTTAAAAATGGATACACTTTCTAAAAATTACAACGCTATAACTTCCGAAAAGATTACAGCACAAAATTGATTTCTGCATCAAGATAAAGCTCAAAAAATTATCTTTTTAATGATACCAATGCTTTAATCTACAAATTAAGTTTCGATTTTTAACGTGTTTTTAAAGAAATATTTTAATTATATTTTTCAACAATGTATTTCGCACAAAATAAAAAATAAAATTTAATCTGCACGAGCACGTCAATGGGAAAAAATTAGCTTTTATCAACCTTTTGCCATCACATTGACAGAAGTTCAAATTAAAAAAATAAATCAACTATTATTGTAAATTAAATATATAAAAATGTAAATTTCAGCAAATGTCTGTATGAAGCGAAAAAATTTGAAATATATTTTCTAAAAAGTAAATGGAGGAAAAGATTTTTTTGACTTTTTACAATATCTATATTATTAATTAAATCAAACAATTAAATTTAAGGCAATCATGGTTTAATATATCTATAGGATAATCACTGTAATCCGCATCCGTCAGTTAATTTTAATAAGGGGCACGCATCTACCAACAAAATGGTCTAAATGAACTAAACAATTATATTTTATGCAACTTGAGTCAATAAATGCTCCGATGAATTAAGAATTTTAAATTTTTACATAGGTCCTTTACATTACCCTTTGTAATCCTTTTACATGTGTACTCTTATACATTAACCTTTGAATCATATTTAACAATTTTTTTTTTGAGACATCAATATTTTAAACCTTGGCACTCCGATCTCTCCTCTCAGGCCCCATTCAAGGCAGTGCATCATTTTGGCGTTTTATTTAATTATTTTTTTAAATTTTGACTGGTAAAAATACTTAAGAGTGGTAAAAATATGTAGACTAACTTTCCGAGAAAATTCGACTTAAAAAAATTCATATATATTAAGTTTTCGGAGCAATGAACAAGTCCTCTTATTCGGCAAATATTTATGCATTTAATCACTTTTCGGAGCCCTAAGGGTTAAATAAAAATATTTGATATTCAAATATTCAATCAACTAAATCATTCACTAAAAATAAATAATTTATGAAATTTGAATATCGTTCTTCTATAAAAATTGGCGATTTTAGAACAACACTTCATAGACCGTTTCAAAGAAGATGCGCCAATCTTTTACCAGGGTTTCTCAACAGTGATTGGCCTATGATTATGAAAATATTGATTGTACTAATATTGATATGTAAAAACGGACAGATTTAATCGCAGAAGATAGAAAGTTTATTTATTGAACTTGAATTAAAAGTTGAAGTGTTAAGAGCATTTCGCAGACTCCTTAGGACAAAAGGACTGTGTAAAATTTAAACTTCATAATTTTTTCCTAAGAACATTTATTGACTGAAGTCAAATAAAATATTTTCATTTGCATCATTTAAATGCTTTGAAAGTAAAACTAAAGACTGAATTTTACGATGAATTAGAGAAATTTTTGTTGAATACTTCTTTAAGATATTATATAAATTACGAAAATTATTCTGCATTGCATATACAACTTCAATGCTGAGCGATTCTGCATTCAATTTTCATATTCAAAAAAAGATGTGCTTGGTTTCAGTAAAAAATGTTTTTATATTAATTGCAGTTTAACATTTCAACTCTAATTTAACGTGCAAATTTTATGAGCTCTGACAGAAATTAGTAAGTAATACAATGAACAGAACTGTATAAGGCCTACATAATAGTATGACTGAATTATATAACTATCAAAATCTGAAACTTTGATAGCTAAATATTTTGCAGAAAAAGCTATTAAGAGATCAAGTTACATAAAATATATAATTGAAAATTTTAGAGATCTTTTATACTGGCGAACTGCTGGTCACCAAAGGCGGTTAGTTTCTTAATAAAGATATTGCTTAGTGAACTATTGTAATATATATGCACGCACATACATTTTTTTTTCCTTTTATGAGTATAGATAATAGCAATTTTCAAGAAAATTCATTCTGAAATATGAGTTTGTTCAAATATTAGTAAATAAAACAACTATATATTCTCTTATATCTTACTTCTTTTTAAATGAATTTAATTCCGCTATTTATTTTTCTGATAAAAACAGTCTTACTTTTCTATTAATAATAGAATTAATTATCATTTATTGCAAGATATATGAATAAGATAAATGTATGTACAAGATCTCACAAATGCAAGATCAAATAAAATTTTTACAAAAAAAAAAGCATCGATTTCTGAATTATATATATATTTAAAAAATACAGTTATAAAAATATCCAGAGGGGAAAAAGCTACGAGAGCATTCTTATTGTGTTTTTTTTTTTCTGGCTCTGCACTCGAAAATAATATTTGTGATTTTTATTTATTTTTGTATTTCCACCTTTATATAATTTTCAAAAAGGAAATTTTAAATGCAGCTAAATATGCAAAACTGGGTTTACGAATAAACCGTCACCCCTCTAGATGCATGTCAAGTTTTCCTGCCAAAGGTCCAAATCCCAGTAAACCTACAATGCAACAGGGGTAGGGCATAATTTATTGAGCGCAAGTTACCCATTCCCTTATTATTTTCCGTTGATAGGACCAATCTCCGTATTGTTCTTTAACAACACATAAAAGGTCAGGCATACATTTACCAGACTTAACTTAAATGAATACTTTAACATCTCAAAGAATAAAATTTTTTTAGTGCTTGAGAAATGGAAAAAAAAAAAAAAAAAAAAAAAAAAAAATTAAAGTTTTTCAAGCCACAAGTATGGCACAGTATGCGTTTCGGACTGCCTCTTCTGGATAACTATTACAATATGTCAATAAACGGCAATGCACATTGTTGAAGATAAAGGAAACAGAAAAAAAGGCTCATTAAATGTAATCTTAATGTGTGTTGGAACCCCAGGATTCTTTAATTTTTTTTGGGGGGGGGTATCTTTCTTGATACATTTGATAAAAAAGTCTTTATGACTGTACTATCGAATTATTGTATTCAAGGAGTGTGGAAACAAAATGCTGTCTTTACACTGCTTGAGAATATTAAGCACTTTTTAAGGGGCTTTTTTCAAAATTAAGTACTTTTAGGTGCTTAAAAATGGTTTTTAAATTTAAGCACTTTTCACGACGCTATGCACCCTAGGCAAAGTGGTCACGAGCACCTCACATCATAATTTGGAATAGCAATTAAAAGTTTAAGGGAAAAATTAAAATTAACTGATATAGTTTAAATGAGAGAGCATAAAGCTCTAACTTCGTGAAATTTGGTGTAATTATTTATTTAATTGTTATGATCGCCTTATTAATAAAGAAATAATATTTTGATGGAATTATGGGGGATTTACGTTGCACGTGCGAAAATATTATTTATAAATGTTTTAAAGATTTTATAAAAATCATGGAAATATGGTGTAAGGCGACTATGTTTCGGCAACCCTTCATGACAGTTTAACGAGAAAATTAAAATGCAAAGCGGTGAAAAGGTTTATGAGAAGGGAGAAACGAAGAGAAAGAGAGCTGCCACGCACAGAAATGGATGACCATGTGTTGGTTATATGTTTGTTGTGCCTGTTTACAAAATATGTAAAATAAAAATATTGGTCTAAAATTGTCATTCCTTGTCTCTGATAAGTAAAAGAATCTTCTTATATATTGCAAGATATATAATTTTATGTCCCCCCAAAAATTATTTTTAAAAAATAACTCTTGTATTATATCATAAAATTTGAAAAATTAATTAAATAAAATCGTATGAAGTTGTTGATGATTTTTTCAGAAAGTTTAATACATTACTTTAGCCAATTAGAAGAGGCTTAAATAAGGAATTCGAAGAGTTGTTTGTGTGAAAATTTTGATATCTAAAATATTAAATATTTATTTCATTGATTAAAAAAAATAAGGATAAAATGTATACAAATAAAC
Organism: Argiope aurantia; assembly: GCA_026543865.1. Classification (NCBI taxonomy): domain Eukaryota; kingdom Metazoa; phylum Arthropoda; class Arachnida; order Araneae; family Araneidae; genus Argiope; species Argiope aurantia. Next base: position 94,259 of record JAPMOR010006989.1, read on the forward strand.
TTAATGCCCCGAGAAAAAAAAATTATACACATTACTTTCTTTTTATTTTTTACACGAAGAAACTTTAAATATTGATAACCTGAAATGGATTACTTTTACCATGCAAGTAGAAGTGAAAATAGGAATAACACTTCATTCCTAATTATTAGTCATGAACTTCAGAAAAATCGATATCCATTCGGTATGAATATATATAACATTTTATCTACATGTGTATCGTAAAAAATCCTGCGATAGCCTATGGAGTTCATCGATATATTATTCTCCCTTTTTTAAAAACATAGAATAGTAATATACATTTCTTATGCCCAACGAGACACAAGTCTTTAAATGAGCCTTAAAATACCTGTCAAAGTCGGGGTTTTCGACCGTGAAGTTTCTCCAATATACAATTATCTATTACTTTATTTTGAGAAACCCAAGTTAAATTGGTTCTCATTTTGTAAAAAGGACTGTATGCAATTAGTTTCCTTACACTTAATTAAATCCTTAAAAAAAATTCTGGGGAACACGAATTAAAACATATATATATACATATTTCTCTCAAATGTACCTAACTCATTCAATTTTGCACCCCCTGGCAATGGCATCCAGAACACTTGTCCTGCCTGTTGTACCCTTGTTACGCCGCTGACTGTGTTCGAAGGTTTCCCCTCCCCTTCTTTAAATAATAGTATCTAAAATAAAATTTTCATATTTTTAAATTATTTTAAAGTTAATATTTAACAAATCGGATAAAACAATTTGAACGAATTGCAAATGTTCAGAATGAATAATCTTCAAGATATAATTATTAAATCATCGACTAGGGACTGAACCAAATGTTCTTCAATGTTTCAAATTATTCGCTAACTAAACGAGTGTTCACATGGAACTATTTTATATATATATTGCGAGGGGGGGGGGTTAGATTTCTCTTAACCCCTCCCCCCCAAAATTAACCCTTTTATATGGGATCATCGCAGATTTTTAGCTCATTCTCTAGATCCAATTATAAACAAGGAATATGCCGAAATTCAGGAAGACATTTTACACAGAATTTTTGTTATTGTATGTGCTTTAAAAAATTTAAATTTATAAAACAAAAATGTTTTACAACTGGACTTCACTTCAAACGGAATCCAAGCTTTCTATCTTCAGAAATGTAGCTTGGTCAGACGGACGTCGTTTTATTCGATATTCTGTTCACTTCTCAAAATTTAATAAATGCATCGTTATTCAAATGTGTTACGATTCCGTCCTTTTAATATGTATATTATCCTCGGAAAAAGACTACGAAGGACTCGCTCGAACACCTTATGAAAAAATGGCCACAAATTTACCTTTTAATATAGCAGCTTATTTTACAGAGAGAAAAATGAAATTTTGTGTGCTCATAGACGAGTGCCAGAATAACATTTAATCTGTTGGCATTTTTTTCGCTGTGGGGGCGGTGTAAAAATTAAAATACTGTTAACTTTTTCTTTTCAGTTTTTAAGGAACCAAAATATTTTCGCGCACTTAAGTATTTCATTTGATGAAACTTTGCAATGGGAAACGTATATTCTTAATTGCAATAGTTAAGGAAATAAACGCTTATTCCATTTTATGGGACACTTTAAACATATTCTTTTAACAAATCGGTCATTTGTTAAATACATTTGTTACATATTTATTATTTGAATATATTTTTTTATTTGTTCCATAAATGTGTAGAAATATAACAAACTCTTATCGTTTCCAAAATAAATTACATTGCTTTATCTGAATTTCATGAAACACTATGCTGAGGTATAATGATCAAAAGTTTCATGTAACATGCGACGGCACTAGATTTCTGTCTCGCAGGTCTTCTTGCAGTGTCCCAGTTTACCATGCAACGATTAGTTTTTTCATAGCAAAAAACAACTTTTGCAATAAGGTGCAGTCTATAAATTTTTAATCTTAATGCTTTACACTTCCAATCAAAATATAAACGTTGTATAAAAACATCTGCGAAAAAGTAAATTTTATTTCAAACCTGCAGTATAGCAGCGACACCACAGGTGAAGACTATCACAAAGTGGTTACGAAACGGGTGGTACTAGTACACCATCAGCTGCAAGAGATACTGCATGTTCCTGCTATACTTTTCGATAGCTCTAAAATGCCACACGACATATTTACAAAAACACTATTACTGGAAAATATTTAGCTAACGTCTCAACGATGAAAATGATAAACCTTGGCGGAGCGCCAGAAGAACGATTTCAGCCATCATGACAGTGTAATCGAGCGACTTATAAATCGTTAGTGATATCTGGAACTGCTTAGCATTGCTAGTGGTGTTAGCAGAAATCACCGAGGCTAAAGCTTAAAGCAGGGTAACAAGTAACGTCATCTAATGAATCCATATTCAGTGTAATAACAAATCCTTCCAAGATACCCACTTACATGATATCTGGTGAAAATCCAAAATCGCTTAGTCACGATTGCATTAACCTACTTGTTAAACATGAAGACGCAAACACATAAACATATCGTGGTCTGCAAGTTATTCGGCGAAGAAAACTCAAAACCAATCATTCTCAGAACAACATAGATTATATTTATTTCTTTGTTCATATTTTATCTCTCGGACAGCAACGGCTTTCACAAAATGACAACACTCCCATCCGTAGTTAGTTGGGTCCCTCTCAATACAAAAATTTTCTCGAAATTTGTTCGTCTTTTTCCTTCGAAGGTAGAAACTGCTCTAAACTGGAATGACTTCATATCTCCTTAAATGTTGTGCATGACCTTTATTGACCCATCCCTTGTCATATACAATGCATATTTCAGTCAACAGATGGTTAAACCTCTAATAAGTGAAATTTTCCTGATTGCCATAGTAAATTCATGAGTGAACTCAAAGGTTGATAATGATATTAAAGCTCAGCAGAACAGGACATATAAAACATAGTTGAAATATGGTTGATCGGCAAAATATGGAACATTTTGTAAAGGGGCTAAACGAATTCAATTTTTTAAGTTATATTAGCAATAAACAATATTATACTGGAAAAGAAAAATACTTGATGCCAATACTTTAGTTCAATTGTCTTGATCACTGCTACTTAAAGAACAATTATCAACATCTTATCAGAATTCAATATGATTACAAAAGACATTCGTTTTAAATGTTAAGTGGAATATAATTTAATGTACTATAGTAAAACAATTTTGGAGAAAGGCAACTTTACAGAATGTTTTTCCCGACACTCTCAATCAAGGAGACTATCAGCTCTTATAAATACACATTAAACTTCCGGGAAAAAATAGTCCTTTTATAACAATTTCAACTAGCAACAATCCTAATTCTAGAAGTAGCTTAGATTCCAAAATGACATCAGGATGATAACTTCTTCATAATGACATGGGAAGCGAATGCACATAACGATAAAGGTTCTCTGGCGTACTTGAAGATTCACCTATTTAAAAACTATCACTACAGGCAAAACTTTAAGGGACACATCTAGTTTAACAGATTCAGCATCAAAACCGCCCCTTTCTACAGCGTCTAACTCTACAGGGTGGGTTTGGAAAGTATTCTAGAATACATTGGCCATTACAGTTGTCAAACATAAAAATACATTTGCTCTTTAATAATGAAGCAAATATAAATACCAATATAGTTTATGTCTTCAAGAGCCTTCAATTAATGTATAATAGCTTTTTGGAATAGGTTATTACACTTCACAGGACCAATTCACAAAATAGTACATATCAAATATGTTATTCCATTATATAGCAAATACATATTAAATGAGTTCCTGAAGTAGGGTCAGTTAACAACTCCTTTTGAAAGATTTAAAAATTCTGATAAGAATAGAAAAAATTCTAAAGAAACTTGGCATGTAATTAGACATTTTCTTCATATCTCAAAAATGTTTATATGTAAAAATCAAATACATGTGTGTTTTTTCCTTAAAATGTATATAAAATTCTTTGAGACTCGGTGCAGTAATGAATTTATATTTGTTTTTAAGACATTACAAATGTGAAACAAAATAAATCTCTCATTTATTTGAGCAAATTGTATAAAATTTGTATTTTAAGTTACCTTACAGAGAACTAAAAGCCAGAAATAAATTCTACAGAAATGAAAAAGAGAAAATAACACTAAAATTCTTATTACTCATATCATGTTTAAATTTTAGCACTCATTCACTCACTATTATTTACATGATGTTGAATGATCAAAAAACAAACTAAAATGTTTAGATAAGATTTGATATTTTTATTGTCTGGAAAAGTGTTTCCAAGGAAACTTTTGAGGAAGTAGCATGATTAGGAGGCCTTCAATTCACATGGAGCTGCTTCTTTAGCTGTCATTCCATTTATAATAAGACAATAATTGCAGAACATTCTTTAACTAAATCATTTCCCTGTTTTACAGAAATACATAAGACG
>JAPMOR010006989.1:98678-127593 GCA_026543865.1 Argiope aurantia
CCATTACAATAATTTTCGTTAATTGAGGAATGGGAAGAAACAATGAGTCAACTTATGCAATACAATTTTGAGTACAAGATTCTTCAACTGATTCATTTTCCAATTTTACAGAAATATATAAGATCACAGAATCACATTTATCAGAAAGATAATGCTTTATTTCACATTAGCTGAGGCACTAAATAAAACTTATTGCCCAACAGAATTTAAGTACCAGACTGATCAGAAGATAAACCCCGAGAGCCCAGTCTTTCACAACAATTTTTAAAAAGGCCATAATGATATACAGCACTTTCACCTTTTACATTACTTTTCGTTGATAGGGAATGGGAAGAAGCAATGAGTCACCTTACCCAGTATAAAATGTCTTAAATTTAGAGTACAAAGATTCTTTAACCAAATCATTTTGCTATTTTACAGAAATATATAGATCACAGAATCACATTTATCAAAAAGATATTGCATTATTTCACACTAGCAAAGGCACTAAATAAAAGTTATTGCCCAACAGAATTTAAGTACTAGACTGATCAGAGGACAAACCCTGAGGGCCCGGTCTTTTACAAAATTTTCACTACAATTATGAAAAGGCCATAAAGCATGCACAGCATATTCAACTCTTACAATGATTTTCGTTGATTGGGAACTGGGAGAGAGCAGCAAGTCATCTTACCCGATACAAAATGTCTTTAATTTAGAGTACAGAGATTACTGCACATTATAAGTTTAAAAAATAAGTTAATAAAAATTTCTACTTTTTATATAAAATAACATTAAGATGGACCTATATTATTGTAATTATTTGTAGTTATACATTGTATACATTTGAAATATTGCATAGTTATACATTTTGATTATTAATTTAATATGGCACTGCATCCGACTGAATTTTACATAGTGGCCAAGAAATAACGAAAAGTGTGTAGAAAGAATTAGTTAACTACTTTCATCTTAGCAAAGATGGAATTTTGTAATCGATTTTCCATTCACTTTTGATGTGCCGAGTTTCTTCACAGCTGTATATTCCTGATGACAAGATAATGTTTGCAGAAATTAATTACCAAAAAATATTAGTTTTGATTTTATGTAACAAGCACCACCTGGTAGTGAATTTTTGAAAAACTGATTACATGATTCCATACTAATAATAAAATATATTTTTTATTCGTCAATTCTTGGTCTTTAACCCCTTGACCGTTTTATTTTTTAAAATCTAATTAGATAAGACCTTCCATTATCGAAATGTGCTGCCTTATCAATTCAATTAAGAATCCAAAGTATTTTTAAAAGGATTTATGGATTAAATATAATTTTGTGTCAAATTATAGCCTGTCTGAATGATTTATTTTCAGCTACAAGTTTCACATTGAAGAACATATGATGGATAGGCACAACGATTAAGAGGTTAAAGAATGCTTCTAGTTTATTATTCAACAAAAATTTTTTTAACAAAAATCTGGAGTTCAAAGCAGAAACAAGAGTGCAAATGGCTGAAAACATTGCAATAAAGAAATTAAGCCACAATAAATATCACAAGAAAGACAATATATTATGATATGATTAAAATTCTAATCTACTAAGGGAATCTATATCAGCACATCATGTTCACAATTTTGCTTTAAATTCCAGATTTTTGATAAAAATCATTTTCAACATTTAAGTACAATAATAAAAGTGCACTTTTAAAATCATTTTAATTTCATTGTCTCATTGGAATAGAAATTATCTTTAATAGGGAGCTAAAATGAAATGCAGAAAATCACAGTTAAGCCACAATTATTTTAACACCTTAACAAAGTTCATGAATCCTTGCAGATATTCTGTGATAAAACTTCCACATTAATGCATAGAAATGTGTTGTTCAACATGAAAACTCATCTTTTACGAGTATACAACATTGGATATACATGCATATCAACAAATACGGATGTAATCCAATGAAGTCAGTGAGCAAGTTTGTCATGTTTCTTGGAAATAAAAGGGAAGGGAACCAAAGAGATTTCCCAAAATTGTATTAAGGACAGTGGGAAAATAACATTTCCAGTCTTGCTTGTGTATTGAAAGAATATTAAAAACAATGAATAAAAATGTTCAAGGCCAACTCATAAATGTTATATTTATACATAAAATTCTCTTATGTATAACCTTTCATAATTGAGTATTTCATTTTCTCTAAAAAGGAGTGAAAAACTAACAATGAGTATTAAACAAGATCAACAAAGTAGGTTCGGTCACATTAGCTGCGAGCAAGGGAAAAAGTGCCCGCAATTTGATTAATGAAACTTTATACATGTCTTAACACTGAGTATTATAATAACTTTTAAATGCTAAACCAATATTTTACTTTAACAAAACATCTACAGAAAGTGACTGAACAATCCCAAATTCAACACTTTTGTAAGATTTTGTGAATTCAGTGAGTATATCCATAACAAATAATCTGGATTTGAATAATAACCATGAATAGAATCAACATTATATCAATTATATCAAATATTTTAAATGCGATATTACAGCGTCTAACATTCACACTGACAGCAAGATTAGGCTCCAAGGTAATCAAAGAACCTAAACTAGAAAATGAATCTTGGAAATGTAATTATACTTTGCAAACAACAGCAACAAAAGAAAACATTAAAAAACAAGTTCTTTATAGTGTTGCACATTGATTAGTTTTTTTCTTTTTTATCTGAACAGGAAAACACAGCCATCAAAATGAATAAAATATAAAAAACAAACTGATTAAATAAATAAAGCTAATCTATAACTGACATTTTAATGCCAACTATAAATGAAATGACTTAGAATGATACATGAATTTCCATATCTTTAATTCAATATGTCAATTCTTCATGTACTAAAATATTTTAGCAAAGCAAAACTTAAGTTTTTTTCCCCAAATATCTTTTTGTTCTATATTTAGAATTAAATTTAATTTCAATTGAAATATTTTTACAATTCATTAAATTTTCTGTAAAAAATAAATAAAAGAAATAGAGGCAAAAAAATATCTGTATGCATTTCTGTAACAAAAAATATATATAAAAATTAATTTCGTTATCACATTCTTCAAATTGATTAAATATATATTCTTTACCAGAAAGCTTCCTTTACACTGTACTGTATTTAAAAAAAAAGGAAATGATTTCCTTAATGCATTGTGTACAATTTAATATCTAATCAATATTTACATAAGGCAATATTTGAAAGCTTTCCTCCATATAAGATTTTTGTTCAGTACATTCCTGCCATGGTCTCCAAGTACCATTGCAATCATATACACCATTTACATATTCCCAACGAGTATTCAACCTATTTAAGTCATCATCTGTGACAGATGTTTGTCGCCTAGGTGGTGGAGAAGAATCATCAAGGTTTATTTCAGCTGGATTTATGGGGGGTAGAACTGAGAGAATCTTGTTTACTTCCTCATCAGCAGGATCAGGATGAGGATGAGAAATGCTAGAGGAAACATCCAAGTTCGTATTTATCACAGAAGAAACATCTGGAACAGAACGGGAACCATAATCACTTACTGAAACACTAGATTCATCGACTGGGCTTTCTCGATTGTTTTCACTTCTGACAGACTGTGAAGATATTAAGAATTTTTTTAACAATTCAGATTTTGTTCGTGAGACTTCAGCCTCAGAACTGTGAAGACTATCAACAGAAGTCAAACTTTCTGATGACAGAACAGTACTGAAACCTTTTTTAGCTTGTAAATCGGCAATAAGTTGTTGAGTTGTTTTGACTTTTGGAAGCTTTGCACCAGATGGCAAGGAAGCTATCATATCTCCCAACCGATTTTCTTGAAGCTCATTTTTGTTATCAAAGCTCCTTTTTCTCTTTGGATTTCTTGTGGGAGTATTTAAAAGTGTCTTATCACCATCAACAGAATTGGAATGGCATGAAGTAACACTGTCGAATGCTGAACTCTCACTAGGTAAATTATTTTCAGTGGCGTCACTCATTCCATTACCAATTTTAGTCTTTGCATCACTTGCAGTTAGTTCTGTAGTTGTTGCATAGTTTGTTAAAGCTTTTTCTTTTCGTAACCGCTTATTTGCAGCATTTGTTTTAGACAGGTCCAGACTGGAATGGGTGACTGAAAATGCTGACACTGGGGAAACATTTTGAGAACACACATTCACAGTTGCAATTAATAAAGGACTACTAGAATTTGAATTGCTCCTAAGCCCCGGGCTTGTGCTAAGAGAAGTCCGAGAAGGCAAAATACAAGTTCCACTGGATGTCACTATGTCTTGTTTCAGAACAGATGGACTAACAGGCTTGAAGTTTTGACTGGAAGTCAGGTTTTTACTTTGATTACTAGTGTTAAGTAAGGTTTTGTTTACAGAATTAGCATCTGTCCTTGAAGTCGGGCATGTTCCCGATTTAACAGGAGCATAGTTAGATGGCATTGATGGTAAGCTTGATCCCTGAAATACAGTAGAATTTAATAATGGGCTATTTGAGGCACTAGAGAAATAGGGACTAGAAGATCGTTCTATCATCACTGATGGACTTGAAGTTTTGTATCTTGGAGTTCCAGGCACTGAAACATATGCTTTAATTGTTCGATTTCCTGGTCCAGGTCCTGGTCCAATGCCTGGACCAGGACCTGGACCTAATACAGTCATACCACCATGTGATGATACAATACTGTTGTGGGTTTCTTCTCCATTAACTCTCTGAGATGTCTGAGGTAAAAGTTTTCTCCAACTTTTAACCAACTCTTTTGCTCTCCGAGCCAACTGTTCATTTTTAGTCCTTTTCCTCAATTCATTTATATACTTTCCAATTCTAGTTTTCTGGAAGAAAATGGGAGGAAAATTAATAGAACAAAAACTTGGTAGCAAAGAGAAAAAAAATCAAATAAATCTTAAATCAAAACAAACTTTTGTTTATTCTAATTTTCATAAACATTTTTTACATAGGAAAATATTTTATTCCTACTGTATTTTTTCCAAAGGAAATACAAATTCTTTTAAAAACAGTTACTATAAGCATTCCGTGCATTTATTAACTTTTAATTCACAAAGTGAATAATAAAACTTTAAAAATTTAAGGTGGGGAAAAAAATCTAGAAATCTGTATCCTGTTGCCCCATATTGATGCGGAAAGGCACAAATCAAGTAACTTTATCATAAATATTTTCCCATACTATTGTTTTATGCAGGTGAAGTCTTGAGCAAAAATAAAGTTAGCCTTTGCATTTTCATTTAAAAATAATTGAAATAAACTCCATTAACGCAAATGGATCAAGATGTCTATCAGGGTTGTCATTCAAATCTAGAAAAAAAATTCCCTGTACATATATGTAAGATACAAGGCAAAAATAGCACACATGTGCTGGTTATAATGTAATATGATTTTAAGGAGAAGAAAAAGCAAGGAAATAAAGTAACAATTTAACATTTGAATATTAAAAGATATTTAATAATAGTATATTAAAAGAATTTTGATAATATTTACATAAAAATAAACTATTTCTCTTTGTTTATTATATAAAATTTAGCAACATAAGATTTATATATTAAGGGGGGGGATATATTATCGTTCAACTCTAACTGTAAGATACAAAATTAAAGGACTCAGGTGAAATAAAAAAATTTTTTTGTTAAGATACAAATCACTTAATGATTACTTAACAAAAAAACATTGCAAAGCAAAATTATTTTATTCATTTTTGTCAATTCTAAATTTGAGTATCAATTCCTGCAGATTTTTCAGTTGTCAGTTTCACGGAGCTAATGCTTAAGAAATAAGGTATAACATTTTTGAACAGCTTAATGTACATATTTTAGCTATTTTACTTTCAGTGGACATATGTGAAAATATTTCCGATATATCATTAAATGCATTCGAATATGACAAGTTTTAACGCCCATAAAAATTCAGTTTTAAATTACTGTTATTTATTTAAAAAGTTCGAAATCATTTATTTTTCAGACATTAAATTTGATGTGTTCGGACTTGACATACTACCTTCTTCATTCTTTAGATACAAAGTCTAATATTAATGCCTTTTTTGAACTGACACACAATTTTGTTTCCCTTCTTTGGCATGGCTAATAAGCCCCTATTTTCCCATATTAATTAGGTTTATTTGTTTTTTACAAAGCGAACAGTACAACAGAACAAGTTTTGTGGGATTTCTGGAACTTTTTTGAGCAAAATCAGGATCGATTTTTTTAATCCGCTCAATTCATATTAAATACAGATTTTGAGCAGCTGATTATTTAAAAAAAAAAATCTACTCTACTCTAAATAAGCTCACAATTTCTCAAATGATAAACCAAACCATTAAATAAACTTATGTGTGAGTGACTAAATACCACCGGGAGGTGTCAACAGATTGAATGGTGCTATTCCTGTCAGAGAAATATATTCTAATCTTTCGCAAAATCACAGAAGTCTCATGCATGTTCATTAGCTGCAATTCAGGAGTCTTACGGAAAAAGATCAACCATCTCACAAACCGAAACTTTATTGATCTATACAGAAAAAATGGGGAGACAGTAGAAAAAGTGCGAGTTTCTGCATTATGGAATTACCAATGGCACTGTTTTGTTTTTGGAAGCAATGACTAGGATATTTTAATCTTGTAATCTTTAGTGATAAGCATTTTTTTTTTATCAGATAGGAAAAAATAACTAAGAAACTCAGAATTCCCTGAAATTTTCCAGTTTTTAAGAAAATTTTCAAATTTCCCACGAATCTTCCTGGTTTTTTTCAGTCGATTTTTAATTTCATTGTGCTTACCGGGTGGCGTCGCAACCCTGATTGGTATGGGATAAAACTTGCCAATACAATTAAGCAAATACAAATGAAACTCAATTATTTAATTCATTCAATGAAATGCCGATTCACAAAAAGAATGCAGAATAATTTTATTCCACTTTCACGTAGCAGATCTACGATTCAAAAATAACTGAGCAGCTTAAAAGCAGTATGGTGAGATCACGGCTGTTTGGTAACAGAGGCAAGTTGGCACAAGGATAATGGCACGGTTAAAAGCTGCAAGATGGCAGTAGAAGTAGGAAAAAGTAACCAGGAAATATGCCCAATCATATTTCATTTACTTTGTCATCTTGCAAAGAGGTTTGTAGCAAGTTTTAACAGGATCCATAGACACTACAGGTCAAATCGTGCTTCTTGCTTTGAAAAGTAAGTATTTACCCCTCACCTGACTTTCTTTTAGAGTAGACAATACAAGCAATAAAGATTATTGTGGTTTAATTTTGTATTATGATGTTCATGAATGGATTTAAATAAATTGGCAAGATGACTTTTGCCAAAAGAAGGATGTCTCACAACAGCTGTTGCTGTGTATGCTACAGGAAACAAGGTCCCCCCTTTTTTTCCCTGCACCTAAATTTCAAGGATCACTTCTACAAAGGGGCACCTATAGGTGGCACTGGATGTTGTAATCCACCAGGATAGATGAAAGAGGAATGTCTTGTACACTTTGCTGAACATTTTGTCGAGCACACAAAGTCAACAAAAGAAAGGTTGACACTTCTGCTACTGGACAATAACACCCATCATTAACATCTGGATTGCATGACCTGCTCAAGAAATATGTGAACAGTGTGTGCGCACAGAAACAATCAGAACACAGAAAAATCTTGGAGAAATTGTATTGCAAAGTCATATTTATTATACATCTTTACTGTATGTTACCCACTAATAGTATGATATAAAAAAATCTGCAATCTTAAAAAATAAACACACTAAACTGAGGAAAATGCAAGATGCAACAGAAAACAGGCTGACTGCCACTCCACGGAAATTGCTGGAGGGTTAATGGTTAAGCATGTTAAAATAACTATTAGGCATCTTCAATCTTATTAATATATGTTTCTTTTATAAACTGAAACAAGTACACTTATGAATATAAATATCTGCCAACAATTAAAACAAATAATGTTCATTATAAAAAATGAAACATTCATAAAAATTAATATAAAACTACAAAGAAGTTCTATCATGTCGAAGAAATAGCATCATCATGGAAAGGAAATTTATAGGCTTAACGACTAGGCTACTAATGTCCCACTAATGCTGGTATTTTGGCCTTTAAACAATTTCTAACATATGCAAAGTATCTTTTTAAAAATTATGGAAAGAAAGCAAGATGTACAGAAATAATAGGGTTGAAATAAATCAGAATATGTTGAATTCTGAACATTTCCTTCTCCCATTTCTCATTACCGATATATCTTCAAACATGTGTCAAAAAAGAAAATGTCAAACTTTTATTCAGTCATTTTTTAACTTGATAAAATAGACTTATCCAATAATGCACAATTCTAATGTCATACTGTTGAAACCAGGCTATAGAAAAGCAGTACAAAATAACACAGGAAGTTAATTCAAATTGACACTGCTCTTAATAAAAATTGCTCGAAAAGTATAAAAGTCAATACAATGTCAAGAAGGTCATTAGTGAAAATTAATCGCTTTCAAAGCACCAGACAAATATTTATTAGAAGGAAAAGAACATCTTCCAAAATCTAATAATGATGGGTATTGAGGCTTCAACAAGTCAGAAAAATAATGCAGTTAATTAAATTTTGATCTTTATCCACAGGGAATTAAACAAATTTTTTCTTAAAATAACTGATATAGAATATTTGCAAAACTTCAAATTGGAACTATTTAATAGTTTAGCGATTTAATTATTTTTTTAATTGATAAAATGCAACCACAATTACTGAAGACGTCTACAAAAGTGCTACAATTTCCAATTTAGGCAATTATTATTCTTACTTCTAATGCTTCTTTTGTTATAATGGCTTTTTCCAATGCAGTAATAACTTCCAAAACTGCATCCATGTCCACAACCTAAAATCATTTGAAAAATATAATACAAATATTAATAAAAGTTTAAAAAATACATAAGAAATAACTAATGAGCAAATATTTTTTTTCATAATGTTCTCAATAAAAGATTCATTCCACATTTTCTTAAATTTTAAAGCAGCTTCATAATTACCAAATATTAAGCACAGTATAGCTATTATTAGATCTTGCATCATAAAACCTCACACCTCTAACATAATCAGATGCTATCCAATCATTTGAATTTAATGAAATTCTTTATTCTTTTTAAAAAATGATTGAAATTTTATGATAATAATAACATTTTTTAATCTTGATGCCACCATTTTTCTTGAGTGGGGTGGAGGACACAACTGTACATAAGAGCTTCAAAATAGTTCCTTAAAATAACTTCAAGATATTACTTCCCTACTGTCGTGTGAATGATTTAATATAAATTATATTTTACAATTCTGAAACTATAAAAATTTTAAACTTTACTTTCTTTAGCTAATTGTAAGCATATGCACTTCTCTTTTTTCCCTCTTAATTATACTTTCAACATAAATTAGAAAAAAAAAAAAAAATCAGACAAAACATTCAATTCCAGGAGTGTTATTAATCTTCTGTTATGCTACGATTCAAAATAACAGATATTTAAAACTTTTTCTGCAGTTGTTATAATGGAGACCTGATCTTTTGTCACAGAAACACAATATGTCCTAAAATAACTTTTCTTTTCAACAGATGAAAAACATAGCAAACCAATCATAATCTAACCTTAGGAAATATTGCTAAAATTTGCCCCAATGGTCTATACGTTAAATTTTGGCAGAAAATAGAATAAGAAATTAAATACATCAATGAGTATATTGATTATAAACATCTCAAGACATACACCACAAGGCTGCAAAAGAATACCAAACCAATATTTTAATTTGAAACAAAAGAAAAAAAAAACTTAAAATTCAGCAAAATATTATTTTGATTATACAATATACCATTTTAATACATACAACATAAGAACTAAAAAAATTACAATGCAAATCAGTAATAAAATGACAATAGGTATATGATTTTCTGGCTATGATAGAATTCTATTTCCAAAATTTTTTGGTCAGATACAAATTGGACAGCATAAACATAATTTTATAAAGAAAGAATAACTAGCAATATTCCAAATTTTAAAAATGCTTTAAACACAACATAAAATTAATAACACAAAAAAAGTGTGAAGGATTTTTTTTTTGAAAAAAATACTATTGTGCATTTTATTGAAATAAAATATATTGACTTGAAATAAAAATAAATGCATTTTCGAAGGTCTGATATATTCACATAAGTAATTTTACAACCATAATAAAATACAAGAACATACATTAATAGATGCAAAACTAACACTACATATAAACAGAATAAATGATTAATACTATTTAAGTATGATGCTTTAGAGTTAATATATTTTTAAAGCAAAGACCCAGCACTAATTTGCAACCATTGTGGCAATTAACTGTCCATTCATTGCATTTTAACTTATCACTTTTTTCTAATTTTAAAGTTGGTGCAAGTTTTACACATGTAAGAAAACTAAAGCCATAATAATGCTCACATCTCAACTAATTCAGTTCGTATTTATAAATAATTTCTAAACATTAATAATATCTTATCTTGCATTAAGAATAAAATATTGTACAGTAAAATTGTGACTTAATTTTACATCAAGAATTATCAAACATTATATAAAAATCCAGAATATTTTCATATCATTCCATAATACTGCAAACATTTAAAAGAAGATTTCAAGTTATAACAGAAATATTTCTAAAACTTACGGCCAATAAAATATTTAAAAGCGGCTTTAGACTGACAATTATGAATTCAGAGCCATTAATGCCTTGGCAACATACACCACAATTATTAAATAAATCAGCAGCATGAAAGCCTAATGCAAGTCGTATCATGTTGACTAGAAAGCGATTTTAGTATGCTAAAAGTTTAGCACACATGTAATATTGTAATGCATTTCTTACATTAGATTTTGCAATTCTTGTAATCTTGAGCTCGTTTCTCTCCCTTCCAAGGCATTTCATTTAGACATATTCGTTTGGATAAAAATTCTCACGATAACTATCTGCCACACAGATTTTATGAATTCTCTTCGCATGAAAAGGCATTAGAATCAACTTGGAAGATTTGTTCTTTTATCCAAATATTATTCCAAGAATAACAATGCAGAAAAATAAATAAGAAGTTTCTTCAATGAATACTCAAGTTTTGATAAAGTACCTAGATATGGATGATCCTAGACAACTTGATGGCAAGTTTAGGAAAATCTATGCATTTCCTGGAAATAGCTAAGTGGCTGCTCTGTGCACAATCAATGTCAGTTGATAATAATCAGACAGTATAATTTAATTAATTATGATACTGCTCCTGCATACAGCACTAAACCATTTTAAACGAATAAGAAATTTTGTACTGATATATAGTTTTCTCGCTTAAACTCTTAGCTCAAAATCCTCAATGCCAAATATTACTTTGCACTTCACAATTACAAGAAATGAATTAAAGCCTTCTCTAAAGCGCATTTTAGGATGGTGATCAAAAGTTAATCCTTTTAGCTACTGTTAGGTGGGGGGAGGAGTGGTTATAGAGAGAAGTATATGTACAACTTAACATTCTACAAAAGGATATTTTTGATATTAAGTTTTTTCATTTCCTAATATAAACAAATGTATTGAAAACATCAATCAATTTATTTGGCGAGGCATAGTCAAATGTCAACTATTAATTGGAATAGATATTTTGGGCAATTCTGTTTTTATAAGCTAAATATATTACTATTTCAGATATCTGTTTTGGGAAGTTCTTACGAATATTTGTAGCCGATATTTGAGTTTCCAAAATATCCATGACAAATTTGACTTTTCAGTAGAATCCATATAAAACGGTCAATTCTCTATCTTAATCCCTTTTGAGCAAATGTAAACATTTATTTAAAAACAAGCACTTTTAATTATAAATCTTTAAAAAATATATATTATACTTGTTAAAAGATTAAGTTTTAGAACCCCCTCCTTCAAGAAAAATTTAACAGAGTCAAAGGAAAAAACATTCTTTTCAGCATTTAATGGATTCAACTAACAAAAAGGAAATATATTATTTCTAAACTAATTCAAAGAACAACAATGACCTATAGCCCAACTAGTTAAGTTTTGCCAATATAAATGAACAAATTTCCAAATTTAATTCGATTATTTTCAAACGGTAAAGCTAGAAACAGTAAATAGCTTTTTCTATTTCTAAACTGTTTTTCTTTACAACCATTTTATTTTGTATGGCAATGCATTCAACCCAAAAGAGAGAAAAAACATTTCTTTTGAAAAATTTTGAACACATCATACGTAGATGTGACTGTTACAATAATTATTTTTTAAAATAATATTACTAACTCTCCTTTTAGACTGTACTATTCACTGAAACCACTACATTAAAATAAATCCTTACACCTATTTTCAGTTTTAAAATTTATGTTTTTTTTCTGTTGTACTTATTTTCAGACACAATTTTTCAAATTTGAACTTTAGGATAAGCAAAAGAGTTATCTCAAACCTGTCTTGCAGTATGGGATGATGAATGACCAAGCCACCAAATTATTGTTGCAAATGCAAAATAGACCCCTATTATGGCACAATCCATAGTTACACTCTTCAAGAGGTATAACTTATCACTGGGAGAATGAAGATAATTTGGTTTATGCAATAACAGTATGCCATCAAAATTTTTGTTATGGCCCTATCCGCTTTAGACTAGACAAGCTCCATAATGAATGAAATGGTATTTTCCCCAATACTATCAATGAAATTCTTGATAATAATTAATGATGATGCAGGTATTATTCTGGCTTAAGTTCCTTTTCTAGGATAAACTGCATTGATGCTTAAGGTTCATAACATAACTAATTTTATTTGGAGTAGAAAATTAAAATTTTAAAAATTAGAAATGTTTGGAAGTTAAAAGAAAAATATACCAAGAGGTTGAAATCAATCATCGTATAAAATACCCACTTCTTTTAAAAATGAAAACATACTGCAATGTGGTTTTTATCCAATTAAGAATGGTAAATCGCAAATGTGAGAACTATGATTAAGTTGCAAAAAATTTATGTACAAATTTACAGGCATATTTTAATTATAAAACAATAAAATATGCCTTATAATTAAAACATTTTCACAATGACAGCAAGTAGGAAATTCTGAGAAAAGTAAATATTTGCAAGTAAACCATGAATGACCAATCCTTAACCGAGTTAAAATAACGTCATGGATTTCCTCGAAACTGCAAATGTGATGTTGTTAAAAGGTTCTGCAATCTAAAATTTATTTTCTCTATTAAATTTCACTGGTTTACCCAATTTTCAAATATATGCCCTCCGATTATAGTCTGCATTTTCTATAGGCGGTTCAAGGTCACATTTTCTACCATATTACTGGTACCAGACAACCAATAATGAGGTAGAAAATGTGACCTTGAACTGCCTACAGAAAATACACAGACTATAGTATAAAGAAAAAGTTGCAGACTTTACAGTACCAACGTCAGTCTCATTTCATCAGATATCAAAATGGGCAGGAATCCAAGTAAATAACATGTCAAAACTATTCAGGAGTAAATTATGCTACAAGAATTGAATCTGAAGTATATACAGATGATCCGAGATTGAGCTAGTAAAAGCTTGCAAAGCACTCCAAGAATCAAAAAATAATTTATCTCCAAACTCCTTATTCTTAACATACTGAAAAGCAAGATGGATGGCACTTAACTGAGGTAAATACAAAGGAAAGTGCATGAAGCTTCTGCCTTACAATTTCATGATCAGGAATAAAGGCAAAATCTACATAACTGTCAGATGCGAATTATTTACAAAAACTGGCATGTACCAACAACATTTGTCCATGACAAAAAAACATTTCTGGAAAGTCTGCACTTCAGAAATTTTGAAAAAGATGTAATTATGTTATATTTTAATTAATGAGATGTATGAAGGAAGTCAGATAAATCATTGTTATGGAAGATATCTGGAAGCAAATCATGTGTTTCCAAAGGAGGAATACGGAAGGATGAAGACTGTATAAAAACATGTATAGCTATGATTTTAAATGATTTTCTACAAATGAGAAGAACTGCCTAGAATTCTGGAGGGGGGGGGGAAGCCAGTCGAGAACATATTCTACTTATATGAAGTGCAATTTTCAATATTTAAATTATGAACTGGAGAAGTATTAAAAGGTACCACAATAAATCAAAGGATTTAAAATTCATGCAATTCAAACACAATAGATAGGAAGACCCTGAGGAACTATACATAATATCCAAATTAAATTCACAGATGCAATTTAGACAGGATGCTGCTGCATAAATATGTAAAAGATAGTTGTAATCATCTCCCCGAGCAGTAACAGATAAAACATGTAGAATATTAAGTAAGCACAGATGCTCATTCCATAAATAAGAAATGTGAGGAATAAAAATCAGATGTTTGCCAAATATGACCCCAAGGAATTTGTGTCGATCTCAGACGCTCAGCGACACCATTGAAAGTCTTCTAGCTCTGGGTTAGAGATTTCTGTAGAAATGTACATACACAGTTTTCCCAAGTAGAAAATGAAAACCTGTTGGGGTTACAGAAATACATTATTGGTCTAATCAAAACAGGTTGCTGATTGTAATTGCCTTTTAACCCCTTTGCATGCAACAATGTACCTAAACATGCACATTGAATTATAGAATTTTTAGTTCCAAGTCTACAATTAAAAGACAGAATTACGTAATTAAAAATGTAAAAATCATTCTTAAATACCAAAAATGCTTCTTATATTATTATAAGAATCAAAATAACAAAAAATATCTAAAATAGGATGAGTCGTAGAAGTTAAATCAATTCGTATGTCAAAGGGGTTAAATGAAACATACATCTCTTGTAGAGTAAAAAATTTATACGTTGTCTTTATTCACGGTAAGTGGTATGACCTATAGGATTCGATACATTTTAAAAATAAAAAAGGCAATGCACTAGATACTACCTTATGGCAATCCCTCTTCGTGACATACATTAGAATAAGTATACTCCAAATATACTTGAAACATCTACAAGCTATAAAGTTAAACAAATAAATTTACACATAAGGTAAAACCATAAAGGTTTTAAAATACCATAACTCTAGAGTATATTAATAGCATTTGGTTATAACAAGTAGCATTTGGCAGCTCAATCTCGGAAACAATCAGTAAATATTGTTTGTAAGATAAAATTGAATTATGCATTACAAAAAAAAAAAAAAACACTTCTTAATATAAAAGTTTAAAAACAAAGGAGCCAGCTTTTTTTTTACTAAATGGATAATTTTTCTTTAAGTAAATGGTTCACAAATTCATAGCATTTTAATTTATTGTAGAGCAAAGCAGAAAAGTTGCTAAAGTTAAAATTAATAGCTAAGAAATGTAAACATCCAATAGCAAAGTTAACAAAATGAATATATCATTAAAACCAGAATCTAAGTAACAGACATGAATTTTTAACAATTTTAATTAATAGAGATTTTGAAATTTCAAGATACTTAAATATTCTAATAGCAAGAAAATTCGCTAAATTATTGTTCTTGAATAAAATAAATAAATAAATAACTCCTTTAAAAGTATAAAAATTTACCAATATCAACTTCCTTCCTCCCAATATTATGAATTTTATGAATAATAGTACCTTAATATAATCCATACTGTTTTTAGATATGATTATTCTTAATCCCTTTACCTATTTTATCTCAAAAAACAAACCTTTATCTAAAACCATAGCAACATACATTTTAAAATTTATGAAATAACTGACCAAAATACCCTTCAATTATTTTGGGTAAAATATATTGTTCGTACATTTTTTTTATTAAATATTATTTCTTGTGTTTCTTTCAATTTTGATGAAAGAAGATCTTGAAATAGTAAACATAAATATGCTATAACCAAATTGTAAGTAAATAAAAGCAATGCTTGCATGTTTCAGAATAAAATATTCTAGTATTTAAATGTAAATAATAGGATAATTTTTTCTGATTAGAGACACTGGCACTTACAAAGAAAAATTCTTAACACTGTTTATGCTACGTTGAAAAGACTGCCTTTTAGGACTACTAATAATTGAAAACATAGAAAAAAAAGTTTGTTATTGGCACAATTCACTTTACAGTAGAAATTTTAAATCCACTGGAAGGTAAAAGATTTGGAACCATCTAACTTTCTTGCTGATTCAGCTTTGATTGAACAACTGAAATTAGATGGTATTCAGGAGAAAATAGCTCTTATGTTTTAAAAAGGAGTAAAAAATTAAGCTTTCTTTTTAAAGAATTGGGAAATGCAAATCCATCACTATGGTAGAGGAGTTTATGTAACATCAGTATTATAATTAAAGTCTCCTTGCACATTTTAAATTTATCTGCTACATTTGCTGTAAATGAAAAAACATTCAATGCTTAAAATCGGATTCAAAGGGGGAGGGGCATTTCAAAGAGCAGCTAAACTTGCATACATATCATTAACTGAAAATTTTTACCCTTTATGATATGGAAATAAAATAAAAAAAGCTATAATGTATAAAATACCACACAAGAAAAAGAAAACATACAATTCATTTACAAGTAAACACTATAATATAAACAGATAATTTGTGCAATTCATCAGAGAATTCAAACTCGCAAGTCCAGTTCTAAAATAAATTCAGATTAACGCTTAAACCATAACATAAGAATTCAAAAAGAATTATAAACAATTTTATCTTTCAATTTAGTTTCCATTATCAGATCTCTATCATTTTAGAGACAAACTTTCCCTCTCCATTATTTCGCAAAATAACTCTACAAAAAAGCAAAAACAATATTCACTGCAATTCAAAAGGGTTTATATTTAAAGTATTTTATGTAAAATACTTGATCAAGTATAAGGGTATATTATTATTAAAAAGTTGTAAAAAGGTGAGTATTTCATTTCCTTATATATTTTTCTTACACTTCATATATTAACCATCAATGTAGATATTTTATATGAACAGAATTAACTGAAAAATAAGTATCCGTTTTCAGTGTATTTACACTTAAAAATAAATACATGGGTATTTTACACAATTAAACCAAATTGTGGCCATCATCCTTTGAATGATAGATGGTTATAGTCAAAACCTTGTTAATCCCTACTCTTAGAAAATATATGAATAGCAAAATGGCCAGTCTTCCCATTGTCAACCGATTTTGAGAAGAAACGAAACATACCCAAACAATCTTCCACGATTAATGAAAGATTATAAAATGTACATTAATCAATACTCAAAATCCCTCCTTCAGGATCATTAATAAAATTGCAGGAAGTATCAATCGCAGATTTTTGGAAATTCCTTTTATTTTTTAAAAAAAATTTGTAAAGTCAAAATTATCTCTCGCATATGCTTGCAATTAAATAAAAATTGCTGCTACTTCATCTTACAATTTTGAAATGTTCATTTATAAATTCCCACCTTCTCTTTTCCGTAAAATTGGAAGCGAGATAGAGGAGTTTGAAATAGAACTAAATAGTGAAACAACAAAATTCATAATCCTTCCCTACAACAGCATAAATTAAACGGAGCATAAAACAGAATTAAAAAGACAAATTTTATTGGCCAATACACATATACATTGCAGAATATGTGCTTCAAAGTAAAGTTTAAATACAAGTCCAATTTTTATCTTCATGCTTTAAGCATAAAATTTATACAACAGCACCAACATTCTATTAAGCTTTGATAGCAATTTTGGTTAGCTTTAAAATTTCACTGCTAAAAATATAAATGCTACTGCTTTATGCAAAATTTCATTTTAAGTTGCTAAAAAAACTTTTAAATCTAGATTGGATCTATTGAACAGAATTAAAAAGTATTTAACAATTTAAAATACAAAATCTAAGTGTCATTTAAACAGCATAAAAAATATTACTTTGCATACACCATTTATATACTATGTCTAGAAATATACAGAAGAAATGCTTTATTCCTATTAATGATGGAATTTTGGAAAAACAACTGAATAAGAAATAAAAATAGAAACTAATACTACTTTCAAACAACAAGTAATAAAAGTCTTTGTTTTAATTCCCTATGACAATTCATTATAAGCATTATAGGGTTACATCTCACACAGATCTTTAACCCTTGCTCTCACGTAGAAAATTTGCACCATTTTGATACAACAGAATTGGTCATATTCTGTTCTACAAAACTGTTATTACGGGAATCTTGACAAATTGGTAATTGTTTATTTTGTAATTTTCCATTTTAAATATCTTTGCCGTGTGTCTCCATTTGTTTTACAACTGTGATGATTTTTTCCAAATGCTTATTTGCTTGCCAATGCTCGTATAACCATTTTAGTATTCTTAAAAATATAATTATAAAATCTTACATTAAGTTATTTAGAAATATTTTTGGATATATGGCTTCTTATGTTTTTATATTTCTAGCATTTCTTTTTTTCAACACTTTATAAAATTGAAAAGGATAAGCATTATATACTATATTATCAACATACAGATATTTTAAAGATAATTGCATCTTTTAACAGAAGTAACAGCTAAAAATGGCTTTTACACCAAAAAAAAAAAACTTGTTTCCATTACAAAAGACTCATTTAACTTCCAATTTTATGTAGACATCAGAAAACATAAATATCATTGAACTTAAATTTAACACATTATAAGGGAATATTCAAACAGTATTTCTTAGTTGATAAATCCCAAAGAAATGTTTAAATATTATTAAAAAACGTAAGTTATTTTTTAATGGCATTAAGAAATACTTACATTTCCTAAAGGACAGTGTACCATAAACACACTAAAAATGCAAGTCAGAGATGCTTACATTTTTAAATCAAAATAATATTAGACAAAACTGAAGACTGATAAAGTTTTTATTATACAGCTTTGATATAGTAAAATTCAGATACATTTTTTTTTTTTCATTTTGTAAACAAATATTATGCAACATAAATACATAACATCCGTAATTATTAACATTTTATATTTTAATGCATAATTATTGAATAATCGTGTATACAATAACCGAGTGGAAAACTCAAGCCACACCCAGAATTAATGCTCATAAAATCAGAAGAGTATTTTAAGAAATTAAGTTAAAAAACAAATTAAAAATGGGATATTGAATGCTTGCAAGGGGGGAAAAATACTATGCCTTTAAATCTAAGGTTAAATCAAACTGACACAGTGTTGATCATAGTTTAAAAAAGGAGGATGAAGAGGAGTTAAATTTATAATAATTGGATGTAAAAGTGCTCAGTTATACATACTTGCAAAGAAATAAGGTTTTTTGCTTAACAGATGAGAAAAATTGTTATAATTTCTAATTAAATAAATCTTCAAAATACAGTTTTACTATCTATTTTTAAATACCTGAAATGCATATATTTTCCAGAACAAAATAATCCCATTCACACAATACAGAGGCAAGTCTTCATATGTTTATTTTAATTAAGCTTTAATTATGCAACTAATTTATATAAGGTTTTATACATTTTTCCACAGCATACAAATAAAATTGCAGATTAATGAAGGTATGGCGATGAAGGTGTAGTGCCATAGTAATTAATATTTATCTGAACATTTTAAATAAAAGATTCATCTTAAAAATTTGTTTATAAATAATTATAATAAAAATAATTAAGCAACAAAGATGAACGTATGATTTCGAATGCGAATTTCTTTCGCATTCTCCTTTACAAATTACACTTATAAAAATAAGAGTCGGCAAATAAGCATTTAATACGATATAAATATCCAATATCTATACAATGACTTATTATTTTTATTTATCAAAATTTAAATCATTAATTATGTTACGAAAGCCAAATATAAAGAACAACCATTGTTTCACTAATATATAACAAAGTAGAAAATTGATGCTGTCAATCGCAAAACTTAACAATTTATGCAAATATCCAATTTAATTCTTTCATCTTTAAACAATTGCTAAAAAATTATCAAAGGAAAATTTTGAAATAGTTAAAATGTTTCAATAAAACTTTTTAAAATGCTAATTATATATATTTCCCACTTTCTGCAATCAAACACTGTACAATAAAAAAAAATTCCCTTTTGTATATTACCAAACTTTACAATGGATTTTTCTTTATTAAAACATAGATCATAATGCCTTTTTACCCTCATTAAACATAACTAAATCTAAATTAATAAGAAAGGTTATAGAATCAGTATGGTATTTGCATGTAAATGCAATACCACATCTGACAAATATATAAAGCAATAGAATCAAAGTGTTATATACATAAAAAAGAAATGCTGGAATATAAGACAAACTTTATTGAATAGCTTTAAAATCTACTAAATTAATAATTATTAATAAATTAGTTATGAGGTATCAACCTAAATCCAAGCATCCATAATAAACATTTTAATGTATTACAAGCTTGGTACAACTAATCAAGTATAATGCTACACATGAACAAGCAAATATACACACTAGGATTTAGTGCATTTTGTTACACAGGAATAATTATTCAATAAGAAAAACAACTGATTCTACTTTATATGTAAACTATAGTATAAACGGGCAAATCTTAAATACACAGATTATAAAAAACTGGGAACAGGGGCATGCTTGAAAGTCATAAACAAGGAAAACATATAAGTTTTATGATGAATAATTCAAGAGAAAAAATGTACAAAACAGAAAGATTCGCTTACTTAAAAATTAAAATTATGTAGCAATACAATTTCGAAGAATATTAATAAATGTTTTTAATAATAAATTGCATTTTTAAATAAAACTATGTCAATTTAAAAGCTTACAAGGGAGTATAATCAGTAAAACAAAATATATAAAATAAAGTGAACACTTTCTATCAAAACTATGAGAATTAACAATCAAATTAATTTTATCGGTTACATTAAACTAACCTCCAAAGTTTAATCAAGTTAAATAATATAGTTTAAACCCGCGCATGTGCTTTGACGTTTACATAAAACTATGCGTATCACATATATATATATTAGATGTAATTATCAGTTCATTTTGCTCTCAGCAATGCATACTACTGAGAAAAATTGAATAGATAGCCCAAAGTAATGCGTTTATATAGTCTACATAGGCAATTCACCGACCTCGCTGCATGCTATTCAGTATACACATAGTATCAATCCAACGTTATGCCTAACGCTGATACTGAGCATGGAAATACATATAAAAATATATCTTATAAATATGATACGAAATCAAACGATGGATACAACGGTTTGAAATGTACGTACATTGTATTCGTTGTCCAGAGCTTGTAATAATTTCTCTTTTATTTCGTATGACGAGTGCTGCATGGGGCCGCGTTTCGGTATCCCCAAATAGTCCGGATGCACACCACTCTGTGTCTGTGCTACTTCTTACTGTGAGAATTCGCGATCATCTTATTACGATATGGCGGACATGAGTGTGCAGTGGCTGACGGGAAACGTAACGTAGGAAAATAAACTTTAATCTGAGACATTAAAAAACAAACAAAAAAAAACAAGAAAGTCGAAAAAGGCCTAATTTTAAATTACAAGATTATAAAAAAATATTTAAAAGTCGATAAATTTTCAAAGAATATTTTTGATTTTCTCAAGACATATTCCTAGAATATTCGATAAATTGATCTCCAAACGTTGTACAGTCAATGTAATTCAATTTTACAGGTAGAAATTATTTATTCTAACAAATTCCATTCATTAAAGTTTTTAATTAGCTGTGCATTAGAAAACAGAAATTTCTTTAAAAAATGTAAAATTATCCAGAAAAAATTATTTCGACTTAAATTACAAGGGAAAATCATTTTAAAATAATACATCTGCAGCACAGAAGAGTATGAAAAAAATACCTCCAAATGGGGAAAAGTGATTAAGGCAAATATCAAAATCATATAGAATTCTATCTCAGGTGCTGTTTAAATTTTTAATTGAACCTTAGAATACATTTTTTTATTCTTTAACATGGATAATTCACATTTATTGCAGGCAAAATACAGGTTTGTTTGAAGCACACAAAGACGGAAATAATTTTGAAAGAAATTTAGAACTAAAAACACAATTTTTTGTTGCATTTTTATTGTTCAGCCTAATAATCTTATGTACATTTTATTTTTATTTTATGATCAATAAGAACACCATTAGCACAAAATTCTCAACAGCACTGTACGATATCTACACGATACTGGCCGGCATTCAAAATGTTGGACATCTTGGAGATATCGTATAATATCTCGTGCTAACAGGGAAGCCCAGTAAATTTATAAAATGAATTCATAAGAACTCCATTTTATAAGCATGAAAGTCAGGCCCGGTTCTGCCATCCGTGCTAAACTTTCATACACAGAGTTGCACCAAGCTACATCGACGCCTTCGTACAAATGTCTATTGAGTATTTTTATGCACAGGCGATATAAGGGAAACGGTTGAATTTATGCGAAATGAAGTTTTATTGACATAAAATAGAATGGAAATAGAATCTTTTTTATGTTTAATTATGTGTAAATTATGTTTTTTTTATGTGTAAACATTTTGTCTTCATTAAAACCTGAGCCCAAACACATTTATTCGAAGAATTATATTATATATATATATGCTATAAAACCACTGCAAGTGAAACGAAATAATATACTAAACACATCCAATATCAAATGAACTGCTTAACACTATTATCTTACAATCAGAAATAAATTAACTTTCATATGTAATATATTAAATATTTGAAAATAAATAGAATAAAGAAAGATATATTATGCCGAAATATAACTAAATAGTTTTGCATCTTAATTATTTATTAACATGGAATCATATTAACCCAACTATTTTATTTTTACACAAACTTCGTTCGATCATGTTAATGAATCATATAATATGCATATAATAAACAAAGGATTTTAAACAAAATCATTTCAACATTTAAAAGGAGTTAAAGTCTAGATAGAGAACTTTTAGGGGTTTGTTTTCATCACATTGATGCATTGATTTATAGATTATCACTTTCAATAGAAGTAATTGCAAGATTTACTCTTGTAAGAAGTAATTGCAAGACTTACTTTCTTGACCCATAATAGATTCCTGGATATTTTTAATCATTTTCAGCTTTGAATATGACCTCTTTGCTCTAGATAACAAATCTGGAAATGAATACAAAATAAACAAAGCAATATAAATGCTAGGAAAGGAATGAATTAAATTGTTGAAAAGCGATGTACAGTTCGTCAACGGATTCTGTAACGGCCACAGTTCGACGATTCCATCTCATTAAGGGGTGAGACGCCGCACGATGAGGGCATTTCCGGTATTCACCTTTGACCTTGGATTTCTCCCATTAGACATTTTTTAGTTCAATTTTTTCCCCACGTGTATTGTGAGTGTAGTGTTGTTTCTGACCGCATTTTATTTTAACTCAAAATTTCGTATTGATACGGTTAGTTCAAGTGGTAAGAAAGCTTTCAGGAGTGGTACGAAGAAAATTTTATATAATATTAAATACTGTGACCAAGAAGCAGAAAGCGGGGAATTATTCATTCTTATCCTATTTAAAATATATAAAATATCATATATTTTACAAATAATATTTATAATATTTTTAAGACGTTCTATATTTACAGCAATCCTTTAAATGGAAATTAAATGTTTTAAATAAAATAAACTCTTGATTATCTGTTGTTTTTAATCTTAAAATATCGCCAAAAAAATTCAAAATAAAAAAAAAGCATTTTAATATAAAAAAAAGATAGTTTCAAACGACAATAGTACACTTTCATCAATACTTTGCAAAACCTTCTTTGTTGGATTTCGGCGATATTTCGCCAATTCTGGTTGTGTTTGGCAATATTGCTCTTTTTTATGTCAGCGGGTGATTTGTTTCACCACTTGCCAGTATGTTTCGTAAATTTCTATGGATATGTTGTAAAATTGTCATGGTCCAATTTTTTAAGTAATTTTTTGATAATAAATGTTTAGTCCAGATATCTGATCTTTATTTTAATCTAAAATGCTACTAAAATTTATCATTCTTGCATGTCATTTTGATTTTTTAAAATCATTTAATACTTCCAATTTGTAATCTAAAATACTGTACTGTTCCTGTGCAAACTATTTATTGAAATTTGAAATATTCCACAAAAATTTAAAAGCTTCTGAATGAGGAGATAGGAGATCTTAACATTTACTTAAAGACAATATCGCAACATCTAACATTCCAAAGAAATAATTTACCTTGAAGTTCACTTCTTTCTCTATAGGCTGATTACCGCTTTCGTAAGAAAGTTGCTACTTTAAAAATATTTTTTTTCGGGTTTTAATGTTTCTTGTCTTTTAAAATTTGTATCAACATGTAAAGAAAGTGCTAGCTTATCAGTATCTGTGAGCGTATCATTGAAAACTTCATTTAATCTATATATTTTTCATAAAGCAGTTTAATTTATTCAAACTGTCAGGATTCTGAGAAATATTATAATTTTTGTCTTAAAGGATATTGCTAATTACAGTAACTTTGTTTGATATATTTTGTACATAAAACTATCGTACATATAAATAAAATTAAATGTTAGAATTTTTTTCCTTAATGATGTGTTCTACTTTTTTTCGGTGTTATCAATTTTGTTCGGTTATTTCATTCAGTGCATCAAAACTATCTTCTAATTGAAATTCTAACTGGATTATCGCATCTATCCTGTTCAATTACGTCGCATTGGATAAAGATTTCATTGGGGAACGTGAAAAGATTAACATCCCACAAATTATTAAGATTGTAACAATTAGCAGTAGATACAAAATAAGGAATAAGTAATTTATTGACCACGTCTATCCTCGTATACACATTGGTATCATGTGTTTTCATATTTAGAAATGTTCGAACAAGACAAGAACATTCTTAATCAGACAGGCAACGAGACAGACTGCTTACTTTAATGAGTATTAGAATTTCACTGCCATCATAGATATAAAATTAAATGGTAATTTTTTGTTTTCATTTTGAGATTTTTCGGAGAGTCGTCTTTGTAATTTGGTGCCGTTGTGAGCCGCATGATCTTGTATGTATTGAAAAACGATGACCTCTAAGTACATGAAGGTAGCTGTCAACAAAACACAGATTCGACGCGGGAAGCCGCTTTTCTTGTCGAATGTTCTAACTTGCTTCAAAAATAAATGAACAAAACCCAACACGTGTATTATAATAGCTTAAGTACACATATCAATCAAAAGCTTTTGTTCAATTCAGATTTTTTTTTCTCTTATGATTTTTGTTTTTATTAATCTTTGTTTCAGTTTAATTGCAATAAAGAAAGATTTGCAGGAAGAAATTAATTTAGATTACATTATTGATGAACTTTCAAGTAAGAAAGCAATTATTGTTTGTTCACTTTTAATGTAATGTTTTATTTAGTGGAATAATAATAATGCATCAAATTTAATAATAAATACTTATTAATTTTTACTCTATATACATATTCATAATTTGTATTTCTAAAAGAATATTTCGTAAATGTGAAGCAAAAAAAAGGGCATTTACTAACTTTTGCGAGATAATATGATTCCATGTTTTTTTCAAGAAAATTAAGATTATAATTGGCATTTACTTTATGTGCAGAATTTTATTGAGGAATTAATCGAAACTTGTAACTAATTCGTTAAATGCATACGTCGAGTTCTTCGTTTAGCTATATAGCTTTAGTTAGGTTAGCTTTTCTTCAATTCTTCTCTCTCTGTTTTTTAGTATTAAGTTAAGTGCGAATTTTTTATTCATTTTAAATATACTGGTTTAGAAGATGAGTGAAGGTATTATAGATTGAGGGGTATTATAGATTATAGAATGACGTGGTAGCGAGTTCATCTATGAAACCAAAGCTGTTTAGGATACATTGGTATTTTTCCTCCTTCAAAATAATCACTATTCGAAATAATATATCTGTTCGTTTTCCGTTCCTATTAATCAAACTATCTCTGCAAGTCTTCAGAAGTCACGGTTTTCTGCTGTCACATCATTTAATATTTTATCGTCCCCACATTGTTCTAGTCTCGCCGCCTCGAAAAAAACTTATTGTTCAGGAAGAAAAGAAAATCACGTGGGAATGTGACTTCTGCTGAATAAGAAAATTAATCTAACAGAACGATTAAATGACTGGTAGAAACTTTCAGAAGCCACTGCTGAATGAGCAGGATTTTTAATGTCTTTTTGTCTACCAAATCTCAAATATTTTCTCAGAATCGTGTGCTCAGACGATTTTCTTTCATTCATTTCACCAGGTATCTTCCGGGAAATGAATCAGTGATCAGAAAGCACAGAAAATCATTGTTTTCGATATTTTCCTCAACGCATGTTTTCATAGTCCTTAAATTTACATGGTTCTCTGCGAAATACTCGATCCATTTAATAAAAGTTGTTTTCTTCATTGTGTTATCCCCATAAAGAGACTTCAAAGTTTTATAAATTTCCGAAAATGCCGAAATTTTCCCAATTCTACCAAAAATTTAATTTGGGGTCGTTTTTATGAATCTCCATATTTGAAGTAAAAAGTAGGATTTCACAAAAAATCATGAAAAGTACAATTCCTATGTAATAGTTGATGCATGCTTTTTACACCGACTGTAGGATGCAGAAATGATTTCCTATAAGGCATCAGAATATCTTCATTTCTAGTATCGAAATGTAAAGTGAAATTGAGTTAATGCATTTTTATGCTACATTTAATTTTAGAAAAAAATTAAGAGATTTAATTGCATCTCTGCCAGAGAAATGCTGCACCAGATAATTGAGTTAATACATCTTCTGCTTCCTTGTCATGGAGTAAGGGAGCTTGTTTCAGAGCACTCATCAATTGACATCAGTTAAAAGGTGGCGAGGAACTTTGTGAGCAATTTTGACTGAAAACTATGTATGTTTATTTAACTATGTTATGACTATTTAACTATGTCTTTGATCTCGTATAAGAAAAATTTCAAGAAAGATGCCTCACTCAGATATGAAAACGAAAAACTAGTTGCAACATTGAGGTAAATACATAAAAGTTCACTATAGCTCGTTAATGATTTATTAATAGTTCATACAGTATGTAAAATCAGGAAATTGAACAAAGTAATATGATATGCAAACTGAATACAATATTGAATTTTTTCGCATATTTTCCCAATTAGTACAAGATATTAAATGATATCTTCAGATATTGTTCGATATTCTGAATGCCGGCCAATATTATGAAGATATCAAAAGAATATTGATGAGTATTAATAGGATGTTGGGTAAGAATGTACTAATAGGGTGTACAGTTAAAAACTAGATATAATCAGTTCGGAGTTGGATGCATTATTTACAGATGATGGCGTTGCTTTTGATATTTGTGAGCGTGTATTCGTTGATTCTGAAGGTCCATTAGGAAATCTGAAAGCAAATGAGTGCAATTTCCCAAAGCGATAACCAACTACAAAGGTAAGGACTACAAGGATGTTTGTAATATTTAAAAAAATGAATCGTCTGTTTTTCTTCAGCCATTCTTTTAATTATCATTTCTCTCTCGATTTGTCGAAACTCTTTGACTTTACCATGCTCTTTTGCTGGGTTACTTCTCCGGATGTCTTCCACTTTATGTGCAGAGGCAGATACTGACTAATATTTTATGGATGTCATGTTCAAGAATATGGTCTTAGGTAGAGAAATTTTCAAGTTGGGTTTGGAAGTCAATAAAAAAGCACAAATTCGGTTGGGAATAAGGCGTTTAGAACTGAATTCTACGTTGTACACAACATTAATTTATTTTACATGCAAAATTAGAGCTAATACTTTAAAACTTTAGTTAATTACTTTCGAAGGAACTAAGAAGGAATATTATTGCAAATTATGGCTGAAATCTTCCTTGACTGCCAACCGCCAACATTAATTGTATACCAAGCTCTGACAACATAATACTCTATATATAATATGCATATTATATTTATAATATATTACAACTTCTTTGATAATATGTAACATACAGTACTCTTTTTATAGACGCACCATCATGGCCCAACTGTATTGAATGTATTATGTATAGAGTTTACAACGGTGACTTTATACCAAACTGCTCGTCAATGAAGTTTCTATTTTTATTTTTTAAGAAGATTGGATTTATACGGCTACAAAAAGACGAATTGCGAAAAGTAGCCATTTTTAAAAAAATTCTTTTACCGAAACGGTTTCAATCAGTTTTTTTCTTTTAATCAAACAGTCATATATAAATTAACCAATTACTCAAATGTGATCCACCTTAAGGTAGCATTTCTTACAGACTGCAAAAAATTGTCTAATGTTTCGGGGGGATCATGACTTTCATGACCCCTTCTTTTTATTTTCCCCTGTTTAAGTGACTAAGTTTTGTTTATAGACTTTACCTCTTATTCATTATAAATCTCTCTAGAAGAATTTAAAATATATGATAAAAAATGTGGAGGGGGATGTAAGATTAATAGGCAACATTACTGATAACTTACTCTCGCTATATTCCATTTTTTAAGAATATCCAGTTTGACAAGAATGGCTAATGGCCATTTCTTCACTTTAATGGTAGCAGATTTTCCGGCACTTTCCTCTTACTTCTGCCTTTTCTACAATATACTTTTAAAGCTTCTCCATTTTTTCTTACAATCGTCCACTAAAACACATAACTTTAAGAAATTATACAGTACAAAGAATATGACTAATATTATTATTGTACATTTTATTCGTCACCCTACAGCGTACTTCTAAACTGTTAAAGGTAAGCAGATACTTCGGACAGGATAAAAGTTAAATAACATTCATGCTTTTTTATGTTAATGTTGTTCATTTTGTGTTGCAGGAGTCAATAAATGTATTGCTTAAAGTTTAAGAATAAATTTGTATTGGCTCTCGAAGCTATCAGTAATATTCAGTAAAATATTCTTGACACACTGGCGTTTTAAGCAAAAAAGTCCCACACTTCTGTGATATATATATATATATATATATATATATATATATATATAT
>JAPMOR010006989.1:127993-146562 GCA_026543865.1 Argiope aurantia
AAAGCCTTTGTTTCTGTTACCGTCTTTCTCGAGCTTGTAGAATTTCTAAAAACTTCTTCTCTCGATTATATCAAATATATCACATATTTTATATAACGAATAATATAAAAATAGAAACGACTGGTAATTGATTACATGTGTGTGTGTTTTTACATAGATTACTCAAACCCACCTTTCTAAAGAAAAACATTGAAACCTCATTATAAACTAAACAAAATTGAAATGAATGAAAATCTGTGACTATTAGCTAAAGAATGTACATATATTGATGAGTTTCCTGTGAAGGATTCATATACAAAATATTTCGACAGCCGTTAAGTTCAGTGATGATACCCTGGGAAAGCTATCTTTTTAGCAGAACTCAGTAATCTTGTTAACTTCCTAACAGTATAAAATTCGTATATATCCAAATTTATATTATTAATGCATTCAAAATCTATTTGTGTTATATTTCAAAATAATTATGGGAATTAATATGAGTTTCAGTCCCTGCTTAATTTTGCTGTTATGATAAAGAATAACACCAATGAAATTTTCCATTATTTTTTGTTAACACTTCACAGAAATGTTAGCAGTATTGTTGGTATACTCTTGCTTTTCTAATGACCAAATTCAGCAAGAAAAATATCAATATATATATATATATATATATATATATATATATATATTGGCCTTCTACCCCACATTAACTATTGCCTCTAGATTGATGTCTTGAAATAGTAAAGGGACTGTGAGCAACGCATTGAAATTGGTTACATTGCCACCTGACGGAAAACAATGGAGTTAGCGTTGCTATTTTGAAAACGGCACAGACTACGAGAAAAAGGTCGGTTACATAATTGTAGAATATTGTCGATTTAGTACGAAAATATATCGAACTGTCGAAACGCACTGTCGAACATAACAACTCATGACAAAAGGGGAAATAATAATTTTTTGAACAATAAACATTGAACCAGTGACGTAGAGAATTTCGAAGAGTGAAGATAAAACTATCAGCTAATAACTAATTACTGCATTTTATTTTTAATGCTTTTCTGGCGTAAGAGTACTGGAAATCGTGGCCAAACAAATGTTCCTAACGTTATTGCGTTGAAGGGGTCTTTTCGAACTAAATAAGAAACGCTCAACTGTAATCGATTTTATTCTCATATCTTTTACCAATTTGTTAAGCTAATTCCATTGTTTATTGCCAGGAGGCTTTGTAATCAAGCTCATCATGTAGTACATGGTCAAATATAAAAAAAGTAAACTAAGAATTTTTATTTAGGATGCATTGACTTAAAATGAAAGCTCTACAATAAAATGAATAATTAATAATATAATAGATTGTACTTTTCTTACCTGATCTCTCTATAAATTCGTTATTTCCATTCAAACACTGCACTTCACAATTATGTTCCAGCATAATGGCGAAGAAGCACAACAAATGTAAGAGAATTTTCATACCATTTCCAGAAGTATTTCGTCCTCCTCCTCAGTAGGCAGTAATTCTTCTCGAAAATTCTCCCCTTGTTATCTCGAACCCTGGCGGGTCCATTTATGCTGATCCTTGAACTGTTACAGTTGCATGGCTATCCTTTTTCTTTGCTGAACGTTGAAAAATATGCTAAGTGGTACTTACAATTCGGAATACGCTATTACCTATGGTTGATTGAAACTTAGAACATAACGAAATCGTTTGTTCTTAAGTGGATGAAATCTGAAAGGTAACAGAGAATTAACTGAGCAGGATCTTGATCATGGTAAGGAGGTGTGTGTTAAGGCATGGATCAATCATTGGAGAGGAGACGTGTCCAAGAACTTGGTGGAAGAGGTTGTCTTAGATGTTTAGAAATATAGTTGGTAGGATTTGTGGTTTGAAGAGAAGAAATAATCAGGAGCCTTTTATGAACTAGGGGCATGAGGGCTACTTGTGGGATTTGGGTCTTCTTTAAGTAGAGCATTTATGATGATAAGTAGTTTTTCTTGCTTGTATTTAGCTTTTTTGCTTAGCCGGAGGGATTCCAGGAGTTCTTTCATTTTATTTATCATATGCAGTGTGAGTGAAGAAGTCTGGATGGTCGACGTTTGGACGTTGCGGGAACTGTCTTCTTGGATTGTCTGTCTTTTGGCATCTTCTGCTCTAGTTTGGAATTAGATATTGTTGGTCTGTTTGAAGGTGAGGCTGCAATGGTATATATAGAGGCGGTGACATTGGGGAGGGGGGGGAAGCTGTCAATTGCCCACCTGTCGGAGACAGCTTGCTACAGCCTACCGCCGTAGGTGGGAAATTAAAAGTCCTGTCTGTAAAAAACTTTATCGTTTCGAAAAGAGATATAACATTGCATATCAAAGAATCTGGTAATTTAAATCTTGTATTCAAATTATATAGTAAACACTAGAAATATGTGAATTTTTTTTGAATTTATAACCTCGTCAAGTCAACAGAATGTCGGACATATTATTCAGTTTCTATCCATTCAGTGTATAGTTTGCAATACATTGACAGAATAACCAGTATGATGACAAGGGAATCTGATGTCGCATTTTTGCCGACTGATTTTAATCGGTCGACTAGGAAATCAACACAGACTACTAGATATCTTAATTAACACTAAACCTACCGGCATTTCACCGATACATTGGAATTGCCATTGGAAGCGGGTCAAATGACCCGCTCGTGGTAGCTTTAGTGTTAATTGTCGTTCATACGGACTGTAATTTGTACTACATTTTGCAGAATAATTGACATGGTGATAAATGAATCAGATGTCTGGTAGATCGGTTAAGAAATCAACATCATGAATGAAAATTTGCATCGATTGTTAATGTCATTGTCTATTTTATTCACTTGTCGTTGAAATTATTAGGAAAAGTTAAAGTATTATTATTATACAAGACTTCGGTGTAAGGATAATACAGCGAAACCCTTTCGTTTTGTTTTCTCTTGTTAATTTTTTTTTTCTAATCTCATAAGAAAAGAAGAAAGAAATTGCTATTTTAAAGTGTAATACACTTATGGACAAATCTTTTTACATTTGGAGTGTTCAAGATATTTGCATGAATTTTGCAGTAAATGAATATTTTCTCGTGTTGTTCACTATGATTCTCACTTTTAAAGGAGCTTATACTAGTTAGCTATCTATTTAGTATTTATGCAGCTTAATGAATTGAAAAATACAAACTTTTAATTAAAAATATATTTACCAGAACGAATATTCTGATAAATACTCTTATTTAAGATCATTTGTCACTAATACTAAAAGTTTTTATTAAGTAGTTACTTTATTGAAGTACAGTGTTAGGAAGAAATAAATGTAACATTTCAAAGAGCTCTAGAATATGATAAAATTTGAACTATAGATAATTCAAATGATGCGCTAGCTATTTATTAAATAAAGATATTTTAGAACTAAAATTCATTAATAAATAACGCTATAACACAAATGGTATTATATGCATATATTGAAAATGTGAAACATCAATTGCATTATAATGCATGCCTATTAGCATTATTCTGTGGATAAAAAGGTGGATTCTGCAAGAACCTTAGTTATTTCTTTGCGCTTCATACTTACGTTGCAGGAAAAAGGGCTAACGGTAAAATTATTGAACTAGAAATAACAGAACTTAGAACTCTGTCACAGCTGTAAAAGAATTCTATCGAATAAAGGGGATACGAAGAGGTCCAATGTATCTATGATGTTTATGCTAGATGATACAGAAGTTTGAAATAACTTGTCAACTTGGCATTCTTCCAGGCAGAGGAGAAAACAAATCACATCTTCTACTGTCGAAAATGTAGATACCATAGTCGTTGAAGCCAGCAATCAGTCACCGCATGGTATTGTGAGTGTGCCTGTGGTTTCCCATGTATTGGATATGCCGTATCTCACTGTAAAAAAAAATTACGGCTGGTTTTTGCCTTATTATCCCTATTAAATCAAGTTCACCTAAGTAACGAAGCAAGTTCGGTTTAATAAGTAGGGAGTATACTGCTCGAAAAATGTTTCAGACGCATTTTAACGTATTTCTTTCCCCCTAAAAGTTTCGACATCTTGATGAATTAAAGGGTATTCAACACAATGAATGTCTTACGGCTATTTAAGGATGCCACAGGATCTGAAGGAATGAAGATTCCTTTAAGAAATTTCCCCTAATTTTCCCCCAATCGTGTGTCCCATAATGGCTTTATGTGGACTTAGATTTAAATTGTATTTGTTTCAATATTATTTCTTTGATATAGCTTATTTGATCGAAATGCTGTTTTAAAGTTCTAGTGAATTATTATTCCTAATGCAGTTTTATGCTCGCTTGTGATTAAACATCGCATTGAAGCATTAGGAACTCGGAAAGGATATATTTGAAAAATTGCTATTGATATATAGTTAAATATATTTCTTTAATATACTTTATAATAAATTAAAGAATTGTATTAATAAATATATTTCTCATTCTTAGTTCAATTATTTTTATAATGCAAATTTATACTTTTAAGGCTAATCTCTACCTCCAATTATTTTTCTCCGCACAGAGTAAACAGATGCAACTGAATTTTGCGTTTTAAAGCAGCCTAAATTTCAAAGAATATAATAAAATATATTGTTATATTGTTTCTCTTTTCAGATTTATACTGTGTAAAAACATGGAATTGTGTATCCAATTTTATTATAATGCACTCCTTTTTAAAGTTCTTTAATAAGCTGAATAAAATAATTTCTTTCAAATTCATAAAAGAAACAATAAGAGCATTTAAAAAAATATTTCTATTCGGAAAGTAATTAATATTTAGTCTAAATATACCTTGATGTAGATGGAAACAATTAGCAAATTAAATTGAATTAAATGTTTGAATAATTTTGTTAGAAATATTAAGGAACTGATAACATCGTAAAAATCTTAACACCGTAAACTATCTTAAGATATTTTTTCAATAGTTTATCAAAGAAGATAAAATTGTAGATGTACAAAACATTTCTAAAAAAATAAATAGGAAGTTCAAACATTCTGTATTTATTTTACAGTTCTTTGAAGCAATATTTATTTTTTTGTTGATATGCTAATGAGCATTCTTCAATAGAGGATAAAATCTGAGCGGATAAATGAGATAGATTTTGATGAATCTTGTGCGAAGTACAGCACGATTTTTAATTACGTATTTTTAATGACGTTCTAATGCAAATAATGCAGATAATTGCTTCGATGATGCATGGACAATATATTATTTTTGAATATTCAAAAGTATAGCATTCATAGTAATGCTTTGAAATCACAATATTTTATTTATTCGTATCAAATAAATGATTTTACATTACTTCACTCATATTTACTGATGCGGGTGCTATTTATACAACAAAACTTCTTAAACTGCACACACTGGTGCAGGATCGGCCTTAAAAGTTGTAGGACCCAAACTGGAAACCAATTTTTATCAATATTTTTATATTATTATTATTAAAAGTAATCTGAGGATTTACAATCAAGGTAAAAATCAATGGTAGTGTTAACCTCTCTACTTTCTTCTATGTATATACTTACGCAGTGCAGCTCTATCCGTATTTCTTAGAACATTTGAATAGAACAAGGGTCGGCAACCTATTGAAACGGAAGAGCCAAAAGCATCAATTTACAAATTTTTCAGTTTTTAAAGAGCCACTAAAAATTTTCGATTTAATATTATAGTATTTGCTTATATAAATTTTATTTTTGATTTAAAATAAACAGCTTTAAATACGGAATAATCTTTACTTATATAAAAACACAAATATAAATAGTTACATCAGTGGAAAAATTGGTTCTGCATGCCTTTTGAAAGTTTGATTAAATATGGCTTATAGCTTGTTGTTTTAAGTTTTTTTGTTAAGTTGTTTTTTATTTATTAGTCGACTTCTAAATTTACTTTTTATTATATTCATGCATTAGAACGCTTGCTCACACGAATATGTCAACCCAAAGATCGTCAGCACTCTATATGCCAACTTCTTCACCTCACTGTGGCATTCTGAAAGACTATTCTATGCTTCGAATATGAGGGCCTCAACTCATATGAGGCCTTTCTTTTAGGGCTGTCCACTTGTTCTGCGCAAACTGCATGCATTTCTGGATCTCCAACTCTTCCAACTTCCTCTTGAGTTCTATGAAGTTACCATTCCACAAGTCTTTGGTTTTCAAATCCAGCAATTGCATTTGAAGCGATCCGGCATCCATTCCAAATGGCTCAATGTTGATCTCATTTGTATTTGTGTTGAGAGGATTTACTATGAACGCGAGAGTACTTTTGTTTGTTTTGAATTGCTCGAATCTCTCAGCGAATCGATCCTTCGTGTTTTTTAAAGTTATGTTGAAGTAATTCGTGTCAATTGTTGCATTGGTCTCATCGCGATATTGCTCCAGATTTTTAAAATGAGGTAATTTATCGCTCTCCATGTTTTCAACAACAGACAGAAACGAAATGCAATTAGCTGAAAGATAAACATGGACACGGTGTCTCATCTCTAAGAACAAAACAATAGTTCAAATTTATCTCATTACGGTCACGTTAGGCGTAGCGATTTGTAATTAACGATTATGTTAATAGAAGCTGTTGAGAGATTAAGTACTTAAAAATATATTTCCTTATTTTTTAAGGGTTTTGATAATAAATTATTAATTTTTCGTATGGAACTGAAGAGCCGCAACTTTACATTAAAAGAGCAGCAGGTTGCCGACCCATGGAATAGAATCAAGTGTGAATTTTGTACGTCTTCCCATCCTTCTATATTGGAATAAAAATTTGACACATATTTGTAATAATGATATCAAAGCAATGTACCAAATTTCCTTTATCTATTTTTTGTTATTTTAAATGATTATTCAAGTACTCACGAATAGACAGAATCATGGATAATCAATCCTTTGACAGATTATATTTAAAAAATTAATATGAATCTACATTTTGATAAAATTGCATGATGCATTTGTCTTATCTAGTTGCTTCCGTTTTGAGGCATCATGTTCACGCATACACTTTCAGATAGATTTCCCATCAGCCAGTTTCATCTAATATTTGAGATAAGATTACATATAAGTTAATTACAATTAATTTGTGAAAATTTCAATACGTTGTCTTACGAGAAAGAAAGAAATTAAAAGTTCTCTCAAATTCTTTGACTGGAATGATTCCAAGGGTACATGCTTTACTTTTTTAACTCTAGCTACTGAATTGAGAGAAGGTTAAAAAAGGTTGATAAATGTGTTTAAAGGATTGAAAAAAGGGGTTAATCTATATTAAGTATGCTATATTAAACTGAAATTTGAGAAACAATTGTTCATTTTTTAAGTCGATTACATAAAGAATTACTTGTTATATAAATTTTCCAAACATTTTAACAAGTTTCTAAAAAGCCTGAATTTTTTAATGTACGTTATCATGTTTAAGATAAAATAATTAAAAATTTTTAATTCTTAGTCTGCTTTTTAATGTTTTTTTTAAAGTTGCATTTAATCTCCATGAATGTTTTATAAAGCATTTAAATTCCAGTGTTTATTACTTTTTAATCCCAAATGCATTTAACTTTTAAATTCCCAGTTCATATTACAATATTTTCATAGTTCAGTGTTAAAAGAATTTTTTTAAATGTTCCTTTTGTATGAAATTCTATTTAATTGGACTTTTTTGTAGTAAACATTTACATTAAATAAACATATAAATGTCTACTGACTGTGTTACAAACCTTGGATACTTTCAAAATCCGCTAATAAGTATATGTTCGAAGGATTTATATATAACATAAATAACCTTGGCAAAATGTTATGGCATGGCATATGCTATGGCAAAATGTTCCAGTCCGCCAATTTAAACCAAAAAACAAATTTCAATAATTTTTGTTTTATATGAGATCTTATGACCATACATATATCATCAAAGATCGTCTGTCTCTATTCACCTTCCAATTTTAAGAGAAATATTAAAAATATATATATTTCGTCTCTGCATATTCACTAGATAGGTCATAGGCCAGAAATTCAAAATTATTTCCAAAACCTTTTATAACTCTACCAGCCCCAACCATTCGGCCGATTCTGTCAATTTTTATTTCATGTTAAAACTTTGGCTATTATATATGTCATCAATGATCGCCCACTCTCTATGAGTTTTTAATTTCGAAAGAATAAAATTTAAAAAAAACACACTTTTTTTACTGTATTTTTCTTATGAGATAAATTCTTTACGTACCCTATTTGGCTGTATGATTCATCCATCAACAACTCAATCAAGTTTATTAATTTTTTTTTAACCTCTTGGAGATCTGTTTGGTGAATTACCAAAATAAAGTATCAAGCGTTGTCGATTAGTATTATTTGTTTTCTTTCAACATTTCTTTATAATTCGGTTTCTCTGAGTACTGGGAAACATATGACTACAGAATTTCTGCTTTCTGCAACATGCGAATGGCTTTTTTACAGCAAATTTTGGCGATAAATCTGCGAAAACCAGTTCTTTGATAAGTGAAGTTTATAAATATCGTACTGGAGGATATAACATGAATTATGGCGTTTAAAACTGCTTAAACGAATAGTATAATACGACAAATCTATACTACAGAAATTTTTTTCAATTATTCTAATAACTCATATATATAATTTTATCCTGTTCCTTATATATATATATAATAAGCTGATAATAAAAAGAGTCGGAAATTTGCAGTGCATATGGATTTCTTTTAATATAAATAGCAATAAATAAATACCAGTTTTTTTTCAGAATAGACGAAAATCAGAAAATTAATTTATGTACATTGCATTCTTTAAAAGAAGCTTTTAAACATTATAAACGTATCGAAATTGATGAGGAATAAAATACTCCCGCATAATATCTTAAAAGAATCGTTTGTTTGTTTTAGCTGCCTTTGAATGTTTTTTAAGATGAAAATTTCAGTGAATGTGAACACAAAACGGTGGAAATAGTTGGAGGGAGGGGGAATCGCAGTAAATGTAGATAATTTTAGATTTCCCTAACGCTTTAAAATCTCTAGAACAGTTTGCAACTTCAAAAATAAATTCTATATAAAGACATTTAATATGCATTTACACTGGTACAATTTATAAGGTTTCAAATTGAAACACTTCATTATTTTGAAGCATTTAAAAACGAAAAAGCCAATATTTTTCAATAAAAAATAATGATTAAAAATTATATTGAATTCTGATAAAACTGCTATGAGATGTTTTAAGGCCTGGATAATTAATGCCTAAGTAGCAAATTATCTGAATCTAAAATAATATTTTTTTTTCAAGTATCCAACAAATTTGCTGATTTGCACTCCAAAGTTGTATATTTTATTATAATAGAAGATGATGTTATTTCTTCTAAAATATAGTAAATCGGTTATTGTTATTTATGTATTTCAGATTAACAGAACTATTTATGATTAGTTCTAATTTTAAACATATGCTACTGCATTGCAAATGTTGATTGCTCGGTACAAAAATATTACAATGATTTATTTAAAAGAATACTAAGAGAATATGAAGACAATTTTAATTCTACAGAGAGGTAGAAAAAATCCGGCTAACACTTTCAGTGCATCTCTTTTGGAAAATCGATGTGATTTTATGACACATTACTAGTCTCGCAGGGCCGCGGTGGCCTCGTGGTAAGGTCTCGGCTTCGGAACCGGAGGGTTTCAGGTTCGTGACCCAATTCCACCGAAAAACAGTCGTGTAAGGGGGTCTGCTGCACGTTAAATCCGTCATGACCAAATGTCCTCCCGTTGGTGTGGAGTGGAGAAGGGGGTGCCAGCTCAGGTGTCGTCCTCGTCATCTGACCGCGGTTCAAATATAAGAGGTCCGTCCCAAAATAGCCATAGTGTTGCTTTAAAATGGGACGTTAATATAACTAAACCAAACCCAGAGGGATGGATCGCTAAATTTTTCGTATATTGAACCACATATTCTCTAACTCATATGACACTTGCTGAAGAATAACTGAAACTGAAGTCTCTTTTAATTTTTGCAGTGCGACTTCTTCGACATTTTTTTTTCGCAATCGGTTTCCGTCTTCTTCCTGCCAGCACACTCAAGTCTCCAGTCTCTTCAAATTTCATAATCATCTTCATCAAACCATTCTTTGACATCGGCTCTTTTCACAATCCCTTTAAACGACGATATTCACTCAGTGCTGCTTAAGCTATTGCTGCCGTTTTGGTAACTGAGTTTTACTTGTAAAGCTCGATTTTTCTTCTGTAAGAGCATGATTAACAATGGCAAAGGCATGCATAAACAATTTCGGGCGCTGATTGCAAGTGTCTTAATAGATTTCATTAATTTGTATAAGGGATTTTTACAAAGTGCTTCCTGGTGGTTAAAATTCGAACTATTTTTTATTGTAGAAATCTTTTCTCCATGGTTCATATATATAAAGTGTATACCAGGTTTAATCAAAATCTGATGAATAGAACGGGTTCTAGAGGGTTCTGAATAGGGTCACTTTAATTATAACCACCCTGTATATATATAGGTCAATAATAATATATGTATGGATAAATAAAATTTTAAATTTAACTAA
Source organism: Argiope aurantia (assembly GCA_026543865.1). NCBI lineage: Eukaryota > Metazoa > Arthropoda > Arachnida > Araneae > Araneidae > Argiope > Argiope aurantia. The sequence continues at coordinate 138,522 of JAPMOR010006989.1, forward strand.
AAGATAACATTCTTAATAATATTTCCTAAAAATTGCTTGCATCAGTAACGTATCGATTGAAAATGGCGCTCTGGACATAACATGATTCATTTATTTTTGACCCTCATTTCATCAGATTCTCATGTGCTTCTCTGTCAATGAAATTTGCAATACATTTGGCAATGTATTCGTCCGTCACATTCTCAGTTGGATTTACTAAATGTTATAGTATTTAACATGGTTGGAAAAAAGAATAATAGAACAATAACATCACGTATTTAGAAGTGAATGGACTGAATTTCATATATTGCTTGCAGATGCAACAGGATTCCTAGAATATTTAATATATCGGGGGAAAAGACCTGTTTAATAACAAAAAAAGTCGAATGAACAAATACATTTTTTTAAAATTAACATGAAACGTTTGGAAAGAATTGTCGTAGAGAGTTGGGGGGGGGGGAGAAGAAAATCTTTAGAATTTCACTGTGAAATAAACTTATGTGAAGGTGCATTTTCACAATAGATAAGATCAAGTAATTTTATACAACTACGAAAGTTTCTTTACCCTCTAAGAAATAGCAAAATGGGTAATTCTATTCTTTGATGGCAATTTAGTGAAAGTTTGCGTTATTAAAAGGTCTGAATATCTTTTTCGTGATTTCAAGACTAAAAGAGAAATAATTGCTAAAATATAAAAAGATGCATACCATTGCTAAGACTGTAAGAAACGGAATTATTCTCATGACCGAAGAGATAGAAGAATTCTTCTGGAACTGCTGCTAAAGAACAAACTCGAGAAGAAGATAATAAATCTGCTGTTGCTAATTGTTTGAAAAATTAATATATTAATTTTAATAAAATATTATGGATGACGATGGAGCGCCACAAGTAGGAGAGGTGAGTGGAAAGAGTTTGTTCGTTATTTAAGAAGCAAATTTTAAATGAAGATTTTTCCTTTTACCGAGCAATTATCACGAAGCATTTTGTTCACAAACCAATTTGAAGGACATTTCATACAAACTATGAACAATATTATCACAAGACCACTAAATTACTAGCATTATTGTGAACTTTTTAAGGGAATCAAAAATCAATTTTCTTATCATTTACACTATAAATTGTATTGCTTGTATTGAAAAATAAAATTATTTTTAAACCAGAGTTTGAATAGTTTAAGCTCAATAATCATGATTGATTGCAAATATTTTTTTTTCGGTAATCATGAACTCAGCCTCAAACATACAAAACTAATAACTGTATAAGGGGGGGAAAACACTTTTGCTTTCAGAAGTACTTATTTTAATGAGCAAAAGTTATGCTTTTTTTTTTACTACAGCATTAGAGAAAGTCACATTGTTATCTTTTTTATATGTTAAAGAAATATCGACAATATTCTCTTTCAGTAGATTAAACATATTTTGCGCAAATGGTGGTAAATGGGAAATCAAAATATGGTGAAAGATTTTTTAAAATTAGAAAATATTTTTTTTTATTGATTTTATTGAAATCGCTCGAAATTAATTCTATCTATAAGAATTTTTCAAATTATAGTGATATTAATCATTCAGTTTTTTTAAAAAACTAAAATTAGCAAATTTGAAAATCACGGAAATGTAGGGCTCAAAATTTGTGCCTCTTAAAAGTGGATTAAATAATTGGAGAGACAGGAATTTGCTTTTTCTAAAAAACACAAATATGTTTGAGGCAAAAAAATCTTAAAAGGCTAAATAAAATTATTTTTGATACTTGGGAGCAGTTTGCGTGATACTCTTATCCAATTAAAGTTTAAGTATTAAAATTCTTGGATTGGCATTTCTGTGAATAGATGCTTCAAAACACAACTTTTATAGATGTGCCAGTCTAGAACGGGCTATAATCCTCTTTACTATATCTCAAATATGATAGTTACTGATTAATTAACGAAAGTTGAAGAAGAAAATATCATGTACATTGACAGAGTGCCTATGAACTAAAAAAATAATTGTTTGTAGTACACTTTTAGATGTTAAAATATAGTTATAGTTACAGTAAAGGTATTATTTGCATACAGTGATGTTCATGAACAATCAAATCAAAACTAATCACAAAAATCGGTTTAAAACTAATTGTGGATCAATGACAGAAAAAAAATGCATTGCAAATAAAAAAAAATGAAAATATTAGCAACTCCAAATGAAGTAAGAATGTAATGAATCAGCAAATCTCTGCTTATTAACTTTTGCTACAATTCAGCATAAAAAAATGTAAATGAAATGCGCAATTAGCAATCCCGTAACTAATTTGTATTCTCTTAGCTTAATCTCATCCCCGTTCGTGAATTTCTCTCTCTCTCTAACCCTTGTTTCTTTGTAGTAGGATCTTCTCTATACATAATGTTCGCGAAATCTCAAAAATTAAAATCAATTATTGAAATCGCATTGAAAAAAAAACTATGATTTGCTAAAAGAAAAAAATGCGTTGTAAAATACAAAATTTAAAAAAAATGTTGCAAGAAAATAATAGAAATAATTTCCAAATGTGCCATGAAGAGAAGAGAATATAATGAATTACGACATAGAATGTAATCTAATAACATTCTTATGAAAAATAAATTTTCCTATATTTCATCAAATTCTTTCCGTATTCAATAAAAATGCCATAAATGCCATTTCCAGGTTATGTTCGGGCTAAATGTTTGCGTAGTAAAAAAGTGCAGAGTTTAACTCTCTGCTACAGTCCACCATAAAAAATGTAAATAAAAAGTGAAGTTAATGAGCCCCTAAGTAATTTTTATTCATTATTAGCACACATAAAAAAAATGTCTGAATACCGCTAGACCCCAAAACAAAGTAACAGACATCGGTGGACGATTATATATATACTGATTAACTAAGAAAGACAAATATTATGAGTTTGTCGTCTTGTTTGAAATAAAATAGTATCTTATTCGCCGAAATTTGAAGAATTTTCTCCATACATTCAGCAACACAAATCTTGTTAGAAATTAAAACAGACTCTAAATAATCGTAACTATTTAACTATCCACAATAAAATGAAGAATAATTTAATATACCAAAAGATTTCCAGCAACAATGCTTTACGTGCCGTATGCGTTGATACGTTGTATTCATGTATAATATTTTTAATTTCGTACTTTATTTTTCTACTAGCCGCCTTTGGCGACCAGCCGGTTCACCAGTATTACCGCTCGCTACAATTTTCAATTAAATATTTTAAGTAACTGGTCTCTTAATAGATTCTCAAACAAAACATTTTTAATCTTCAAATTTTGATAGTCATACCAAACTTATACTTTTGTTTAGATCGTTTCGTTCAATTTACTCTATATATTTTGCTAATTTGGTGTCATTTCCGGTAAAACGTCAACTTTAATTTAAAGTGAAAATGACGAAATTGCAATTAATATACAGATATTTTTTAATAAAACCAAGCGTTTTATTTTATTTATCATCTTTATTGCTATTTATTTATTACTATTATTATTGAATATGAGTATTGCAAACAGAATATCTCGGTATTTAAGTCTTATGTGAACTACAAAATATTTTTGATAATTTATGTAATATCTCAAAGAATAATTCAACAAAAATTTCTCAGATTTAGCATAAAATTCAGTTTTTAGTTTTGCTTTCAAAAGGATTGAAATGAAATCAATAATAATATTTTGTTCTGTATTATAAATATATTTCAAAAATTATGAAATCTAAATTTAATTCAGTAAGGTATCATATTCTGAGAAATATTCTAGACACGCCAAATTTTAAATAAATGAATGAATGTTTCTATTTTCCACAATCAACTAAGATTTATTTATGAAGTTTCGAATGTTAAAAATTTAGAAAAACTCACCATTTTCATAATCTTAGGCCAATTAATCTTGAGAAACCTGTGCGTTGATTGGCGTATTTTCTTTGAAGCAATCGATGGAAAATCTAAAATTATCCTTTTTTTTATTGAATAGTGATATTCAAATTTTCATAAATCAGTCAGTTTAAGTGATCGATTTAGTTGATTGGAAATTAACTCTTTTTATTTAAAATATTAGTGTTTCAAGAACATTTTGTTATTCGTGATTTCCACAGCAGAAGCTTTATGTAAAATCAAAAATTCGTTATTTATTAGAGCATTTATTGAATTAAGTAAAATATAATCATTTTCTATTTAAACCATTTTAGTATATCTGTTGTGTTCGTGCGTCAACAAAAATAGAATGCAGACAAACTTATTATGAAACTAAATCTTATTACATTGTAGATAATATTATCAAATTTACATCAACTTATTTTCATTCAAAATTCTAGCATCGTTTTTAAACAACAAATTAAAAGTTCCAAAAATATCACTGTTGCCAATCTGAATTTCACAACTATTTACAAAATAAAATTTATAATTATTAAAATAATCGTTTGCTACTTTTAAATAAAATATTTACGATTTATGTCGCAACAGATCTGTGTCTTACTAAAGGTTTACAAATCAGCTGTGTGGCCCTGATATGAATGAATATCCTGTTCATATTAAACGAAACTTGCCTTAAAATAAAACTGATTTATTGGATTAATAATATAGAGAGTGTAAAAGATCATAAAATAATTTTTCTTGAATTTATTTTTTAGAAAAAAATAGTACTTCTTATTTGTTTCATTTCCTACAGACGATTTCATTTCCAAAAAGATTTAATTTATTTTTAATTGGAGCTTTAATCAATGTGATGGCAACACTTTGAAAAAAGCTATTTTTTTCCCAGGAATGCGAAACGTTTATTTTTATTTTGTACGAAAGAAATTGTTGAAAAATAAAGTTAAAATATTTATTTAAAAATTCATTAAAAACAGAAATTTAATTTTGATGTTAAAGCATTGGTAGCATATAAAAGATAAATTTTTTATCTTTAACTTCATGTAAAAATCTTTTTTGTGCGGTAATATTTTCGGAAGTTATAGCAGAAACACGCCAAAATTTCGCTTAATTTTTAAATAAATACATTTCTAATTAAAAATTCGAAAAAATAACCCCCAGGTGCACATTCCCGGCCTCCAAGGTATACACGTGCCAAATTTGGTAGCTGTAGGTTGAATGGTCTGGCCTGTAGAGCGCCAACACACACACACACACACACACATTGAGCTTTATTATAAGTATAGATATAGATATAGATATTGATATAGATAATAAATCTTAAAAATGTATTGTACATACAAACATAATTTTTTAAAGTTTTACTGGCATTTTTAAACACAGTATGTATAAATTACTAGCCTATCTAAACGGTGAAAAAAATATGAGTAAGAAAGAAATTTTGTTAAAAAAAGTTATTTTAATTATATGGGCGGAGTGAAAATTTATCATCTGGCTTATTAGGCATCTTTGTAATGTTGCTTCCTTTCTATCGCATTAGGCCGGGTTTTGGGAGTCTCCTATATACCTTCTTATTTTTTATAAAATATATTTAATGAATTAATTTTATTATTTCTAAAAATTAAATATTGTCCTGAACAAGCAACACCATCTGTCTCAATTTTCAAAATTTGTAAGAGGAAGGGGGGGGGGGAATTCACAATTAGTAACGAATATTTTAGACTTTTTTTTTCACATTTTCTATAAATGTAGGACCGTAATTCGAAATGTGAAAAGAAATTCTGCATTGAACACACTGTGTACTAATAGATTTGCATTATGTGAATATTTAAAATAATGAAATAAATCATATATAAATGAAGTTTGTAATTATGTCAGCTATGGTATTTTCAAAAAATGAAAAAAAAAATGCTTTGGAAAAAGTTGTGAATGAACCATTTAAACTTTCACAAAGAAGAGCGAATATTTTAATGATTCCATTTGAAGAAATAGTTTATCATTGTTTTTTTTAAATCAGATGGAATGCCACTTGAAAAAAAATGCAATAAACTTGCATTTTGTCCGTAGAAATTTAAATGGAATACGGCTAGCCTTGCATCACACCTTGAAAAAAGTTGTGTTTCAAAAGAATTACTAACGTCTCGATTGCAATTATTTTCCTTAAAAGCCTTTCTACAGTGGTTGTCAGGCGGCGTGTGGAGGGGCATTCACTCACACACACAAAAATCTAATTAAAATAGATAAATTAATTGAATTTACTTCCAGTTTAAAAATATGCTAGATATATTACTAATTGCAGTACACAAATAATATACATATTTAAGAAATTAAGGAATGTCAAATAGAAAAGAAAATTAATACGGAATTTTAAATTAGCTTTTGATAGGCTTATAGCATACTGATATTTCGAAACCTCATAGTTATTTTGAGGATTTTTTTTTATCCAAGCTTAAAATAAAGTATAATATCTGTCAACTTCAATATTTTTTGAGAACATTTCATATCGTTGAAGATTAACAGCTCACCAATACAGAAATATATTACATGCGGTTCACTACTTTAAGGCTAAATCAACAACCATTTTAATTCCCTAAATGATTATGCATATCTATCAATAATTATTTCTGCATTTAAATCATTTAATAATTCCCCTTAAATTGAAAACAATACACAGGATTCCAAGTTCTCCATATGCATTGAATTTCTTAATCTATGAATGATTTTCAGCTTGGAAAATGTTCTTACATGATGCGCTTGAGGGACTAATAGGGTGCAGAGGTTTTTATTAAGTTCATAAAGGTTTTCATGTGCTTTATCATGATGCTAAAATTCTGTTTGATGCTAAAATGTTTAATATGCACACTGTACAAGAATTGCTATTTTTAAAGTTATTGAGGCTAGAATCTATTAAGTTCTCGTGAGTATTTCAAACAGTTCCAGTTTAGTTGTCATATTGTTTTGTTCTTAATTTCAGTAATTTTTAAAAACTTTTATGCATAATTTTTAACAATATTTTACGATATCGTAATGAGAAACCAAATCTAATTTTCTGTTCCATCAAATCGGCAATATTAGTGTTGCTCTTCTGTTAAAAATATCACTGCAAAATCTATTTTAATTCCAGCGATATAAAATTTTCTTTTCTTTTTTTTTGTAATAAAATGCAATTCTTTATTCATTGTTTTAGTCCAATATTTTTTTGTAGATAAATCGTTTCTTTAGATAAATTTACTTTTTAGAAAGTTTAAATATGTTATTTTGATAGATTTAGTTTTTAATTAGGCTTTTAATTTGCGTCTTACTTCTCGTCAAAATAATTTTGTCTGGCCAAGATTCACGACTGCTAAAATTTTCATTCAAATATTTTATGTTGCTTTTTCTTAGTGATTTCCTAAGCAAATTACTTTTCAGTTCCAAATTTTGATAGACATGTAACATGTACTATTTCTCCTTACATAGATCTGTTTATTTTGCTATACATTTAACTAATTTTCTATAATCTCATAAAAAATTTGAACTTTAATTCTTAATAAATAAAAATTTAAAAAAAAGTTCTAAGTTGCACATTTTTACTTTTCACTCTATATCAGTGCTAAATTTGTCGCTCTAAGTAGAACGCAGATATTCCCATTATTTTTTAAACCCTCGTCTTCTCAATAATAATAATAAAAAAAACCATTTTAATGCTTTTCTTCTATAACGGTTAATAATATCAAATATTAACATTTTGCTGTCTTTGCTCAATGTGTGTGTGTGTGTGTGTGTGTTGGCGCTCTACAGGCCAGACCATTCAATCTACAGCTACCATATTTTGGCACGTGCATACCTTGGAGGTCGGGAATGTGCTCCTGGGGGTTATTTTTTCGAATTTTTAATTAGAATTTTATTTATTTAAAAATTAAGCTAAATTTTGGCGGGTTTCTACTATAACTTCCGAAAATATTACCGCACAAAAAAGATTTTTACATCAAGTTAAAGATCAAACACTTATCTTTTAAATGATACCAATGTTTTAATCTTAAAATTAAATTTCTATTTTTAATGAATTTTAAATAAATATTTTAACTATACTTTTCAACAATTTTTTTCGTACAAAATAAAAATAAAATTTAAGCTGCACGAGCACGTTTAGCATTCATGGGGGAAAATTAGCTTTTTTCAAAGTGTTGCCATCACATTGATTAAAGCTCCAATTAAAAATAAA
>JAPMOR010007000.1:0-11103 GCA_026543865.1 Argiope aurantia
AAAAAAATTATTCATACAAAAAGCCAAGTTTCAAATTAGTTGCGAGAAAGCATTAAATGTTTGATATTACATGATTCGGTCTTAAGACCATGAGTCCTTATACAGTGTTTAATTTTTAAATAAATTTCATTTACACATTCATTTTTATTTGAAATGAATATTGAATACACGATAAAAGAGCCATCAAACAATTTACCAAAATATCCTCTCATAATAAGAATTACACATTCAAAACGTATTTGTACACTGTACGAAAACTTTAGGCAGTTTCGTAAATTTTGTACATTTAATCTTATTTGAAATCTTTTCTATATTCTGCTTATTTTCTGTTGTCATTATTAACTTTCGATTAAATTACAGGATGTTGTAAAGATCAATCGCCTTGTGTTGATAAATCATTCTTAGTAATCAATCGGGTAAGTTTTGTATTCCAATCAACATCCAATCGGTCCAGCATTTTTACTGGACGCCTGCATTTAATAAAGGCTTTGCAGAACTTGTAAATCTTTTAAACCAAAATACCTCTTTTATTCACTGAGATTTATTTATAATAATATATTTTTGTAATACTTAAACGTAATATATAATTATATTAAATATATTACATTTTTATGCTTATAAATTCATAAATTGTGATCATTAGTGCATAATAATAATTGATCCGTTATAATCATCATATTCAAGTTGATAAAAACATTCACTTAAAACAGATGAAATACATCTATTTAAAATTTCAGATAAAATATATTTTTTTATTATTTGAAATGTAATTAAATAAAATAAACTAGTGAAAACTTTCTATCAATTTCTGTTTTTATATAACTCATTATTTTATTTACGTATCGCAAAGAAAATTATTTTCAATTATTAAAATCAAAATCCAATTATAAAGCAATTAGGCAGAATGAAGAATAGGAATTAATATGGAAAGAAACTTATAAATATATTTATTTAAAAGCGTGGAGGTAAATATATTACTTACTATTATCTAAAATAACGAGATTATTTTTCACTGAACGAAAATTAAAAAATGAATCAAACCATATTTAATAAAATTCCATAAAACCTCGAGGCAGGAATAGTTAAGAAATAAGGAATTAACTATTGGCTTATTTAAAAAATGATGAAGAGGATTTAAAATAAATATTTGAATTAAGATGAAGAAATTTTTTAAATTCTTTTTTTTTTCAATTTTAACGTCAGTTTTGTTTATAGTTTTTTTCTTGACATGACCATTAAAATCTTTGTTGTTTAATGATTAGTTTATGTGTTTCATCAATTCAATTGCTTTAAAAAGAAAACAATGCTTTCGCTATTTAAAAGAATTTTGTTAAGCTTCTTCATTTTTTTTTACTTCATTTAGAATTTCAAAGTCTTTTCATACTTTTATTTATTTAAGTAATCATTGTAATATTCTAAGAATTTTAAACTACACCTATGAAAATAATAAAAGCGAAAAATATTGCTGTATTTTTAGGTATTCATGCAATTTCAAAACTATTTAAGATATATTTGAAAAATTATCTTTCTATTTATTCCGCATTTTGGATCAAATTGTAACATCATTTTTCATTTAGAATAAAAAATCGTTGCAACAATATTAAGTTAAAAAATATTATTTTCAACATCGTGGAATTCTTTATAAATTAATTTTTGTATAAAAGCATCAGAGCATGCATAGAAAAACATTTTCGAACTTTTTTCTGGATTATTCCTATGTCTTGAAAAACGCTATTTAGAGAAAAAAAAAACTTTTTTTACAGCATTCCGTATTTTGCAAATCCATAACCAGTTAAAAGGCTAGCATACTGCAGCGATATGTTATCGTTTTAAAGAAAAATTTAATCTGAATCTTAAAGAAATGTAATATATTAAGCCTATGACTAAGATGGAGTTAAAATATTGAAAGAAGCGTGTTTCATAACATCAGTAAAAAGTAGTAAAGTACTTTTAATTAAAAGGGGTTATAACTCATTTTTTATATTTCTAATAAAAAAAGAATTGTGGGTATAATTAGAAAGCTTGTGATGATAAGGTTAAAATTGTCTTTTTTTTGTGGTCTTAGAGCATTAATCATTTCTTTGCTCAAACCGAAGTTGTATAAAAATACTAACATTTTATGCATTTTAGCTTTAATTTGCAACTGTTATAACTTTTAATTTTAATTTTTCTTTGATAAAATATGATTGAAAAAGAAAACAATAATGTATATTTTAGAACATTACAAATTATATTAGAAATTTGAATGAGAATTTGTGGAACATTTTTGTAAGTTTTTGGAATTAAAATACAGTGTAGTAATACACAGTAGAATAAACAATACTTACACTACTTATCATCCTTAGATTTGATTGGTTTGGATTTTTCTGGCGCCAGAGAAATGGTGCTGACCATCTGTGTGAAACAAAAGTTAAATATTATCAATGTAAAAGAATAAAAAAGGAAATATCAAGGTTACACACAACTCTTATGCAAGATTTAAATGAGTAGATAAAAATTAATGGTAAAAATGTGAAAAAATTAACATGACGTGATTTATACAGGGTTTGGTTTGGTTATATTAACACTAGGGCAACACTAGGGCTATTTTGGGACGGATCTCGTAATTTTGAACCGCGGTCAAATGACGAGGACGACACCTGAGCTGGCACCCCCTCTCCACACTACACCACACCAGCGGGAGAACGTTTGGTCATGACGGATTTAACGTGCAACATACCCCCTTACACGACGGTTCTTCGGTGGAATCGGGTCACGAACCTGAAACGCTCCGGTTCCGAAGCCGAGACCTTACCACCAGGCCACCGCGGGCCGATTTATACAGGGAGGTTATAATTAAAGTGATCTTATTCAAACACCTCTAAAATCCGTTCTGCTTATCAGAGTTTGATGAAACTTGGTATATACGTTATATGGACCATGGGATCTGCAATAAGAATAGTTCATTTTTTTATCAGCAGGGGGATTGTGACGCCTAAAGAAGGACAAAAATATATAACAGAATCACTAAAATTTATTCAATTACAGAATGTACTAAGGGTGTGATCCATCGCCATGAATTAAGTGTTGGAAGCTCATTATAGTGTTTTCAATGATAGCACGAAGAAACCCTCGAGGGATTGCAGCAACATGGCGTGTCATGCTGGATTTCAACTTAGGTAAAGCTCTAATTCCACCACCATAAAGGCGGCCTTTTAGTAATTCCTACAAGCAGAAATCACAGGGATTTAAGTCAGGTGAACGAAGAGACCAGTCATCCTTAAAAACTCTGGATATTACACGATTTTCGCCAAAGTTAGCACGAAGCAGCTCTTTGACATGGCGCCTAATGTGGGCAGCTGCCCGATCTTGCTTGAAGAAAGTAATCTGCATAAATTGCTATTCATTGTACCGTGCAATCATGACAGAGCGCGTTTCAAGACCTTGAGGAGTGATAGTTTCAAAGAAAAATGATCCAAGGATAAAATAAGCAGTAAATCCACACTATGCAGTCATGTAATCAGAATGCAGGGTTTTTTGATGCTGGACATTAGGAGGGGAAGCACCCCGTATACGACATTTTTGATTATTCACAGCTCCATCTAAAGAAAAGTACATTTTATCTGACTGTAGAATTTGTCAATACCACGTGCCATCGACTTGCATTTTGCCACAAATCTGCAGTAAATTCATTGCGTCAGCATTTGAGCCACATGAATCTTATATGAATATCATTTTAAAATAGATCGAAACTTTTTTCTTATTGCCGACCACGGATTTGCTACCTCACATGATACCGATTGAGCAATTGCTTAACAACAGCTGAAATTGGAGGCTCTTTTAATCCAAGCGGCGCGACTTCTTCGACAATTTCATTACAACCGGTTTCTGTCCTCATCCTGGCAACACACTCAAGTCTCTAGTCTCTTCAAATTTCCAAATCTTCTTCATCAAGTCATTCTTCGACATGGGCCTTTTTTTTGTAATTCCTTTTAATGACATTATTCACTAAGCTATTGCTGCCGTTTTGGTAACTCAGTTTAACCAGTAAAACTCGATCTTTCTTCTATAAGGGCATGATTAAAAGTGACAAAGACACGCAGACTGATTTTTGGGCTGACTGCAAGCATGTTTATAGATTTCATTAATTTGTATAAGGAGTTTTTAAAAAGTTCCCTCTGGTGTTCAAAATTAGAACTATTTTTTATTGGAAAAATCTTTTCCCAATGTTCCATATTAATTGTATACCATATTTCTTCAAAATCCGATAAGTAGAATGGGTTTTACAGGGGTCTGAATAGTTGGTTTAAGTAAAAGCAAAGAGGGGAAGGGGAGCTTTAATGCTAATAAACACTAATTTGTCGTTTATAATATATTCTAGATTGCTGAAAAAATTTTTGGTAAGAAATCGCGTAATGGCACTATGCTTACTGGTCGATTAATTAAAGGAATAATTTTCCAAGCAAGAATAATGCTTTAGAAAAGAAATTACTATTAATCTGAAAAGAGGAAGACTTTATTAATCCTTGAATATTGGATATGTATTAAGTTTCTCTAGGAATCTCTATAATTTCTATAAGAAAAAGATCACAAAATTTTCTTTACTTTCATATAATTATATTAATAATAGCCTTTAAAATGTTTTTTGTTGTAGCATTTTCTTGTTTGCTTTAAATTATAATATTATGAGGAAAAAATCACTTTTGGAAATTTAAATGATATAATAAAGGCATATAATGAATGGAATAATAAATAAAGTAAATCTAAATTGAATTTCAGAACTCATAAAAAAGATTTTTGGAACGAGGCTATTTTCTATTTCCTAAATATAGAATTAAATTTTCTTTTTATACTAACGTAAAATAATAAAAAGTTTAGAGAACAAATTGCTTTTCACCTTAAAAGATTTTATTTTACTCTTCAGGTATTGCAATTTTCTTGTTTAACGCATTAAGCCTCTTTCCACCCATTAGGAATATAATTAATTTTTATCATCATGTTTTTATTTGATTAAAAGGCTGTTTATTTTCATTTATTGCTTTTAATTTCAAAAAATTAATTTTTAATGAATGCCTAGAATTGCTCTTTGGCGTATTATTTAGTCACTGAAAAGATTTCTGACTCGCAATTTCTGTGACTTTTTTAGTAAAATTAACTATTTGAATTTTATAGAATGTCATGAATAATTAAATACATTTAAAGAATTAATACATAAATTAAAAGCATGAAAAAAAAGCAATCTTCAGCCGATTTATTTAACTAAAATTTCTTTTATATTTACTTTTGATAATCTAAATCAGACTTTACAGAAGTGGGATGGTGGGTTGAAGTATTGTTTCAGTGTTTTATGATTGCAGCAGCATAAAGAAACGCGTTTTAATAAATTGTGTCGAATATAATGCGAATAATACGGCATTCTTATGGTGAAGAGCAAATTTTGCACGTGGTAGGCACATAAGAAATCTTCATTCGCATGAATTTATTGATTCTTAGGAATGGGATTTGATTTTATAAATAGTTGGATCATCAAACTTCCCTTCTTCTTCTCTTGTTAAGTGTAAAAATATCCATTACTTTGAAAATAAAAAGTGTTATTTTGGATATTGGTTAAATCACAAGATGGATTTTCGCTTCATTTTCCCAGTAACTGATAACCGCTAGAATGAATTTTCAGTCTATATTCTAAAGAAATGAATCTTCCATTTGTTTTTTTTTCAAAGTAAGATGAATCTTGCACTTCATTTTTCCAATCAGTGAATAACTAGTGTATCTAATATGAATCGCTGTTTCGGTCAAGCTTTCCCCCTTTCTCAACTACACTGATGATAAGATAAATCATAAAAATTATAAAATAATTGCATGGACTTATAAAATAAGAATTGTTTACCATCATACATATATTTATTGAATATTAGGTTGTTCGGAAAGTAATTTCGTTTTTTTTTTTGTGTGTGTGTGGAAATGAAAGACAGTTTTTGTATAATAAACAAATACTTTATTAAATTATATATTGGCCGTTCTGGTCCAACACCTTTTGCCATCTTTCTGGTAGTAGCATCATTCCACGCTCATAAAAGTTTTGGTCTTTGCTGCCAAAAAACGGATCGAGGTGGTTTTTGACCTCCTCATTTGAGGTGAAGGTTTTACCGTCTAAAAAATTGAGCGGACCAGTTCTGGCACTGACGTACTGTCAACACACCTTCTCCATACACATCGGTCCATTTCTTTCTGGCTTGAACAGCATGTTTACCCTTTCTGTAGTAAAACAGTAAGATATGTCGAAAAGGCTGCTTATCGCTCTCCATATTTAAAAGGGTACCAACCAAAAACTACTGCGTAGAATGAATTGGAATGTTTCACACACAGGCCTTGCTATATGAGCTCTCAAAGCATATAAAAATGATACGGCTTAAATGTGAAGTTGGGTGCAAAAAAATACAATTAAATCCTCTGTCGGGAAAAAACGAAATTACTTTCCGAACAACCCAATATATATCCATACATATATTTATTGAATTCATTGATTTTAATGTTTTTGATAAATGCTTAAATCGCTCATAGTTATCTTCTGCTCATAATCTCTTCTATATCTCTTTGAATGTTTTTGGTGATTTAAAGAGATATTGCTTCAAAGAATTTTTATACATAAGTCTATCGATCAATTGCTTTTTTTCTTCTACTATGCTTAAATCAAACATTGTCAAGAAAATAATGTAGAGTTTTAAAAATAAAGTAAGGCAGGAAAATATGGCAGATCATACTTCTTTTTTGGAACAACATTACCAAATTTAAGAAGAGAAAAAATTAAATCAAATAGTCAGTTACATCAAATATTAATCAATAAAAATGCAGACAAATATCACGCGCCACATTTTATTAAGGATAATTTAATTTAATATTTATTCAGCAATTTAAAAAAAAAGATGCATGAAAGGGGTAAACGCAAACGACAAAATATTTCCTGACGCATAATAATTAAATTTTGGTTGACACAACTTACAAAACTATTTCAATATTTGTTCCAATTTGCTTTTCAGAATATCACCACTAAGGTCCCTCGAATTCTGAATATCTAATTTCGAGCATTTAATATATTTAAGATGCTATTATTTTGTCTTATTTTGCAAGATTTGTTGTGAGATTTGATTGTTCTTCATATTAATTTTGGAATTTTTAGAGATGATTTCTTATATTCAATTTAGATTTCATATCCCAGTAGTTTTATTTGTATTTTATAAGGTACTTATATTGCTAAATGTTGTAAAAGGAAAAAAAAAACTCTTAAAACACAAACACACACACAGACACAGGCAGAGAGACACAGATAGACACACACGTACATATATATTATAAAAAAAAGAGAACAATAAAAAATATAAGTTCCCTTTCAAGATGGGGAAAATTTCACTGTCATATGAAATATGGCTAAATAAAAAGACTCTATACAAAAAAAAATCTTTATATGAACGAAAATTTTTGATTAATTACCTACACTAGATCTCCTACACATAATAATCTAAAAAGCAGAATATATCTAAGATTTTATAAGCGTTTTGCATAAAAAATTCCAAATGTGTTTTTCAGTTTAATTTCATTTTTCATCATTATGAAAAAAGTTTTTACATCGAAAAATGAAAATTTATTTTATAGAAAGTATTATATGGTGAGAAAGATGGATTATAAATATTTTCTTAGCTTCTTATGATTATGAAGAATTCATCGATTTATATTTATTCCTTTTGTTATCAGAAAGAACAAAAAAAAAAGTTAATTAATCATCATTTCATTAAAATATATTTATAACAAAAAATACATTTTTAGAGTATCTTAATATGATTATTAATTATCCGGATCACAATAAAATCCTTCGGAATTACTTAACCCTTATTGGCATATAAAAATGATCTCAAATAATTTAAAATTGAAAGAAATGTTGCAAAACTTGCGAATAAAAAAAGAGAGTATTAAATAATATAAATATATTTATAGGGTTATTATATTATTTATTATTTTTATCATTTTCTAACTTTTTTTTCTGTTTTCTTTTTCATATTCGTCTTTTTTGTTGATAAACTCTCACAAAAAGAAGGTACACAAAATTTTTTATTATATTCTTAACGTTTTTATCTCTATGAATATAATTATTACATTTTGGTTTTCAAATTTATCATAATAAACAAGATCTCTATTTTTATATTCTATAATGGGTAATATTATTCCTTGCTTACTTCCTTTGACTTATTTTTTTATAGGTAAGAAAATGTCGATGAACAGATTAATGCATATTCATAAACTTTGTTGCAGTAACAAAAATTTGTCGGCGAGATTTTGGTAAATTCTATTTATTTGGTGAATTTTGAATATCTTTATGTTTCATTTCTATATTGTTTTTGTAAAAAATAGTAATGATGAATAACTTTTTATTGTTAAAATATACAAGAAAACTGATATTTAAAGCACTATTTATAGAAATATATGCAAACTGTTTTGATTATTTTTGATGCATACCGATTCTGAATTTACTAGAATAATACTATGGGAATGCAATCAATCAACTCAATTTGTGGTAATATCATTATATAAATGCTGCTACATACTGAAATTTATTTATTATTTATACCTAAAATTGGCTTAATTATCAAGAGAAATGTAGTATTAATATTATTTTTTATTATGTGAAGAATGCAATGAAAAGCATCATGCAGAAATCCAATTCTACGTCGACTAACATATTAGCAATCATACTCAATATCTAACTTTTTTTCTTGTGACTTTTCTTTTGAACTAACTCCTATTTAATTTCTCGTATACGTAGTATAGAGAAAGTACAATAATCATTAAAAAAATCAAATTCTAGATTTTGACGAATCCTATGACCTGCCTAAGTTCAAAAAATAAATTTTTTGGAAAATGTCCATCTGTCTGTCTGTGGAAAAGATAATTCAAAACCGCTTTGATCCAGGCGGTTGAAATTTGCAGATTTCTATGAAATTTTGAGTAAAATCTGTTTAGAGAAAGTCCAGCGGTCTTCAAATACAATTTAACATACGATAATTACAAAACGAAGATAGCTAGATAAATAGAATTCGGCACATGGATTTATTGTGTAGATGTATGTCAAACTTTGAGCCAAATCGTTGATTGACTGATGGTTTGTACTATCAGAAAAAAGTAAACGTGACAATTCAAATATGCAATGATTAAAATTTGTTATGGGATTTTTTGATTACAAGTGCAGTTTTGTGAGAAATTTTCGTTTCAATCGGTTAAGAAAAACGTGTCTAAAACATAAATTCGATTTTTTGGATACTATTAAAGAGTGTCAGGGATTATTCGCCAAAACACTCGCCAAGAATAACATTATAAATTCAGTAAAAATGTTAAATTCACGCTAAAAATTAAAATTTCGTAACTATTATTCGCCAATGCCATGTAAAGCGTTCTCTGGTAGGGCATGTTCGTTAGAGAGTATGCGAGAAAGTTTTGGGAGACTACTTCCACTGGTTTATAATACATTTGTAACGAAATCCGTTTAACTTATCGAAAATATATTGTCACGTTTGATGTAGTTTCTCTAAGGAAAGGAGAGAGCATTTGGATATTCTCTGTCACCAAGAAAGGAACAAAATGTGCACCGGCAGTGTTCTTTGCAAGTTCTTTGCAGTGAATATGTTACTTTATAATCGTTCACTAAAATTTTGCCTCTTTCATTTATTAGGAATATTTTCTTCGAAAAGCTCCAAGGAAGAAAAATTTTTCGCAACCAAGCGGAAAAGCATAAATTATCATTAAAAACAGAATTTATTTCATATTAAACTCAAAGTACCACCCTCATAAAACTGCTAAATATATCTCACCCATAAATTATGTATCTCAAAAATCTTTTAAAAAAATAGCTGCACTTTCGGGATCGTAATGAATACCAGAAGCGCAATTCTGATGACCCATACTGACTTAGCAACAGAATTTAGGATAATAATACCGAAATCTTTAAATTTACGGCTAACCTTCATCTTTATTAATTTTTACTGATTCCAGGGTTACGTGTTCCGGGAACTGTAAATTTTGGTTTTATTTTTATTGCAAATGTTTTTTGCCGACTTTGGAAGAAAGGCGTGAAAATTTATGAAGTTGTAAGTCTTAACGAACGGAATTTCTTTCTTGATTATAGAAGCAGAATTTGGGTACCATTACCGTTAAAAGAGTTTCGTTTGTTTAAAGATGGATGTCACATTTTTTTGCCTTTGCTGTTAAAGAATTGATGAATACTTTAGTGAATAAGATACAGTTTTAAATCTTCTTTCAATTTTTAAAAGAAAATCCTTAATCGTGAGAATTGCTTTTACGAAATGCTCCAGATGGATCTGATTAATATCAAAAGAAATTTATTGTTAATGTTCCCAATCATAATGAAAATTTATTTCTTTTCATTTTATATTTTTCATTTTAGCATATTTCTTTTGTTAAAGGTTTTTTTTTTATTTGTGTTTTTAACAATATTTGATAGAGACTTTTTTTATTTGTCATTGCAGCTTTAAAAAGTGTTCAATGACTAAAAGTGGTCATTGTTATCATGGCATAATTTTTGTGATCACATGTATGATACTTTCAGATCGTGTAAGTTGCAATCTCTTGATGCAGAAATAACGTTTACAGTACAATATTCTTTCACTCATCTTACCAAATCTAATACTTGTTAAGCTCTGATAATACTGATACTTTTGAAATACATTTTATGAGTATTTTCCATGAGCAGTCCCAGAGATGAAGATTTTCAGATGGATTTCCTTAGATAACAGAGTTAATCTCGTTAGCATCCTGATAGAATACAACAGGTTTGTAAACCACATTATTTAGAATTTTATGCTTGAACGTTGTTGTTTGATAATAAGGCTAAAACCTATACCCTGTTATAACTCAGAGATGGCATCACTTTATCAAGCCCATTTTGATTACTTCTTCTTGCGTACAGCCGACCACCCCGCCACCACTGAACGTAGCAGTATCGACAGGATTTGTTGTGGCCCTACTGCTTCCATTTTGATTACTAGATCTGTTACCAATAAAAGCATGTGTGAATCATGATTGGAATGATCTCAATGTCTTGAAATTACTATTGATGTT
>JAPMOR010007000.1:11113-24552 GCA_026543865.1 Argiope aurantia
TGATTGGAATGATCTCAATGTCTTGAAATTACTATTGATGTTCTCACCTAATATGTGCCACAAGCAAAATCTGACTGATTTATACTCGAATCTGAATATTTGTACAGCAGAACGGCGTCGAATATTTGTACAATCGGATGTATACTAGTTTTTTCATAGCAAAGCACTTTCATCGTATCTCTATTTTTTACCCAATTATTTTGAAATTTTAATCACTTTCATACTTCATTAGAATTGCGTATGTTGTATTACTTTTATTGAATTGATTTTTTTCTCTAGATGCTGACAATTTACATTCCGCTATTGTATGGCTTTGTAAGCAAAAAATAATTAAACTATGTTTTATCCAAACCATGTTTTTTTATATTATAAAATTATTAGAATTCATAACATACATGAGGTGAATTTGAATAATACTTGAGAAAATTCGTTATTCGAACTGGTGTAATGTCAAAGCAAGTGGTGTAGTTTTCTTAGTGCCCTTTTTATCATTTAATTATGATACTAAATCGCTAAGTTCCTGAAATTTATGTAATTTCAACTCTAAAAAGAGATGCAATTCTTTGATTAATATGAAAATTTGAAAATTTTAATCAAATTTACAAATGTTGGCTTCTTATAAAAGTATAAATTGCCATATGGTATTACATTTAGCAATAACTTCCTGATAATAAATTCTCCAGTTATGCAATCCCAGAAATTTTATGCCTGGCCATATAACTAAACTATAATATGAAACCCACGACGACTACAAAAGATAAAATATTTGGTCTTCACTTAGAACTATCTTTTTATATATTTTTTAATTCTATCATACAAAATGAAAATTTTACTTTATTGCCATCCTTATAAGAAAAAGTAATGCGCGGAGACAATGCATTCAACCTGCTTATATTTTATGGTTAAGGAATGTTGTAAATGCAGTGTGGTTTTTATGTGTTTATGTAAGCCCTTGCAAGCAGTATTTTATGATACTAAAGTTCATGTGTACTTTTCCAGAATATTCTTCTTCTCATGAATGTTCTTAGAAGAATGTAAAAGTAGCATGAAGTTGATAATGCCTGTATATCTAATTTAACAGTCATAAGTTGAAGAGAATTGAAAGCCTAGAGTTTATAAGTTCTCATGAGAAACTTTACTACTCATATATTTTGTTATTCTTTAAAAATGATCAATTAATTATTTTTTATAGTTTTATTCTCTATAATGACAGTATCTTTTTGGAGAATAATTTTTAATTAAAAATGAATTATGACATATAAAGAGAAAGAGAAGAAATGAAAGGAGTAAATGAATACTAGACTTTTGAAACAAAATTATCCTAAAGAATAGAGTTCTGAAATTGAAAAATCTGCTCTCTTGTACTAGCATATTAACTTCAGGTATCCTACTAGGTTGAAATTAGGAATTTGCTCGAAAATTCGTATGTTTATTTTTTTGCAGTCTTAAAAAATAGGTACATTTCTATTTCCAGAGAAATCTTCATTTGGTTTCTATGTTAATTAGAAGCAAAGTTTTAGCAAACTATTGACATGTAAGTAATGCATTTAAAAGCTTTTATTAAACTTGAAATTTATAACTAAAAACTTATAAACTTAAATTTTCTGAAGAACAAGTTTTTTCCTAATTCTATTGTGCGAGTTTTGCTCATATTTAAAAAAATAATCAAGTTATCTTAATGAAATTTATATTTAGTGCTCGCAATGTTATGCAAATTGTAATGAAAATGGATTTGATATTGAATGCTCTATAAGTAGATTTATGAAATTTAATATTAATTTTGGCGAAAAAAATTCCGAAATAACATTGACAATTTCATATATTATACACAAAAATTTTTTTTTAATATAATTCCTAAACAATTGTTAGTAACACTCTAAGACCTATTAAACATGTAATGTTACAAAGAAAAATGAAAATTAGTAACATTTTTTTTCTATAGAACGATACTAATTTTTATAAATAATTGCTAAAATTTGTATCAAAATATACTTTTTCTGCAAAACCTAAATTATATATTGAAATAATTTCCCTTTTATTCATGCCTTTTATCTTTACACTAATAAAAAATATATAAATATTAAAATATATGTTTTTTTTTTAAATATCCTGTCTGAACCTAGTCGGACACCTTAAAAATGTAAAATATTGTAATAATTTGAGGTTGAAATGTGTAACAGAAGCCTTTTTGTATCTATAATCTATTAAAAAGTGATGATTACAATTGATTTTGAAAAGATGAAATAAAACTTTTTGTATTTTAGATGAAAAATGAATTAATAAGACGTTTAACGTAAATGCATTAATACATAATCATACATTATATTTTGCATGTTTTAAAGAGGTGTCAATTACGGCCTCAAAAATCAACACTCCTCTATGAAATTGTAATGAAACGGAAAATGCTGTTTGAAATATCTGTGCAATAGATATGGATCAGATATGCATCTAATTAAATATGAATTTAATTACATCTGCAATTATTTAAATATACATCTAAATAGATATGCATCTAATTACATATGCACCTAATTGGATCAGCAACTAATTATGTCTGCATCTATTTTCATCTGGATTTATTTACATTTGAATTTATTTATATCTATATCTAATTACAAGAGCATCTGTGCAGGTCTGCATCCAATTACACCTGCATCTAATTATGTCTGTATCTATTTAGTTCTGCATCTAATAACTTCTGAATTTTCTTAGATCTGCAACTAATTACATGATCATCTGTTCAGGTCTGCATCTAATTACATCTGCATGTAATTACTTCTGAATATTCTTAGATCTGCATCTAATTACGTGATCATCTGTTCAGGTCTGCATCTAATTATTTCTGAATTTTCTTAGATCTGCAACGAATTACATGACCAACTGCGCAGGTCTGCATCCAATTACACCTGCATCTAATTACATGAGCATCTGTGCAGATCTGTATCTAATTAGATATGCATCTAATTAATTCTGCATCTAATTACATGAGCATCTGTTCAGGTCTGCATCCAATTACGTTTCCAACTATTTAGATCTGCATCTAATTAGATACGCGCATGCATTTAATTACACATGCATCTAATTACATCTGCACCTATATTGTATTTGCATTTAATTACTTCTAAATTTTCTTAGATCTGCATCTAATTACATGAGCATATCTTCACGTCCGCATCTAATTACGTCTGCATCTGTGCAGGTCAGCATCCAATTACATCTGCATCTAATTACATGACCATCTGTTCAGGTGATCATCCAATTACGTTTCTATCTATTTAGATCTTTATCTAATTAGATACGCATATAATCATATACGCATCTAATTAGTTCTACATCTAATTACATGAGCATCTGTGAAGATCTGCATCCAATTACGTCTGCATCTATTTAGATCTGCATCTAATTACATTAGCATCTTTCCAGGTCTGCATCCAATTACTTCTGAATATTCTTAGATCTGCATCTAATTACATGATCATCTGTTCAGGTCTGCATCTAATTACTTCTGAATTTTCTTAGATCTGCATCGAATTACATGAAAAACTGTGCAGGTCTGCATCCAATTATACCTGCATCTAAATACATAAGCATCTGTGCAGGTCTGCATCCAATTACACCAGCATCTAATTGCATGAGCATCTAATTGGATCTGCATCTAATTGGATCTGCATATAATTAGATCTGCATATAATTAGATCTGTATCTAATTAGTTCTGCGTCCATTTACGTGAACATCTGTGCAGGTCTGGATCCAATTACACCTGCATCTAATTACACGAGCATCTGTGCAGGTCTGGATCTAATTACACCTGAATCGAATTACACGAGCATCTACATTATATCTGCATTTAATTACATGGGTATCTATTCAGGTCAGCATCCAATTACATCTGCATCTAATTACATGAGAATCTATTTTGATCTGCATCTAATTAGATACGCATATAATCATATACGCATCTAATTACATGAGCATCTGTGCAGGTTTGCATCCAATTACGTTTCCATCTATTTAGATCTGCATCTAATTAGATACGCACATGCATTTAATTACACATGCATCTAATTACATCTGCATCTATATTATATCTGCATTTAATTACTTCTAAATTTTCTTAGATCTGCATCTAATTACATGAGCATATTTTCATGTCCGCATCTGTGTAGGTCAGCATCCAATTACACCTGCTTTTAATTACATGAGCATCTGTGAAGGTCTGTATCCAATTACATGAGCATCTATTTTAAACTGCATCTAATTAGATACACATATAATCAGATATGCATATAATTTTTTGCATCTAATTACACCTGCATGTAATTACATGAGTATCTGTGCTGGTCTGCATCTAATTACGAGATCACTGTTTAGGTCTGCATCTAATTACGGGATCATCTGTTCAGGTCTGTATCTAATTATTTCTGAATTTTCTTAGATCTGCATCGAATTACATGAGCAACTGTGCAGATCTGGATCCAATTACACCTGCATCTAATTACACCTGAATCTAATTGCACGAGCATCTGTGCAGGTCTGCATCTAATTACATGAGCATCTATTCAGATCTGCATCTGATTAGATACGCATCTAATTAGTTCTGAATTCGCTTAGATCTTCATCTAATTAGTGCTACGTCCAAATAGATCTGTATCTAATTAGATATGCATGCAATTAGATCTGCATCTAACTATCTCTACATCTAATCAGATTTGTATCTGATTAGAACTGAATATATTTATATCTGTGTCAGTCCAGCGTTCTGGCATAGGAGTATTGTGTCTTCTCCGTGATCTGAGCTGCCTGGGTTCGAGTCCCGGGTCGGGCATGGTTTTTCTTTATCTGTTAGATCTGTGAGACGTGTGAATGTGCCCCCCTGTAAAAAGGAGCTGTGCAAGCTATTGTGATGCGTGAAGAGCTAAAACGTATTCTTGGCCATAGTTGGCGCTACTAAAAAACAAGAGATGCATCCTCGGCTTAAAATCGCTGACTCTGTCAGCGAGCTTTCCTTGGCAAGTGCCATTAGAAATAACAACAAACCTGCGTCTTTCTACGTCAGCATCTAATTACATAGGCATCAATTTTGATTTGCCTTTAACTACATCTGCTATTTAGATCTGTATGAGATCTACATCTAATTAAATCTGCATCTTTTTAGATCTACATTTAACGAGATAGGCATCTAATTACTTCTGCATCGCATGACATCTGCATCTAATCAAATCTGAATCGCATTAAATCTGCATCTTTTTTAATATGCATCTAATTGGATCTGCACCCAATCAGATGTGTATCTAATCAGATATGCATCTAATTACATGCAAAAATATTTAGATCTGCATCTAATTACTTCTGAATTTTCTTATCTCTGCATCTAGTTAGAGCTACATCCAAATACATCTGTATCTAATAAGATATGCATATAATCAGATCTGCATCTGATTACACCTGCACCTAACTAGTTCTATATCTAATCAGATCTGCATCAGATTTCCATTAAATTAGATTTGAATCAGATCAGGATCTAATTTGATCTGAATCTATTTATATCTGCGTAAGATCTGCATCTAATTAGATGTGCCTCTATTTACATGTACATCAAATCTGCGTCTACTTATATCTGTGGCAGATCTGCGTCTAATTGGATCTGCATCTAATTACGTCTGCAAGACATTTGTATCTCATCATATCTGCATCAGTTCTGCGTCTAATTAGATATGCATCTGATCATGACTGCATCTATATGACTTGCATTAGATCTGCGTCTAATTAAATCTGCATCTAATTAGATTTGCATAAGAACTGCATTTAATTAGATATGAATCAAATCTACTCCTAATTGGATCTGCATCTAATTAGTTCGACAGATCTATTTAATATAATTTAAGGTGTGTAGCATTAGTATGTATCTAATACATTTCAGTACTATTGTTCTTTCGACCTTAATTATGCATTTCTTTAAGATACCGCTCATTTAATGGAATAAATTAAAGCTTGCGTATATTTTCTAATAACTTCTTTCACGTGGGAAATGGTTCGATTTTGTCCGTTATTTGACGTAATCTTTGAGAAATTGCTAAAATCCTTCCAATGCCTTAAGTAAAAAATAGTTACCTACTTTGAATACATAACCTGTAAAGTGTAGATAAATTCGAGGTTATAAGGTCTTTAAATTAGATGAGAAATGGAGAGATTTTAACAGAAGAGGAATGCAGTCAAACTTGGAAATGTTTTCTCGTAAAAGATGAGATTACTGCTTTTGAATTTATTTTAGCAATTTGTTTTCCGGCAAGTTGGAAGTACATTCATTATGTTACATAAATTTAAAATAATATGGTAGAAATAAAAGAGTGTATTGTAGAAAATTCAAATAATAGTGAAACTGTCCAGTAAACGAAGACTTATTGCTTATAAATACTCTATAAAATTTAAATATTAACCAATTTATATGCAGTAAAGCATAATTTGTTGCATAATTTAAAAGAAGTATAGTACAAAGCTTATTTTAAAGCAGAAATTTATATGTTTTGTGGCATTTGTTTATTGAAAAACTTAAAAACGCGCAAAGAAATTTCTTTAAAATTTCAAAATTTACCGAGCATTATAATTTAAAAGGAAAAGTTGCAAATTCTACCTACTTGCAAAGTATCATCTCTAGATTACCTACTAAGGATTTGATTATAATTTGTCACTTAATTTTGACTGATTGTATATCAATAATTCATTTTGCAAAATTGAATCATTGATATTAATAAATGAATGAATGAGTAAATGTTAGGTGTGTATGTGCAGAAAGCTGCGTTGTCTGTGATTAAATATTAAGACTCAATGCTAATCATATATATATATATTAATAGTATTAACAAATAATTTAATTTTCCTTCATTTTATTTTGTGTTACTTAAATTGGCTAAAAATGTAATAAAGTCAAATTGTACTGATGAAATAAAGTTTTCAATGGGGTTTTAGCTTAGTAATTATATGGGAATAGAGCTTTAATTAAAAAATATTTTAAAAAGATGGAATTAATATTTACAACATTTCTTATCACTAAGTGTTATGTATGATAGTTCGTAATGTATTTTATTCGGATCGTATGAGTTTATTTATGCATTATTAGAATTATTGCTGCTTTTATTTATTGCTTATTTTATTTATTTTACCGTCTTCGCTATTTTTTTTTTGTTGAAAAATTATAATTCAATTGCAATTTCCGGAAAATGTACAAATAATAAAAAAATAAAAGACATTAAATGAATATGAAATTTATAATATTTTTAAAAAGCAGTATTATTGTGAAAAACTTTACATACTAGAAATTTCATTATCTTTACATAGTAGATATAAACATTTTTGTATTTATTTTTTTCAGAAGTTTGATATAAATTTGAAAAAAAAAAAACTCATACAGAGATATAAATATTTGCTAGATTCATTTGTGAATTAAGGAAAAAATTATCCATAAAAAAATCCATTTACCTCTCATTTCAGTTAAAATAATTCTGACAATCGTAAATGTACGTTTTCAGAATTTACGACATATTGAAAGAAATCAATTAAAGCAAACTTTTATCTTGTAGCAAACAGCCTTCTTTAAAAGATTATTATAAATTCCCCATCACTCATAATTTAACACAGAAAAGCACAGAATAGGAAGATTAAGTCATTCCTTTTACTTTATCTCGACAACCCGAGAAAATGTTATAAGATTTGTGGAGGAGAAAGAAATTAATTGCTTTTAAAGATGAAGTAACCCAGATTGAGATGCAGATAAGTCAGAAATAACGAGCTCTTTAAATTAAACTAGAATTTTGTCAGTAAAAAAAAAAAACAAGTGGCATTAAATCTGGAAAATTTAGTGCTTGGGGTAAAGGATGAAATTTGGTATGCTCAAAGGTTGATTAAAATCAGAAATTTACTGGTTTGGGAACGGAAGCATGAATGCATTCTTTATTTTATATGATTTAGAATCAGTGAAGTAAATTGAGGGTTAAGAAATCGGGGAAATAGCCATCGATAAAGTTTTAAAAGAGTATTCATTACTGCATTAAGAAAGAAAGAGAATGATAGAGCGTTATCACCGTTGTGGATCATAATGAATAAATTAGAATTCTAGGATTAATTAAAATATAATAAATTATAAACTGCTGAACAAAATAAAATAATTTTTAACTACTGCTAGATATACAGGGTGATTCAAAATAAAATTATCCCTGTTTGGGAAACCCTGACGAGAGAACGAGTTGACTCAGCGCCTTCATATTTGGAGGATATACATTTCAGGCTATGAAAAATTGATGGTGCGATAAAGAAAGTGGTTCAAAAACGGCCTGTAGGTAAAATGCGATTGATTTAAGATAATGAATATGAAACGTGACATCAACAATAAAAAACAGAATACGAGGTAACTGTAAAAAATATTCAATTATTACATTATTAACGCACAAATTTCGCTGGCTAGATGAAAATTCGAATATTTGACACTGCGAGCTGCACTTTAGTACAAAAATTGCATAATAGACAAACAAAAGGTCGTTCGTAACATATAAAACGTTGGACATACAGGTTCCGAATGTTCTTAAGCCACGATGATGGTTCTCTCTTTGCTGGAACGACTAAAGTTATTTTACCAAAACAACAATAACGTTGCCAAGGCGCTTCGCTTATACCGAGGGCAGAAATCTTTTCAAATGGGTTCAATAATACCTTGCGCCCTGCTGGGAATGGTCAAACGTTTCGTGGAAACAGGCAGTTTTAAACATGCCATGAACGTAAAACACAGATATCACAGGTAATTGAAGACTTCGCAACCTCTGTAGTTGAGCAAGCCAGTTCGAACACAGCAGGGACTAGTGTTCGATGCCGTACCAAAGCAAATGGAGTTGCCATACACTATTAGTTTGGAGGTGAGTGCGGATAGCACTAGAAGCCTATCCGTATAAGAGCCATAGCTTGCAAGAGTTAAAACCAGCCGATAACGATGCGCGTGAAACGTACGCTTTAACTTTCTTGGCACGGATGGAGGTGGAACAGAATTGGTCGTGGAACCTCCTACGGGCTAATGAGATTCATTTTCACATGTGCGGAAAAGTAAAAACCCACAACTGCCGTATCTAGTCTACTTCGAATCATCACCAGGTTCAATAAATGAACTTTTATTCATCGCATTTTACTGTTTGGATCGGCTTTACCTTTTTGATTGGACCATTTTACTTTGAGGAAATCACTTCGCAACCTGCTTCGTAATCGCAACACGTTATCGGGATTTGTTGGAAACTTTTGTTATTCCAGAACTCCAGCTACAATAATTATTAACTCCTCACTACAATAATTATCCCACAAGATGGTGCTCCTCCTCACATGGTACGTGTGGTTCCAAATTTGCTGAAATGTCCTTTTATTGAGAATTAGATTATCAGTTGTGCATTCCCTCCATGTTCACTTATTCTAATTCCTTGGAATTTTTGACTTTGGGGTTACCTCAAAGATAAAGTTTATGTAGGAAACATAAGAAAATTGGGAGATTTGAAGGGACCAGATCCTCTGGCAAGTACGCAAATCGAACCCGAACTGTCACGTGCTTCTTTGAATCACGTAATAACACTGTGTAACATGTTTGCCCTAAAGCAAGGTGGACACATTGAAAACAATCTATGAAACTTTTTCTTGCTCTTTTTGCTGCCTTTCGTTTGTTACTATCATTGAAATTTATGTAATAATGAAAATTTGTCCTATATTTATTACATCTTTACCTTGTATTCTATCCTTCATTGTTGGCGGCATGTTTCATATTCATTATCTTAAACCGATCATAGCGGGACATTTCACTTTGCAGCCCCTCTTTTTTAACTATTTTTTTTATTGCTCTCAATCAATTTCCCATTGCCTGAAATACACAGTGGGTAAAAAAAGTTTCTGTGCGGAAGACTAAAATAAAAATAAACTAGCATAATTTCTAATCTTTGCTTTTTATCTTTATAAATTACTTATATATTGTTAATATGAGTCTTTAAAAGGGAGTTTCATAATAAATTTCTCTTTTTTAAAAAACTCAGCAAGTCCGTTTGCAATTTTTAAGATAAATGACGAAGTATCATGCAAAAAAAGTTTCCATACGCAATATGCAAATTTCTCCTAACGTGCTCTGCAACGAATTCACAGTAAATATTCGAAGTTTGATGGTTTGTCAGAGTGAAGAATACGACATAACAACAGTTGTTTAATTCCAATGTTTCGCTGATCGTCTTAAAATGGAAATTCAGAAATCCATTCGAGAGTTAGTAATTCGGTTGCGAAAAAATGGATTATTTATGAAAAAAAATCAGTGAAATGACTTACAAACCAAAGTCTACAGTGCAGTATATTATTGAAAGATACCGTGATGTGTAAACATTTGAGGATAGAGATCGATCCGGAAAGACTCCGAAGCTAAATGGCTTGCATAATAGAAATATCACGTGTAAGGTGCAAGATAATCCCTCGGATTAGTGTACCTCAACTTGCAACTGATTTAATGGTTAATTACAACATTAAATTCGCATCTTAAATTGTGAGAAATGTCATTTAAAAAAAGGTTATGATGGATGTGGGGCCCGTAAGAAGCCTGTTATATATCTCTGCTACAGAAAAAGCATCTCGAGTTTACAAAGAAGCATATAAGCAAGCCTCTATCTTTTTGGGAATCGGTCCTTTTTAGTGATGAATCAAAATTTAATATCCGTGGGTCAGATGGTCGAGTTATGATCTGGAGGAGATCAAAACGGCATATGTCACTTAAGAACTTATGTGGAACTGTGAAGCACGGTGATGGTTGGAATATAGTATGGGGGTGTATATGTGATGCTGGTGTCGGATATTTATGTTTTATAAATGGAAATATGGATAGATACATACATCTTGACATTCTAAAACAAAACGTTTTAACCAATGCAGATAAACTGTTTCTTGGAATAGACTTTATTTTTCAACAAGACAACGATCCTAAGCACACCTCCAAGATTTGTCAAGAGTAATGTCTCTATAATGTTAAAAAACCGCTCCATTGCCCTTCCCAGTCTCCCGATTTAATCCTTATAGGACATTTATTGGAAAAAATCGGTCGTGATCTAAGAAAATAGGACACAAAGAATAAGGTTGAACTCAAAAGGGTCATTAAAAACATTTGGAGTAGTATTTCTCCAGAAACAACAAAAAAAGTGATGGGGGTTAAGCTACAACATTTGAGAAAAGTGATAAAGGCCAAAGGATGGCCTACCGATCATTAAATGTAAGTTGATCAGCATGAAAAAGGCCTTTCATGTACTATATAAATACCGTAAGGAAACTTTTTTGTTCCTTATTAGTGGCATTCTTTTATTCTTTCAATTTAAATAATTAATTTTCTTCATAGTTTTTCCTTTATAATATTTATAAATAATAAATGAAATTGTGTTAAACCAATATTAAAATTTTCATTTTCATAACAAAATATTTTGTTCCAAAAATTAAACTTTTATTAACGGTCGTAGCTGCGTACGGAAACTTTTTTTACCCACTGTATATCCTCCAAATATGAAGGCGATACGTCGATTAGTTCTCTCGCCAGGGTGTCCCAAACAGGATAAGTTAATATGAATCATTCTATATATACACAGTTCAATCTATATACGTTCGACGTTATGGATTCGTATAAATGTTGCAAATGTATTACTTAAGATCCAAAAAGATTAACTAGAACATTAGCAAATATTCCCATGGGATAAAACACATGACTACAACTCAAAACTGATTTCAGAAGAATCGTAATATTTCACATAAAAACTTTCTTGTATATTATTTGAAAATCAGAAGCTATAAGGAAGTAAAATTAATTAATTTTAACATTCAGAGCGCGATCAGTAGAAAATTATTAAAATTAGGAACTCGATATTTTATATTCATTTATACTTCAAAATAAATGTAAGTAATTACAATGTAAATAAGAAAGGAGGGAAATTGGTATAATGTTAGATATACAACGTAGAAACAGTTAAATTTTTATGACATTTGAAAGCAATATTATATTTTTAAACCGAATTTTAAATTATATCTTATATAAATATACCTTTATAAAAGAAGAAAAAATAGCGAATGAAAAGTTATTTCATAAAATAAATAGTCTTTTCTTTTGTGCGAAACCGGATAAGGATTTTTGGAAATAAATAATATATACCCCATAGGGAGAAAATATTTATTCATAGCTTTGATAAATTTAAGACATAATTTAAATCAAAATGATTTCGCAATTGTAACATCGAAAAGAAAAAAAAACAGCTATAAAAGATAGAAATAAATTCTATATATTTCGGTCACTTAAAATGATAATTTTTTTCATTTTGAAGTATAAAAACCCGTTAAAATCATTTAATTTGAATACTTGATTTTCATTGTATTTGAAACAGATTAGATTTTCTAAGGATATTTTTTGCATGTATATATATATATTAGAACATGGATTCTCTCTTATAAAATAAATATGCATTTTTGACAATATACATATGAGTATATACAAGTAAATAATTAATTTTAAAATTTGCATCCATTTTCAGAAGTTTTTGAAAGGCTTTCAGAAAATTTTCTTGCATTTCTAATAGGTTGAGGATCATCTGTTGTTGAGTCCATATGCATAGATCCCTGAATGCTTCAAATTGTGAATGCTGTAAGCAACATTACGTCTTGAACCGCTTTTAATTCTCTTGAATTATAGTAGCTGTAGAAAATGAAAATCTTTTTTCAGCAGGGATAGATCTGTGATGCAATTTTTGAACTAACAGAAAATGGAATAGTTTATTTTTATGTAGTCTTCAAAATATGTGCATAAAATGCATCTTTCAATTTTAATGAGGCTTATACGAAGCCGATATGGAATCAGATTTGGGAAAACTATTCTAAAGGATTCCTTAATTCTACTACAAATATCCCAATCTTGGATACCCTAAATTTTCTCAAAGCAAATCTTGTTTTTAAGTGGAAATCTTTAAAGCAAATAAAATATATCTAAATAAATTTTCTCATCTTTAATGGGACTCTTGCATCTACCCGATGCCTTTACGGCTGTCGATTCGATTAAAAGACGCTAAAAAACAGAACAGTACAATACAGCTTTATTGTAAAAAAAACAAGACGTATACATACATGGAAGCAGTAACACGTTACTAGGCAACAGCAACAATTCTGCAATTATTCAACTCATTTAAGTTCCCAACAGTTGGTAAATCTGAATCTCCCTCAGTAGTGAAGGCAATGTCTTTTCTTTACTACTGCTCTCTTGCCTATGTTCTCTGCACAACGCTATACGGGATTTCTTGTGGGATTATCTGCATGTATGGGATATATATATATTATCTGAATACATGGGATTATCTGTAATTTCTGACAGATGGATGAGATCGTATAACTAACTATCTGTTTGTCTTCTCAACAA
>JAPMOR010007025.1:0-17326 GCA_026543865.1 Argiope aurantia
AAACTTATAAGTTAATAAATAAAAAATATTCGTTATTTTTGAGCCTCTATTATCGAGTTTTAATTTAACAGTTGACTTTTTCTTTCTTTCTTTTTATTCCAACGATAGCAAAAATTTTGTTAAAATTGAGTTAGCGATGGGAAAGACGGATGTGCACAGAAATTTAAAGGTAGTTAACAGAAGCTCTAGGGGCGATGGTACACGTAAATATAAACAACTTTTGCAGTAAAACACGAGGTTATTAAAGCAAAGGTCGTCCAGTTCAGGGAACTCAATGCATTGAGTATACAACTTTATATATATATATAAGCATTATTTTATGTGAAGCAGAATGCAGTTTGAAGACAGTGAAGAGACTTGCTATTTCGTGACGTCGTTTTATTTCATTTTTAAGAAGCAGGCATATGTACAAGCGATGAGCACACAGTAAAGGAATGAGGAAAAAGCTCTTGGACATTTTATCCCTGGTCTTATATAACCTATGATTTTGATAAGGAAAACATTTCTTCATAGTGCTAATATATTACGAGATTTCGATAGGGATTTTCGTTACACGCGCGGAGAAGGCAGAGGAAACACAGGGAGATTTTTAAAAGGAATTTGCCTCATCAGCGGTATTTTGCCTCTTCACGCGGAGTGTGGGAAAGTTAGACTTTTAGCTGATTTAGCAATTTAACAAAGCTTCTCTTGAATTAATTAAGTACAGACAGTGGAATGGGATCACGAAATAAGAGAATATTTTAGAATAAAGTTACTATGGGCTAAATTAAGATAAAATCTTGAAAATTAATTAAATTGAAATTAGAGTTAAAATATCATTACATATATATATATATATATATACAATTTTAATGGAATATAAATTCTCGATAATACAACATAATTGTACAAATAACAGCAGACGAAGTATGAGTCGCTTCGATCAGCAAATCGTTTGAATACTTGCATTATATTACGCCAATTGTATGTTATTAATACGGTTTCCTAATTGTCATTGTATCTGTCATGCTACGTATGCCCTTTTATTTTGCTGTTCTGGAAATTTTGATACTGTTAATTCCATCAAATCTCTGCTGTACTCATCTCTTTTACTCAATTCCCTAACACACAGTCTTGAAGTGGCTACATTATGAATTTGCAAGCCTGCAAAAATTATTTATCTTGATGTGTATAACCCCCCCCCCTTAGAAAATCTGTTGTTGAAATTCTGACCCACTTAGCAATAAATCAATACTTCCTAGAAATTTTATTATTCCTGATTACTAAAGAGTTTTACTTTCAGCTTAAGGATTTTCCAATATTGTTAATGTGCACATTTTCACTAATGTAATTTGTAAACCATCTAAAAACTACATTTAAAAACATTTTTTAAAAACTTGATATGCAGAGTGCATTACAATATAACTCTCAATTAATTTAGATACATAAAATATAATTTGAATGATGATTTAACTTGTCTTTAATAAATGATTTTAAAATTTCCAAAATTATTAATGGAGTCGGATAATTTCAAACTATAAAATATTGAGACTCGTGAAAAATTTACATGCAAATGATATGATTAGACAACTTTTTTCAAGAAATGTATTTGAAAATGAGAGGAAGAAATTAGTAATGAAATATTTTAAGCCACCTATTTCTTAAATAGCAATCTCAAAGCAAAGAAAGAAGAAAAGTATTACATAAACAATATTAGAATAACAGAAGTTCAGGTAGTTTCAGAAGTCTAGATCAGTGATTCCCAACCAAATATAAAATAAAAATAGCAGATTTTTCAGAATGAATACAATCATGATAGAAGCACAGAAAACCATTTTTAGTTGAGCAATTAATCTATCACCCATATCTTACATGCACCAGAAAAAAATTGGAAATATTATCTACAAAAATTAATAATTATACAGGAGTATGATTTAAAAAGTAAAAATGTTATGATATATTTTAAATAAAATATAATCTAAAATAAAAGCCTACATACATTGAAAAGAATTAATTACTATTGAATTAGAGCTTAACAATATTTTAAAACTTATGTTAGAGTAAAGTTATCTTTAAGATCTAAGTGTAAAATAATCCTAAAAAGCTCAGTTTCTTACAAATGTTTATAAGAACATCTTAAAATTAAGTATATTGCACTTTTTTAAAAAATAAGGATTTAATATATAAATTCATAAAATAATACCATTTTTATTTGTTGCATCTCATTTCAAGTCTTTTAATTTAGATATCAGATTACAGTATGCTTATATTAGTGTTAAAACCATTATTAAAATCAAAAATAAAACATTAATAAGCAAATTTTAAAAAAAACATGCAAAACACTAATTTTGAAACAGAGGATAAATTCCCATGCTCATTACTTATGTTAAATTTTATCAAGAGGAAAAACAAAAAGTGCTCAGTTGATACTTACGTATTTTATTACCATTATTTGGCACAAATATATGACAACATTATCTGACACATGCATTTTTTTTTTTGTGAACAAACAATATTATACAGGAAAGTGTTAAAATTTGCAATAAAAACATGCTACTAAATATTGACATGAGAGAGAAAAAAAAATAGAAAGTTATTATTTTTTTTTCATTTAATTCAGATATTTTATTGCATTATCTTTTTATGTTTAGAAACTGACACATAACATGCATTTAAAATCAGCAGGGCTTAATTTAACCTTAGAAAAATAAGAAAAAAATACATCAGTTTTTAATATTTCTTAATCATATTTTAGAAATGGAACATTGTAATAGTTAACAATGAATTAATGTATAATTATGTATTAAGATATTTGTTTTCAATTTAAAAAAGAAAAACAATAGTTTAAATACAAGATTAATACTATTTTTGAATTAAAATTACTAAGAAAGAACTATGAATAAATAGTAAAATCATTTATGAATTAAATAAGACCCATTTCAAAAATTTTAAAAGTTCCTGAATATAGCTTTTTTATTTATTTTTTTCAAATTTTTCGAAGTTTTTTAAGAAACAAACAATTAACAAGAGCATTAATTACTGTAAATAAAATTAAATATACTTTCACAAATAGACTTAGAGCTAATAAATGTAATTTTTTAAATGTAAGAATTAAATTCTTCTTTAACTATTTTTTTATTATGTGCTTGAATACACAACTAATAAACTACAACCAGAAAAGAAGCAGGATCTGATTTTTATTTCATAATCCCTCAAAAAAACTGTAGTCAAATTAAGAACAATGAAAACAAACAAATCCAAAAATTATAAGGTTGGTAACCACTGGTCTAGAAGTGCAACAAATTCTAAATATCAGTGTATATCTTCCGTAATGATTCAGCTCCCCTCACCTTAGAAAAATGTGGTGGCTTCACTTCAGCACCAACCACTGGCTCTTCTTCAATCACAACCTCTTTCTTGTGCGTAACTTTGGGTCCATCCTGGATTTCTTTTTTGATAATTGGCTTGGGTACAACCTTAGGAGAATCAACTGGATGTTGAACAATTTCTGATGAACGCTCCACAACCATTTCATACTTTTTAGTAATAGATATTTCTTCTGTAGAATAAGAAGTCCTTGTTGTAGTGGACGATTCAGTAGAGTAAACTGATGGAGTTGATGTCTGGCAAGAAGCAGTGGAAGTACTTTTCAGATCTGTAATAGTTGCTTTGTCTCCTGTAACATAAGATGGTATTTTGGATGGAATTTTACTCTCCAATTTATTAGGCTGGAATTTGTCAGAAATGTTAGTTGAAGATGTCATCTTTTGTTCAGAACTTTGAAATTCTGATCTAATTTTAGGTTGCCATACTGGAGAAGGTATGGATTGTTCTTTTTCAGATTTGATTTTCGGCTGCCACACAGGAGTTGGTATAGATTTTTCTGTTTCTGATTTGAAAGGAGTTATGGGTTTCGGAACAAATTTAGGAACTGTTTGGACAGCTGATACTGCCTTTGTTTCAGATATGACAGTACTCTGACTGCTAACAGTTGCAAAAGATTCAGAAGATTTCAATTCCTTATCAAAACCATTTTGCAAAACTGGAGACTTAAAAACTGGCTTAACCTTGGATTCTTTGGTCTTGTCTTGCTCAGTAGTATCAGGTTTAGAAAACTTCATAATCGATTGTTTAACAAAGCTTTCAGACATAGCTGAAATCATTGGCCCTGTACTAGTCAGAGTTTCAACCCTACTCATTTCAGAAAAAGATGGAAAATCAGAGGACGGTCTGTTTGTTTCAGTAATTTGTGTAATTATTGCTTCTGGTATGACTTCTTGAATCTCTGACGGTGGCACGGGAATGGGTTCCTGAATTTCTGTGATTGCTGGAGTTATTGGCTCAGGTTTAGGCTGTGTCCATACTTTAACAGATGCAGCAGACATTGGAGGAGGTGATGGTGTTTTTGGTGGTGCAGGCTCTATTGCTTTGACTTCAGATACAGGTTGGTAAGGTTCAAGAGCAATTGGTTTGCCAGAAGAAATTTTGGTAAACATCTGAAATATACAGAATTGTCAAAAAAATATTTGATAGAGATAATGTAACGTCAATCTTTTTTCCTATTTTTATTATTAAAACTTAATTCAGTTCAGTTTCCAAAAGATGTTAATGTTGAAAATAATGTAAGATTTTAAACAGAATTTTAGTTTAGCATAACAAAATTAATTTTAATTTCTCAAAATCATTGAATTTAACATAGAATATTTAATTCATTAATAAAAATACTTTAAGTAGTCATTTATTATTATTATATTTCAATATAACCTATTCACATAGATAATTCCTTAAATAATTTCTATACTTAGCCACTTGGGATGTTAAAAGATTTAATTAATCACCATTTTTGAATAAATTATAAATAAAAACAAACATGCTGATTTAATAAGGGAGATGATTTCAAAGCAAAAATTTTAACTAAAAAAATTACAATACACTTAAATAAGTTAACATTCCCAAAGATGTGGTGAAGCAATATCTATAAAAACATTGTTTTCTTTTACAAAGTGATAAAACTAAAATATTTTGTACACAAATATAAAAAAATAGATTTATATGTTTAAGAAATATATGAAATAATGGATTTTAGTTAGATTACAACAGCTTCAAACAATATTCAATAAAGTATAAAAATTCATAATAATTTCAAACAATAAACACTTGTCTTTTCAATAAAAAAAACTTTTATACATAAATGGAAAGAAATGCAAAAAATTTAGTTCGAAATAAGAATGAGAAGAAAATTTGTAAATCATGATATTTGGTAACATCTTTTTAATCAATACTTGCAAATTAAAAAGCATCCATTTTATAAATCTTACACAAAAATATAAATAGTAAGCATTCATTTACTTGTGTACTTTGTTGATGAGTTGAAAACTCTTGGTAAGTTATTTTCTTCTCTACTTCTGGACTGCGATCTTCCTCAACAACAAGATCAGCTATACATCTAGCTTCACCAGCCAAATTACTTGCAACAACCATGAAAGTACCCGAATCATCTGGGAACACCTAAAATATGGATGAAAAGTTTACTTTCAGTTTAAATGAAATATGAAGATAGTTTTAATAGTACATTCTATAAAATACATGACACCAAAAATTCAAATTTCAATATTATACATACAGAAAATTTATGTGAACCTCTACATTAAGGCACAAAATATCTTCTTTTAACAGTGCATTTTAAAAACACAGACACTTTTGTAAATTTGATCAAGAATAATTACTAATATGGTATCCTAAATATTTTATTGTTTTTAAACTAAAAAGCAATTTAAATATATAAAATTTGGTAAAATATAACTAAGCCATTGGATAATTTAAAAAGTGCAATCTAGTGATTGCTTAAAGCAAGACAATGCAAAATAT
The DNA here is from genome assembly GCA_026543865.1 of Argiope aurantia. NCBI lineage: Eukaryota > Metazoa > Arthropoda > Arachnida > Araneae > Araneidae > Argiope > Argiope aurantia. The sequence goes on from JAPMOR010007025.1 coordinate 5,848, forward strand.
CCAAAAGTTGCTTCCCAAAAGCACATAATATGTATAAATTTGTGAAATATCTCAAAAATTTTATATAAATTAAGTTTTTAAGAAGAATGAGAAAGTACAATGAAGCAAGTGAGTGATTGTGAAATTAAAATTAGAAAAAAATATTATATTATATATATATATTTGTAAAATGTTTCCTATCCTCTAAAACTTATTCTAAATAAATAAAATTATGTAATATTATATAATTTATATTAATTATTAAATAAGTTTTATTTAAAAATATACAGCAATTTTTTTTCTAACCTATACATAATAGAAAAAAAATGTATGACATTTCAATTGAACCAGAACAGGAATCCCGAAATGAACTCAATTATTCCCAGATATTTTATATTATTATAAAAACTAAATTAGAAAATTGGTTTATTAAATAGATGGTGAAGATTATAGATAATATTAAAAACGTCTATGTATAAATGAGACTATAAAAAATTCAACTAAATATTGATTTATTCAGGCAAGGTACATATTTTTAAAAGTAGAAAATAGGGCATTTCTTTTCTTTTCTTTGCTGTTGAATATTTTTCAGTTTAGTTCTATTTGGATGATGTTGAATTTTTTTCATCATTCAATTTAAAAAATGCTATAAAGAGTGTCAAAAATTGTCATGAAATCTTCCGAAAATAAAATGATTTATTTTCAAATAGTTAGAAGATTTTTTGCATTTTATTTCTTTTCATTTGATATTGATTCAACTATATAATAGAGGAGCAATGTAAATATATTTGGACATACAAACATTAAATAAGGAAAAATAAAGTAATTTACCTCTGGAATCACTAATGAATGCTCATTACCATTTGACGATATTCGAAAATCAGGAGAATTTTGCAAGAGGTTGCCATTGCGATACCATTTGACATCAGGGTTAGGTACTCCAGTAACAGTAACTTCCAATACAAGTCTGCTACCAGATTTTACCATAGCAGCCTGGAACTTCTTTTTGAATTTTGGAGCTTCACGATATGCTTTAATTAAAAGATCAATCTTTTATAGCCATATATTAAAATGATACAGCTGAATTACTCCTTACACAGACAAATAAAAATCTCCATCCAAAATTAATATAAACTACAATAAGTTGTAAAGATTGTGGTCTTATTAGAATCATGGACAGAATTATAAAATGGATGTTTCTCATATTTATTACTACAAAAATCTAAATCTCTTCAAGCTTAAGTTATTTTATTAAAAAAGTACATTTTTAAAATTTACTTTAAGAAACTAATGGAACTTTAAAAAAAAATGGGAAAGGGAAGAATAAATACTTTGTTTCTTTGAATTTCAAACAATATATGCAACTGATCACATATTTTGAACAATTAACTTATAAAATAAATAAGAATTGTTTGCAGAAATTTAAGATACCTGTACAGTTTACTACTACACACGATATAATTCATTAATTTCCTTGCAATATCTCTCAATAATATTTGATATTTTATCTTTTTCTTTATCAAATGATAATTAAAGTTATCTAAAAAGACAAAACCATTAAAAACTTATAATATAATCAAAAATATTATTTGCAGATAAAATGCCTTTCTGAGAAAGTAAAAGAAAGGGAGTGAAAGATGTGAAAAATTTTATCATGTAATAAATACACCTTACCAATTTAATATAAATGAAAATGGTTTTAAACATACCTTTAATTATATACATGATGTCTCAAATGATTTTTTTAACTTTACATTTTGGTCACTCAGATTACTAAGAAAACCCCTGTATTGGAATTATAAAGCTAGTACTGAGGCATATATAAACATTTTTTAATGTTTTGCATTTTATTTTTCTTTTCTCCATAAAATGCATTAGTGTGCTTAGAGCGTTAATACAGTCATGTTTAATATCACTTAAAGTTTCCTTTTATTGTCTGTGATTCATGCTACTGTATCATGTCATATTTGAACATTACTTAAATATTATTCATCATGATCTGAGGACCAAAATGCAAAACTTCCACACAATATTTTAAGATATATATGTATGTTTTTATTTGCAGTCAAGCTATATCAATAAACTGTCAATCTTTTGAGTATTCATCAACAGTTTTAAATACCATAATGAAATGTTTCTCTCTTATTCTAGTAGTCATTTATAATTCTGTAACATTTGGCTGCAGTTAAAAAATTGCTTAAAATACATATAAATTATTTTATAGGAGTGCAGTAAAATCAGTTTTATATAAGCCAATTTCAACATATCTATCCTATTCACTTTACACAATAATTCAACAAAAATAAATAAAGTGGAAAATAATGAAAATTATAATTATCATGTATTTGGCTATTTTAAAACATTGTTGATAGAATATGTACTGTTAATAAATTTCTTTTCTATTATTATTATTTCATACAAAGATAATGAAAATTTTCACATAGCAGATACATCCAAATCTATAAATATTAATACAAAAAATTTTACAATTTCATATTAGCAGGGAAATTAACAGAATTTATATTTTAAAATATTGCAAAGTTGTCTTTCTTTCATTAACAGAAGTTGAAATGCAAATTTTGCTGCATAAATTTAGTTTTACAAATCAAATCAATCTTGTATTTCAAAACTAGATACTTACGTTTTACTCTCACATCTGCAATACTAGTGGCTTTTCCTCCAGTATTGGAAGCTACACACGAATAGCGACCACTGTCTGCTTCTACACTTTTCAAAATAAAAACAGATGTGTTTCTACCACCAGAACATGTTATTTGCAGACCAGGTTTATTTTTCAACTCTTTATCATCCTTAAACCATTGGATGGTAGGTTCAGGAACTCCTAAAAGTTTTTAATCTTTTAAGTAAGAATTTATCAATTTTTTAAAATGTTCTAAAAATGTATAAAAGAATAACTTTCAATAATACTTATACTATTTGATGGATCAACACAGAAATTATATAATTTAATTAAAAATTTAAAAAAGAAAGTTCATAAAAATTTTAATTTTTAAAACAATTTCCTTCTGCCTCTTTTAATGCAATAAAGATTTTCTGAATACAACTAATAATTCATTTTGAATTCAAAAGAGTCAGTTTTTAACTAATGTATTCTTGCAAAAAGTTCATAAAAATAATGTCCTTTTTACTTATTATTTTATTACCGAAATAAAAAATTTCTTCAAATAAATATTAAGAATATATAAAAGTTTGTATTAACTTGAAAGTCAATCCAACTGATATATTCTTAACTTGCTAATATTAATACTCAGAAATACAAAATATATCTTTTATATATCTAAGAAACATATAAAGAAGGGATGGTTCAATCATAACATTATCTCTTTTTCTTTTTTAATTTATTAAACTGGAAATAACAAAATTCTAAATTCCAACAGTTAAAATGCTAAACATTACTCTAAACAAATATAATTTAATATGATTAAAACAGCTAAACTTCTACAAAAGAAAAATACCTTCATATATAGCTTCTAATAATAACTTTTCTCCTTCAGTAACAACTGCAGTGGATACTGGTTTGATGAATTTAGGTGGTACTATATTTTCTGATACAGGCTGTTCTACAGGAAGTTGTGGAATAACAGGAACCTGCATTATCGGAAACTGAACAGTAGGTTGTTTAGGAGTTTCGATCACAAGCGGTTGTGGTTGAGCTGACTTTGCAACTGAATACTGATTGAAGGTTGATTCTTCCCTTTTGACTAATTGCTGACTTTGCAAGGAAGAGAAGGAGGGAAATTCTGGTGGCTGATAATCCACATCACTTACCTAAATAGAGAAATGATCGATCAGAAAAAAATAAATGAAAATTAAGAAATAATTGAATAGTATACACAAGTTGTAAAAAATATATATAAAACTGTAATAATTTGGCAACTTTAAATAGAAATAAATATTTTTCAAAACTGCCTGTTTCTTATTTTCTGGAAGCAATCAAACCATACAGTTTATTTATTACTTAACTAGGAATGTACGTTCTTATTCTGCACATTCTGAGAAATGTACATTTTCATTCTATAAACATTTCTATTTTTCATTTTTATTTTATTTGAGTCAGAGAAATAGATAATGCCAAATAATCTCTTACCTCAGACATAGAACTTAATGTACTTGTTTGTACAATAGCTTTTCTGGTCATTATCATAGATTGTGCCCTAAAAAGAATAAAAGTCAAGAATTTTTAACAAATGTAAGGAAGAAAAAACTCGCACAACAAAAACTTTCTAAAAATTTTGAATTTTTCAGACATGACACAAGCTTGAAACAAAAAAAGTTGAGCTTCATGAATTGATATATTGTGCAAAGCATACTGAGAAGTAAAATATGAATAATTCCACAATCAAATGAATAAATTTGTACAAAAAAATGCTTGCTAAAAAATATGCAGTATTATTACAAAAAGGAAATTAATCAATTTAACTAATGGATTCTAGAAAAGCTGAAATCTGCATTTCCACAGAAATGAGTCACATCTGTTTTTTATGAGCATTTTAAATTATTTCAAAGCTTTAAAATAAATTTAGAGTTTTTAAATTATATCCAAAACATTAATTGCTAACATGTTTTTGTATTATTTAATAATTTTTTTCTGTTACGTTTTGACTGTAAATGCGACAAGTAGAAAATTTTTTAAGCGCTGCAGTGATCTTTAAATACTTTTATGTGTATGATGCATGTGTCCATGATGCTGTCTTTATTTCCTTTATATAGGAAATAAAGACAGCATCATGGACACATGCAAATGCCTAACAAAAAAAAAACACTAAAAAATGATTATTCAGCAAATTTAGATTTGCATTATTTATCTACTGTTTTGGCACTATTGCTGCTACTCAGTCTTTATAAGAGAAGGGGAAGAACTAATCTTAAATTATAATAGATGGTTTTTCAAAAATCTACATAATTTTCCTTCGATTCTCAAATTTGAAAAAAATGTTATTTCTGAAGAAGTTGTAAATTTCTTTTTTGAATTTAATAAAGGCACATTTTTAAAATCAGAGATGGGAAACTAGAAATAAAAATATACCAAATTTATAAATCAAAGACAATGCAAAATTTAGTTAATTCTTTATGTAATTAACAAAATGTGTCATTTTGTGGCAAGAAGTGACAATGATTTTTAAAAAAAACATATTTGCAATTAAGAACATCAGTGTTTTTAATTATATATATAAAAGAAATCTTATTATGGATTGCTAATGTAATTTTTTCTGATGTACAATTATTTTGATTTGTTGTAAAGATGTATACAATTCTAATTAATATTCAAATTTTGAAAATCATATCAAAAGCTTGGCAATAATAATAATAATAATAACAGAAGTGTATTTTTAAAATTGCTTCACAAGTTAGAAATGAATACAGAGGCAAAACTTTTTTCTCAAAGATTGAAATACAAATACTTAAAAACTTCTATTCAATGCAAGATATTGAATATTTCTAACTTAAGTGAAATTGAAAAATTCTTAACTAAATTAACTAAAAGATTATTTATCTAATAATATTTTTAGAAGGTAGTAAGATTATTTTGAAGTAATAAAATTATGCAGAATTAAAATCTTCAATTTTCATGTTGCCATTGCAATACACAAGTCTTTAAAAATAAAAGCAAACAAAGTGAATTTTTCAAAGATATCAAGCCTCTTAGTATTAAGATAACCCATTATACTACCAGCACCGTCAATAATTTTATTTACATTTTTGTACATCTTCTGCAAATAAGCAAACTGTCCTTAATAAACTGAATTTTCAACACAGTAATTGTCATTAACATCTGAATCATAGATGTGATGCCACTTACTTTTTAATCAGAAGTGTGGTAGAAATAAACAGCATCTGCTATATATTGCTCCCAGTTATCATAAGTGATTTTGCAAGTATAAACTGCACCTAAGGATGGGGTTATTTTCTCTCCCTCCTTCATCACATTTCTTTTTAAAAGTTACATGTATGTACTAATGTTTTGTCTCCATAGCACTTTCTAAGATTGTGCTTCAACCAACTTTAACCCCATTTATTGCTACACCTCATATCTAATTAGATTATTTCTTCCCAACTATAGTTAAGAGCTTCTTACTTCTATTGCCAAATAACATAAGATCCAAATTACTGGATGAATCATAGAAGCAAATGTATAAATGTGCATGTTGTAGTTCACAGAATACTATATTTGTAAAACATGTAATTAAAAGAACTTTAACACAATACTAAATATTTTTGTCCTCAGATTTTTTTCTATATTTTTTTATCTCTTAATTAAGATAAAAATGTATCTTAAAAACAAAATTCTCACTAAGATATCCAAAATAATATTGACTATCTAAGCAAATTCATAAATTTGTAACTCACTTATATTCTTCACAACTAGGTTCCATTTTACTTAAAGAATAATCTGAAATAAAAAGAAAATTACATCAATTCATTAAAATTCTTATTTAATTAAATTCACTTCTTTATAAAATTCTTCAACTCTTTCTGATAAAGCAATGCTGATATTTTATAAGCAAAGGTAAAAACTGAGTACAAAAAAAAAGTCTAAAAGAATGGTTTGAAGTTATATAATCTACCTTCGACTGACAGCAAAGCAGATGAAGTAGCAATTCCAGCATTATTCTCAGCAATTGCAGAATATCGCCCAGAATTATTACTCTGTATATTATGAATTAACAACCAGTATTTCTTGTCACCATCACTGCCAATTTCATGGTACTGATCTTTTGGAACAGGTTTACCTTGATAATTCCATCTAACCTGAAAAATGAAACATTTTAATCTCCTTTATTTTCTATTTACATAAAAGGGGATGATTAATATAAAAATATTCATTTAAATGCTAATATTTTCACTATTCACTTACTGAAGGTTTAGGAGAACCATCAACAGTAACTTCAAATCGAGCTGTATTTCCAGGCAATAAAGTTTGATTAGCTACATGTTGTAAGAAAGATGGTGGCACTTCTTGTGGCATCTGCCCAAATTTAATAGGTGCTGTAGAAGATACAGAAATTGAGCAAATACTCTGTGCATCACCACCCTTGTTCTGAGCTTTCACTGAATATGTGCCACGATCTGAAGGCTTTACACTTGGAATTGTTAATCTTGAAACACCTGTTGTGTCAGTAAATATCTAGAGACAAACAAGATGCATGAATTCAAATTTCAAGCCATATTTTAAAATAAAAGCTATTTACTGGAATTAAAACATCAAGTCCTTTTGATTCTATAAAAGATACTTAAAATTTATGTTCTTAAGATTGATTTGCTTAGTAACCAAAAAAAAAACTAATTATTTGTTTATATTAACACAAGTGAATTTCTAGTGCCAGTAATAATATTTCAAATCTATAATACTTTATTATTATATTAAACATTATTATAAAAAGCTACACAGAAATGGGCTTTTGAAATTCCTCCCCCTCTTTTTTTGCTTTTTCTAAATGGTCTTTTTTCACTTTTTGGTTAATTTACAGTGTAATTTATATTCATTGTATGTTATAAAATAATTTTATAGGAATTATGTACAATGTGTAACAGATTAATGGCATTACAATAAAGATGAACCAAAATTAACATAAATAATGATATAATAAAGTTTAAAGACAGCAACAAATCAATAAAAACAAGCAGGTTCAAATTGTGAATCTATTGTTAATTAAAACTTTACTAAAATAAAAGGGAAAAGGAATTAATATAAAATAAATTGGATTATTTGGAAAAATACTGTGTATATATCATTGAGATTAAATTTGATTATCTTAAAATTTCAAATTCAGCATTATCATGTAATATAATTTAAAAATCAACTTGCAGAGTTGTTTCAGGTGTTATTTGTCACAGTAATGAGATTTTTTAGATGTGTTTATGTATTTTTTTCTCTTATCATTGTTTTAATAAAATAATTATTTGTTTATCTTTTTACTGTCCTCTTTCTTATGTTTTTATCCCGTATACATAATAAATTCCATATTTGCTCATCATATTTAAAATCAGCATCATGTTAATATATTGCTAACATCGCATAAGAGAAGATTCTTTCACTATCTTTTATACTTACTTGACATTCAGGAGTGCTGAATAATTGCTGCCCATCTTTGAACCAAGATATAGTGGGACTGGGCTCTCCTACAGCTTGACACTCAAGTACCAGCTCTTGGCCTTCAATGAGAGCCATACTTTCTAGAAGCTTCAAAAACCTGGGTGACTCAAATTTTTCAACACTCAATATGATATCCTTTTGCATAAATTCACTATAAAATCAATAATACATATTTGAAAACAATATCTTTAGTAACAAATGAAACAATAATGTAATATAATGTGTTTGATAACATAAAATTTTTCTGGCATATGAATAATGATTGCAAGAGTAAAAAATAGTGAAATGCAGTTTAAACATTTAAAAATTTTTTAAAAAATTATTGTATTTGAAATTAATGTTTAAAAAAAGTAGTATATTTAGGTGATTATACTTTTCTTTTTACCAATTTAAATGGGGAATGATAATTTTTAGAATATATAGCTCTTAAAATCAATCTATTGGAATTATAAGTATGAATCAATCCTGTTTCAAATAAAGAAAAGCAATTAAAGAAATTATCCCATCCCCTCATTTTTCAGATTAAAAAAAATGGTTGAGAAAAAATGAAAAATTATCAAACACGACAAAAGAGAAGTTTTTGCTTTCAAGAAATTCAATCATTATGTCAATACCTGAATTACTACATAAAAAATGAGCTGGTCCCCAGAAAGTAATCTGTAAGAATAAGTAGTAAAGGAATATATCTAAATACTGATTCTTACACATATAGTACCTAAAAAGTCCAACACATACTCAAAAAAATATTTTTTTAACTTTTCTTGACTGGCTTTGGAATATGTAACTGAAAATAGTCAGATTTAAAAACAATAAGTCATATATTTAGGTATATTCTAGAAGTGTTGTTTGCCTATATCTGTTCAAATTTATCAATTATTACTTGCAATAATTACTATTGGAACAAAGTTGAAAGATAATTGTAACGTCCACCACTAATTGGTTGATGGGTTGAAAAAGTTCATAATAGACTACGGCATTTTCACCCCAATCAGATTCAGAATAATTCCATTAATACTCCATTACATTATAGATGAACCTAATTTTCTGAATGCATCCATATTTTAAGCAATTTAGGATTGTATTAATAAGCCAATTTTCGTTTTAACTCATTTTTATCATTATTTTCTATAAAAATGCTATGCTATTTTTTTTTCCTTTTTAAAAGAAATTATATTTTTTTTTTTTTTTTTTTTTTTTTAGCATTTTAAATTTAAATGTTTCAATTCATATGAGATTCTCTTCTTTTGAAATTTTGCAAGCAGATATGGTGAAATGCAAGGTTAGGTAATCAATATTATTGGTGCCTGGCACATATTTTTATACAATAATGCTATCAGTTCATTTCTCTCTCTTTTTTTATTTTTTTTATTCCTTTCATTTTTCTTCATTTTCTCATCCATGCATCAAAAACTACTATTTTCAAATGCAAACTTTACTTAATAAATAATTGGAATATTTTGCTCATTTCATGTGCTAGAACATAATCATTAAATTCCACCAGAAAATATAGCAGTTTTTATCAGAATAAAATAATGAAGTAATACAAGAAATATTTCCCAGAAATACTGAGTTCTATTAACACAAAATTCAACATTTTAATGAGGTGAAAATTATTAATTTAGTATTATTAACCAACATTTTAAATGCATATCATAGACATATTGTTAATGGTTACCATCAAACCTTCTGAATTCAAAAGTTCTTTGATTTCGGATAATTTTTTAGCATCTACTTAAAATGGAATATTTACTAACTATATTTTTTAAACTTCAAAGTATTTAATTCAGTAATAGTCCATAATCAAAAATGTTTATATAATAGATTTTAAATATTGTTTCGCACGCTTTTCTCCATCCTGTCTGATCCCGTGACTCAATGTAATGATGTGACTCGATGTAATCACGTGATGCAATGCATTGATGTATATTTTTCTCTGTTCTGTGTTGTGTTGTAATAAATGTGTGTGTCTAACATGGTGTGGTTATTTTTGAGGAGTTATATAATAGAGATAGTTAACAAAATGAATGTGGTGTGAGGAGAAAATAATATATCTGTCGATGTGTTGTGTGAGGAGTTAACAAATATTATTATTAACATTACATTATTTCAGATTAAGTATTAAAAGTGAGATATAAAGCAATATTTATAATGCTCAAGAAAGCCTTTAATTCAAAAGTAAATTTTTTCATAATTATTTGAAACATGCTATTAAACAAAACACCAAAATACAAGATTAGAAATAGTAAAAGATCACGATAAAATTTTTCAATGTTATTTAATCTATGTTCTTACTATTCTTAAACATACGTAAAAAAAAAAACTAGATTAAGCTTTAGATTCAATACATCTAAGAAGTAAAAATATATTCAACTTACCTCTTCTGAATAACTTCAGATACAACAGCTGGAATAAGATAAAAATGATTAAAATGTATACAACAAAATTCAATCAGGTTCAAAATATCTTTTATTAACACTTTCCTTTTTGAAACCTATATAATAATTAATAAAATTATGAAACTTCAATAAACTAATCAATATTATTTAACATAATATTAATATATAAAGGAATTTCCCAAATTGTATACATTCTTAGGTTCAATTACTAATTAAAATAATTTTAAATAGTACTTACGCTCAACTTTTAATTGGCAAATACTGGAAGCTTCCCCTCCAGAGTTTATTGCAACACATTTATATGTTCCAGAATCTTCTAAATAAGCATGTTCAATAATGAGTGTACAACGATCACCCTCAAACAGCAGTTGAAAATCATCCGATTCCTTGACAGGTTTCCCATTGTGGTACCAAATCACCTAAGCAAAATGTTAAAAATAATCATAATAAAATATACTCATAAACATATAAGACTTGAGTTCCCAAGTAAGTAATTCATTAATGTAATCTAAAATTTATAAGTTAATTAAAATAAATATAGCATTTCATTAAAAAAAATTTTAAAGCTGCTTTGAATTCTTATATATATTATTATGTTTTGAATTCTTATATATAGTTTGAACACATTAATAAAAAAAATTAATGTAGTGTCTTAGTACTCATCATTCATGCTTTTAATATAAAATATGATAGTTATTGATGCTAATAACTATGTTTCTAATTCTCAGATTAGTAACTATTTTTAACATATTATATATATATATTGAACGAAATAAGAACAGCTTAAAAACAATGCTAAATTCATAGTAAACAAGAACTGGGAGGGAGGGAGATTAAGACGAGCAATGAGATATAAAAAGGTGTTAATTTTTCTGTTAAAACTTAATTCATTTCTTTAAAACACTAATCTTTATTGATTACAAAAAAAATTAAGTAATTAGATTTATTAATTATAATAAATTTAATTAATTAAATTTATAGTCAAACA